>CM059443.1:69162955-69333171 GCA_030390025.1 Squalus acanthias | reverse complement strand
AGTGAATGGGGTTGGGAGGGAGTCACCTATACCGAGTGAATGGGTTGGAGGGAGTCACCTATACTGAGTGAATGGAGTTGGGAGGGAGTCACCTATTCTGAGTGAATGGGGTTGGGAGGGAGTCACCTATACCGAGTGAATGGGGTTGGGAGGGAGTCACCTGTACTGAGTGAATGGGGTTGGAGGGAGTCACCTATACTCAGGGAATGGGGTTGGGAGGGAGTCACCTATACCGAGTGAATGGGGTTGGGAGGAGTCACCTATACCGAGTGAATGGGGTTGGGAGGGAGTCACCTATACCGAGTGAATGGGGTTGGGAGGGAGTCACCTATACCGAGTGAATGAGGTTTCGTGGGAGTCACCTATACTGAGTGAATGGGGTTGGGAGGGAGTCACCTATACTCAGGGAATGGGGTTGTGAGGGAGTCACCTATACTGAGTGAATGTGGTTGGGAGGGAGTCACCTATACTGAATGAATGGGGTTGTGAGGGAGTCAACTATACCGATTGAATGGGGTTGGGAGGGAGTCACCAATACCGAATGAATGGGGTTGGGAGGGAGTCACCTATACTATGTGAAAGGGTCTGGGAGGGAGTCAACTATACTCACTGAATGGGGTTGGGAGGGAGTCAGCTATACCGAGTGAATGTGGTTTGGACGGGAGTCACGTATACTGAGTGAATGGAGTTGGGAGGGAGTCACCTATACTGAGTGAATGGGGTTGGGAGGGAGTCACCTATACTCAGTAAATTGGGTTGGGAGGGAGTCACCTATACCGAGTGAATGTGGTTTGGACGGGAATGAAGTATACTGAGTGAATGGGGTTGGGATGGAGTCACCTATACCGAGTGAATGGGGTAGGGAGGGAGTCACCTATACCGAGTGAATGGGGTTGGGAGGGAGTCACCTGTACTGAGTGAATGGGGTTAGGAGGGAGTCACCTATACTCAGGGAATGGGGTTGGGAGGGAGTCACCTATACTGAGTGAATGGGGTTGGGAAGGAGTCACCTATACCGAGTGAGTGGGGTTGGGAGGGAGTCACCAATACCTAGTGAATGGGGTTGGGAGGGAGTCACCTATACTGAGTGAATGGGGTTGGGAGGGAGTCACCTGTACTCAGTTAATGGGGTGGGAGGGAGTCAGCTTTATCGAGTCAATGGGGTTGGGAGGGAGTCACCTATACTCAGGGAATGGGGTTGGGACGGGAGTCACCTATACTGCGTGAATGGAGTTGGGAGGGAGTCACCTGTACTGCGTGAATGGAGTTGGGAGGGAGTCACCTATACTGCGTAAATGGAGTTGGGAGGGAGTCACCTAAACTGAGTGATTGGGGTTGGGAGGGAGTCACTTATACTGAGTAAATGGGGTTGGGAGGGAGTCACCTATACCGAGTGAATGGGGTTGGGAGGGAGTCACCTGTACTGAGTGAATGGGGTTTGGACGGGAGTCACCTATACTCAGGGAATGGGGTTGGGAGGGAGTCACCTATACCGAGTGAATGGGGTTGGGAGGGAGTCACCTATACTGAGTGAATGGGGTTGGGAAGGAGTCACCTATACCGAGTGAATGGGGTTGGGAGGGAGTCACCTATACCAAGTGAATGTGGTTTGGACGGGAGTCACGTATACCGAGTGAATGAGGTTTCGTGGGAGTCACCTATACTGAGTGAATGGGGTTGGGAGGGAGTCACCTATACTCAGGGAATGGGGTTGTGAGGGAGTCACCTGTACTGAGTGAATGTGGTTGGGAGGGAGTCACCTATACTGAATGAATGGGGTTGGGAGGGAGTCAACTATACCGATTGAATGGGGTTGGGAGGGAGTCACCAATACCGAATGAATGGGGTTGGGAGGGAGTCAACTATACGAGTGAATGTGGTTTGGACGGGAGTCACGTATACTGAGTGAATGGAGTTGGGAGGGAGTCACCTATACTCAGTAAATTGGGTTGGGAGGGAGTAACCTATACCGAGTGAATGTGGTTTGGACGGGAATGAAGTATACTGAGTGAATGGGGTTGACATGGAGTCACCTATACCGAGTGAATGGGGTAGGGAGGGAGTCACCTATACCGAGTGAATGGGGTTGGGAGGGAGTCACCTGTACTGAGTGAATGGGGTTAGGAGGGAGTCACCTATACTCAGGGAATGGGGTTGGGAGGGAGTCACCTATACTGAGTGAATGGGGTTGGGAGGGACTTACCTATACTCAGGGAATGGGGTTGGGACGGGAGTCACCTATACTGCGTGAATGGAGTTGGGAGGGAGTCAACTATACTGCGTGAATGGAGTTGGGAGGGAGTCACCAAAACTGAGTGAATGGGGTTGGGAGGGAGTCACTTATACTGAGTGAATGGGGTTGGGAGGGAGTCACCTATACTGAGTGAATGGAGTTGGGAGGGAGTCACCTATACTGAGTGAATGGGGTTGGGAGGGAGTCACCTATACTAAGTAAATTGGGTTGGGAGGGAGTCACCTATACCAAGTGAATGTGGTTTGGACGGGAATCAAGTATACTGAGTGAATGGGGTTGGGATGGAGTCACCTATACCGAGTAAATGGGGTAGGGAGGGAGTCACCTATACCGAGTGAATGGGGTTGGGAGGGAGTCACCTGTACTGAGTGATTGGGGTTGGGAGGGAGTCACCTATACTCAGGGAATGGGGTTGGGAGGGAGTCACCTATACTCACTGAATGGGGTTGGGAGGGAGTCACCTATACCGAATGAATGGGGTTGGGAGGGAGTCACGTATACTCAGTGAACGGGGTTGGGAGGGAGTTACCTATACTCAGTGAATGGGGTTGGGAGGGAGTTACCTATACTCAGGGAATGGGGTTGGGACGGGAGTCACCTATACTGCGTGAATGGAGTTGGGAGGGAGTCACCTGTACTGCGTGAATGGAGTTGGGAGGGAGTCAACTATACTGCGTGAATGGAGTTGGGAGGGAGTCACCAAAACTGAGTGAATGGGGTTGGGAGGGAGTCACTTATACTGAGTGAATGGGGTTGGGAGGGAGTCACCTGTACTGAGTCAATGGGGTTGGGAGTGAGTCACCTATACTCAGGGAATCGGGTTGGGACGGGAGTCACCTATACTGAGTGAATGGGTTTGGGAGGGAGTCAACTATACTCACTGAATGGGGTTGGGAGTGAGTCAGCTATACCGAGTGAATGTGGTTTGGACGGGAGTCACGTATTCTGAGTGAATGGAGTTGGGAGGGAGTCACCTCTACTGAGTGAATGGGTTTGGGAGGGAGTCAACTATACTCACTGAATGGGGTTGGGAGTGAGTCAGCTATACCGAGTGAATGTGGTTTGGACGGGAGTCACGTATTCTGAGTGAATGGAGTTGGGAGGGAGTCACCTATACTGAGTGAATGGGGTTGGGAGGGAGTTACCTATACTCAGTAAATTGGGTTGGGAGGGAGTCACCTATACCAAGTGAATGTGGTTGGGAGTGTAAGGGGTTACGGTTCGTAGGTGCTTGTGCGGGGTTAGGCCTTATTGCTTGCTCTGGTCTCCAGCCAGCCTTGTAGCACTAAACACCTGTGAGTGGTTCGACCCACTCGCCCTTACGGTTCTAACACTGGACTTAGGTGCGAGAGCAGTAATGCAGAGAAAAACTCAAATAGACTCGGTTGAATAGTACGAAATGGAAATCTTTATTGCATATTGTTCAGAATTACGAAATACATGTCATAAGCACAGATTAATGACAGTACAAGCTTACATACATTTATAAAACTAGGTTTAGGGAAACGAGGAACGCACGGCACATTGTAAATAGGGGAACACATTATATTTATCCTTAATAAAACCACCCTCCCCTATTAATACCTACACTAATCTAGATTTGTAGGATCGAGGAAACATGCTCACCACTCGTGATACTTCGGAGAATTTTAAAGTAAGGCACTCGGCTCGTTTCGCTGCAGTTCTTTCTTGTATTTTCGGGCGCGGTCGGGGTTTACTGACCGTGGCGGTACGTGGATTCTTCTCCTCTTCTTCTCGTCTCGTCTCGTCTCGTAGTCAACAGAGTCCAGAGAAAAACAGAAGGCTGCTCGTCCAGCAGAGCGATACCCGAGGATCAGAATAGGAGAATAAAAGTTCATCAGTCATCAGCGAGATCAATCAGTCAAGAGTCCAGCCCGAGTCAAGAGTCAGCAGAGATATGAGTCGAATCCAGAGAATAAGCCCTTGATGGACATTTGTTCACTATAGTTATAGTGCTGTGTTCCCTTGTCTCCCGCTCAAATCTTAATGTTTGTCCTTTGTGAAATGCTGGTGCACAAAACTCCCAGCATGGGGCGATTCTTTCCTTTAATGGCTTTCGGTAGCACCTTAAACTGGCCAACTATCCGTTAATGTTTTCCCCATTGTCGAACCGGCTAGGAGTCTCCCTGACTGGTTTTTGGGGCCTCCTCGAATACTGATATGTGTATTGCTGTGTCTGGATGGGCCTTCGATTGCCCAGTACAATGGTCCTTACTTGTGCATGGAAAACGATTCCAGCACTTATCTCTTGCTATTGTGTCGAATGCAGACAGGTTGCATCCTGTCTTTATCAGTGTTTGCTACGTATTATCCAATCTTATACTGAAATGTTTATTCGAACGCCATCTTGTCTGCCCACTGTATTCTAGAAACTTCTGCCACGATGCTCGGCGGCCATTTGACAGGCTTCTGTGTCCTGTTTAATCATGACAGCATTTTGTTTAAATAAAACTGATGAAACGAATCTGCTTTTATCTTGTTATTTCGAATCGCGATAATTGCGAATTTTACAGTAGGGAGTCACCTATACCGAGTGAATGGAGTTGGGAGGGAGTCACCAAAACTGAGTGAATGGGGTTGGGAGGGAGTCACTTATACTGAGTGAATGGGGTTGGGAGGGAGTCACCTATACTGAGTCAATGGGGTTGGGAGGGAGTCACCTATACTCAGGGAATCGGGTTGGGACGGGAGTCACCTATACTGAGTGAAGGTTGTTTGGACGGGAGTCACGTACAGTGAGTGAATGGGGTTGGGATGGAGTCACCTATACTAAGTGAATGTGGTTGGGAGGGAGTCACCTATACTGAATGAATGGGGTTGGGAGGGAGTCACGTATACTGATTGAATGGAGTTGGGAGTGAGTCACCTCTACTGAGTGAATGGGTTTGGGAGGGAGTCAACTATACTCACTGAATGGGGTTGGGAGTGAGTCAGCTATACCGAGTGAATGTGGTTTGGACGGGAGTCACGTATACTGAGTGAATGGAGTTGGGAGGGAGTCACCTATACTGAGTGAATGGGGTTGGGAGGGAGTCACCTATACTCAGTATATTGGGTTGGGAGGGAGTCACATTTACCAAGTGAATGTGGTTGGGAGGGAGTCACCTATACCGAGTGAATGTGGTTGTGAGGGAGTCACCTATACTGAGTGAATGTGGTTGGGAGGGAGTCACCTATACTGAATGAATGGGTTGGGAGGGAGTCACCTATACTGAGTGAATGGGGTTGGGAGGGAGTCACCTATACTCGAGTGAATGGGGTTGGGAGGGAGTCACCTATACCGAGTGAATGGGGTTGGGAGGGAGTCACCTATACTGAGTGAATGGGGTTGGGAGGGAGTCACCTATACTGAGTGAATGGGGTTTGGGAGGGAGTCACCTATACTGAGTGAATGGGGTTGGGAGGGAGTCACCTATACGAGTGAATGGGGTTGGGAGGGAGTCACCTATACTCGAGTGAATGGGGTTGGGAGGGAGTCACCTATACTGAGTGAATGGGGTTGGGAGGGAGTCACCTATACTGAGTGAATGGGGTTGGGAGGGAGTCACCTATACTGAGTGAATGGGTTGGGAGGGAGTCACCTATACTGAGTGAATGGGGTTGGGAGGGAGTCACCTATACTGAGTGAATGGGGTTGGGAGGGAGTCACCTATACTGAGTGAATGGGGTTGGGAGGGAGTCACCTATACTGAGTGAATGGGGTTGGGAGGGAGTCACCTATACTCAGTGAATGGGGTTGGGAGGGAGTTACCTATACTCAGGGAATGGGGTTGGGACGGGAGTCACCTATACTGCGTGAATGGAGTTGGGAGGGAGTAACCTGTACTGCGTGAATGGGGTTGGGAATGAGTCACCTATACAAAGTGATTGAGGTTGGGAGGGAGTCACCTATACTGAGTGAATGGGGTTGGAAGGGAGTCACCTATACTGAGTGAATTGGGTTGGGAGGGAGTCACCTATACAGAGTGATTGGGGTTGGGAGGGAGTCACGTATACTGACTGAATGGGGTTGGGAGGGTGTCACCTATACCAAGTGAATGTGGTTTGGACGGGAGTCACTTATACCGAGTGAATGAGGTTACGTGGGAGTCACCTATACTGAGTGAATGGGGTTGGGAGGGATTCACCTATACTGAGTGAATGGGGTTGGGAGGGAGTCACCTATACTGAGTGAATTGGGTTGGGAAAGAGTCACCTAGACTGAGTGAATTGGGTTGGGAGGGAGTCACCTATACTGAATGAATGAGGTTGGGAGGGAGTCACCTATACTGAGTGAATCGGGTTGGGAGGGAGTCACCTAGACCGAGTGAATCGGGTTGGGAGGGAGTCACCTATACCGAATGAATGGTGGTGGGATGGAGTCACCTATACTAAGTGAATTGGGTTGGGATGGAGTCACATATAGCGAGTGAATGAGGTTGCGTGGGAGTCACCTATACTCAGTGAATGGGGTTGGGGGGGAGTTACCTATACTCAGGGAATTGTGTTGGGAGGGAATCACCGATACCAAGTGAATGGGGTTGGGAGGGAGTCACCTATACCGAATGAATGGTGGTGGGATGGAGTCACCTATACTAAGTGAATTGGGTTGGGATGGAGTCACATATAGCGAGTGAATGAGGTTGCGTGGGAGTCACCTATACTCAGTGAATGGGGTTGGGGGGGAGTTACCTATACTCAGGGAATTGTGTTGGGAGGGAATCACCGATACCAAGTGAATGGGGTTGGGAGGGAGTCACCTATACTCAGGGAATGGGGTTGGGAGGGAGTCACCTATATTGAGTCAATGGGGTTGGGAGGGAGTCATCTATACTGAATGATTGGGGTTGGTAGGGAGTCACCTATACCGAGTGAATGGGGTTGGGAGGGAGTCATCTATACTGAGTGAATGAGGTTGGGAGGGAGTCACCTATACCGAGTGAATGGGTTTGGGAGGGGGTCACCTATACCGAGTGAATGGGGTTGGGAGGGAGTCACCTGTACTCAGTAAATGGGGTAGGGAGAGAGTCACCTAAACCGAGTGAATGGAGTTCGGAGTGAGTCAACTTTACTCGGTGAATGGGGTTGGGAGGGAGTCACCTATACCGAGTGAATGGGGCTGAGTGGGATCACCTATACTCAGGAATGAGTTGGGAAGGAGTCACCTATATTGAGTGAATGGGGTTGGGAGGGAGTCACCTGTACCGAGTGAATTGGGCTGAGTGGGAGTCACCTATACTCAGGGAATGAAGTTGGGAGGGAGTCACCTATATTGAGTGAATGGGGTTGGGAGGGAGTCACCTATACTCAGGGAATGAAGTTGGGAGGGAGTCACCTATATTGAGTGAATGGGGTTGGGAGGGAGTCACCTATACTGAGTGAATGGGGTTGGGAGGGAGTCACCTATACCGAGTGAATGGGGTTGGGAGGGAGTCACCTATACTGAGTGAATTGGGTTGGGAGGGAGTCACCTATACCGAGTGAATGGGGTTGAGATGGAGTCACCTATACCGAGTGAATGGGGTTGGGAGGGAGTCACCTATACCGATTGAATGGGAATGGGAGGGAGTCACCTATAGTGAGTGACATGAATCTGTTATTCATGACTAATGAAATAATACTGAGTGGCCTGCGGATAGCGCTGTCCAGGGAGAGTATAAATACTCGGGCACGCGCCCAGCTTGCGCAGGACATTCTTAACAGGAACGAGAGATGGACACAACTTGACCTCCATGTTTGAAAAACAGTTGATTAAATCTTTGCTTAGCGCTTAGACCAAGTGCCGAGTAGCTTTCTTCCATCGGTGAGTGAATGGGGTTGGGATGGAGTCACCTATTCCGAGTCAATGGGGTTGGGAGAGAGTCACCTATTCCGAGTCAATGGGGTTGGGATGGAGTCACCTATTCTGAGTCAATGGGGTTGAGAGGGAGTCACCTATTCCGAGTCAATGGGGTTGAGAGGGAGTCACCTATTCCGAGTCAATGGGGTTGGGATGGAGTCACCTATTCTGAGTCAATGGGGTTGGGAGGGAGTCACCTATTCCGAGTCAATGGGTTGAGAGGGAGTCACCTATTCCGAGTCAATGGGGTTGGGAGGGAGTCACCTATTCCGAGTCAATGGGGTTGGGAGGGAGTCACCTATTCCGAGTCAATGGGGTTGGGAGGGAGTCACCTATACTGAGTGAATGGGGTTGGGAAGGAGTCACCTATACCGAGTGAATGGGGTTGGGAGGGAGTCACCTATACCGAGTGAATGGGGTTGGGAGGGAGTCACCTATACTGAGTGAATGGGGTTGGGAGGGAGTCACCTATACCGAGTGATTGGGTTGGGAGGGAGTCACCTAACCTGAGTGAATGGGGTTGGGAGGGAGTCACCTATACTGAGTGAATGGGGTTGGGAGGGAGTCACCTGTACTCAGTGAATGGGGTTGGGAGGGAGTCACCTATACCGAGTGAATGGGGTTGGGAGGGAGTCACCTATACTCAGTGAATGGGGTTGGGACGGGAGTCACCTATACTGCGTGAATGGAGTTGGGAGGGAGTCACCTATACTGCGTGAATGGAGTTGGGAGGGAGTCACCTATACTGCGTGAATGGAGTTGGGAGGGAGTCACCTATACTGAGTGAATGGGGTTGGGAGGGAGTCACTTATACTGAGTCAATGGGGTTGGGAGGGAGTCACCTATACCAAGTGATTGAGGTTGGGAGGGAGTCACCTATACTGTGTAAATTAGGTTGGGAGGGAGTCACCAATACTCAGTGAATGGATATGGGAGGGAGTCAACTATACTCACTGAATGGGGTTGGGAGGGAGTCACCTATACCGAGTGAATGTGGTTTGGACGGGAGTCACGTATACTGAGTGAATGGAGTTGGGAGGGAGTTACCTTTTCTGAGTGAATGGGGTTGGGAGAGAGTCACCTGTACCGAGTGAATGGGGTTGGGAGGGAGTCACCTGTACTGAGTGAATGGGGTTTGGACGGGAGTCACCTATACTCAGGGAATGGGGTTGGGAGGGAGTCACCTATACCGAGTGAATGGGGTTGGGAGGGAGTCACCTATACTGAGTGAATGGGGTTGGGAAGGAGTCACCTATACCGAGTGAATGGGGTTGGGAGAAAGTCACCTATACCGTGTGAATGGGGTTGGGAGGGAGTCACCTATACCAAGTGTATGTGGTTTGGACGGGAGTTACGTATACCGAGTGAATGAGCTTTCGTGGGAGTCACCTATACTGAGTGAATGGGGTTGGGAGGGAGTCACCTATACTGAGTGAATGTGGTTGGGAGGGAGTCACCTATACTGAGTGAATGGGGTTGGGAGGGAGTCACCTATACTCAGGGAATGGGGTTGTGAGGGAGTCACCTGTACTGAGTGACTGTGGTTGGGAGGGAGTCACCTATACTGAATGAATGGGGTTGGGAGGGAGTCAACTATACCGATTGAATGGGGTTGGGAGGGAGTCACCAATACCGAATGAATGGGGTTGGGAGGGAGTCACCTATACTATGTGAATGGGTCTGGGAGGGAGTCAACTATACTCACTGAATGGGGTTGGGAGGGAGTCAGCTATACCGAGTGAATGTGGTTTGGACGGGAGTCACGTATACTGAGTGAATGGGGTTGGGAGGGAGTCACCTATACTCAGTAAATTGGGTTGGGAGGGAGTCACCTATACCGAGTGAATGTGGTTTGGACGGGAATGAAGTATACTGAGTGAATGGGGTTGGGATGGAGTCACCTATACCGAGTGAATGGGGTAGGGAGGGAGTCACCTATACCGAGTGAATGGGGTTGGGAGGGAGTCACCTGTACTGAGTGAATGGGGTTAGGAGGGAGTCACCTATACTCAGGGAATGGGGTTGGGAGGGAGTCACCTATACTCAGTGAATGGGGTTGGGAGGGAGTTACCTATACTCAGTGAATGGGGTTGGGAGGGACTTACCTATACTGAGTGAATGGGGTTGGGAGGGAGTCACCTATACTGAGTCAATGGGGTTGGGAGGGAGTCAATAAACTCAGGGAATCGGGTTGGGACGGGAGTCACCTATACTGAGTGAAGGTTGTTTGGACGGGAGTCACGTATAGTGAGTGAATGGGGTTGGGATGGAGTCACCTATACTGAATGAATGGGGTTGGGAGGGAGTCACGTATACTGATTGAATGGAGTTGGGAGTGAGTCACCTCTACTCAGTGAATGGGTTTGGGAGGGAGTCAACTATACTCACTGAATGGGGTTGGGAGTGAGTCAGCTATACCGAGTGAATGTGGTTTGGACGGGAGTGACGTATACTGAGTGAATGGAGTTGGGAGGGAGTCACCTATACTGAGTGAATGGGGTTGGGAGGGAGTCACCTATACTCAGTAAATTGGGTTGGGAGGGAGTCACCTATACCAAGTGAATGTGGTTGGGAGGGAGTCACCTATACCGAGTGAATGGAGTTGGGAGGGAGTCACCTATACCGAGTGAATGGGGTTGGGAGAAAGTCACCTATACCGTGTGAATGGGGTTGGGAGGGAGTCACCTATTCTGAATGAATGGGGTTGGGAGGGAGACACTTATACTGAGTGAATGGAGTTGGGAGTGAGTCACCTATACTGAGTGAATGGGTTTGGGAGGGAGTCAACTTTACTCACTGAATGGGGTTGGGAGGGAGTCACGTATACTGAGTGAATGGAGTTGGGAGGGAGTCACCTATACTGAGTGAATGGGGTTGGGAGGGAGACACGTATACTGAGTGAATGGGGTTGGGAGGGAGACACGTATACTGAGTGAATGGAGTTGGGAGTGAGTCACCTATACTCACTGAATGGGGTTAGGAGGGAGTCAGCTATACCGAGTGAATGTGGTTTGACGGGAGTCACGTATACTGAGTGAATGGAGTTGGGAGGGAGTCACCTATACCAAGTGAATGTGGTTTGGACGGGAATCAAGTATACTGAGTGAATGGGGTTGGGATGGAGTAACCTATACTGAGTGAATGGGGTTGGGAGGGAGTCACCTATACCGAGTGAATGGGGTTGGGAGGGAGTCACCTGTACTGAGTGAATGAGGTTGGGAGGGAGTCACCTATACTCAGGGAATGGGGTTGGGAGGGAATCACCTATACTGAGTGAATGGGGTTGGGAGAGATTCACCTATACCGAGTGAATGGGGTTGGGAGGGAGTCACCTATACTCAGTGAATGGGGTTGGGAGGGAGTTACCTATACTCAGTGAATGGGGTTGGGAGGGAGTTACCTATACTCAGGGAATGGGGTTGGGACGGGAGTCACCTATACTGCGTGAATGGAGTTGGGAGGGAGTCACCTGTACTGCGTGAATGGAGTTGGGAGGGAGTTAACTATACTGCTTGAATGGAGTTGGGAGGGAGTCACCAAAACTGAGTGAATGGGGTTGGGAGGGAGTCACTTATGCTGAGTGAATGGGGCTGGGAGGGAGTCACCTATACTCAGTGAATGGGGTTGGGAGGGAGTTACCTATACTCAGGGAATGGGGTTGGGACGGGAGTCACCTATACTGCGTGAATGGAGTTGGGAGGGAGTAACCTGTACTGCGTGAATGGGGTTGGGAGGGAGTCACCTATACACAGTGATTGAGGTTGGGAGGGAGTCACCTATACTGAGTGAATGGGGTTGGGAGGGAGTCACCTATACTCAGGGAATGGGGTTGGGAGGGAGTCACCTCGACTGTGTGAAGGTTGTTTGGACGGGAGTCACATATACTGAGTGAATGGGGGTGGGATGGAGACACCTATACTAAGTAAATTGGGTTGGGAGGCAGTCACCGATACCGAGTGAATGGGGTTGGGAGGGAGTCACCTATACTGAGTGAATGGGGTTGGGAGGGAGTCACCTATACTGAGTGAATTGGGTTGGGAGGGAGTCACCTATACAGAGTGATTGGGGTTGGGAGGGAGTCACGTATACTGACTGAATGGGGTTGGGAGGGTGTCACCTATACCAAGTGAATGTGGTTTGGACGGGAGTCACTTATACCGAGTGAATGAGGTTGCGTGGGAGTCACCTATACTGAGTGAATGGGGTTGGGAGGGATTCACCTATACTGAGTGAATGGGCTTGGGAGGGAGTCACCTATACTGAGTGAATTGGGTTGGGAGGGAGTCACCTAGACTGAGTGAATTGAGTTGGGAGGGAGTCACCTATATTGAGTGAATGAGGTTGGGAGGGAGTCACCTATACTGAGTAAATGGGGTTGGGAGGGAGTCACCAATACTCAGTGAATGGATATGGGAGGGAGTCAACTATACTCACTGAATGGGGTTGGGAGGGAGTCACCTATACCGGGTGAATGTGGTTTGGACGGGAGTCACGTATACTGAGTTAATGGAGTTGGGAGGGAGTCACCTTTTCTGAGTGAATGGGGTTGGGAGGGAGTCACCTATACTCAGTAAATTGGGTTGGGAGGGAGTCACGTATACCAAGTGAATGTGGTTTGGATGGGAATCAAGTATACTGAGTGAATGGGGTTGGGATGGAGTCACCTATTCTGAGTCAATGGGGTTGAGAGGGAGTCACCTATTCCGAGTCAATGGGGTTGAGAGGGAGTCACCTATTCCGAGTCAATGGGGTTGGGATGGAGTCACCTATTCTGAGTCAATGGGGTTGGGAGGGAGTCACCTATTCCGAGTCAATGGGGTTGAGAGGGAGTCACCTATTCCGAGTCAATGGGGTTGGGAGGGAGTCACCTATTCCGAGTCAATGGGGTTGGGAGGGAGTCACCTATTCCGAGTCAATGGGGTTGGGAGGGAGTCACCTATACTGAGTGAATGGGGTTGGGAAGGAGTCACCTATACCGAGTGAATGGGGTTGGGAGGGAGTCACCTATACCGAGTGAAAGGGGTTGGGAGGGAGTCACCTATACTGAGTGAATGGGGTTGGGAAGGAGTCACCTATACCGAGTGAGTGGGGTTGGGAGGGAGTCACCAATACCTAGTGAATGGGGTTGGGAGGGAGTCACCTATACTGAGTGAATGGGGTTGGGAGAGAGTCACCTGTACTCAGTTAATGGGGTTGGGAGGGAGTCAGCTTTACCGAGTCAATGGGGTTGGGAGGGAGTCACCTATACTCAGGGAATGGAGTTGGGACGGGAGTCACCTATACTGCGTGAATGGAGTTGGGAGGGAGTCACCTGTACTGCATGAATGGAGTTGGGAGGGAGTCAACTATACTGCGTAAATGGAGTTGGGAGGGAGTCACCTAAACTGAGTGATTGGGGTTGGGAGGGAGTCACTTATACTGAGTGAATGGGGTTGGGAGGGAGTCACCTATACCAAGTGATTGAGGTTGGGAGGGAGTCACCTATACTGAGTAAATTAGGTTGGGAGGGAGTCACCAATACTCAGTGAATGGATATGGGAGGGAGTCAACTATACTCACTGAATGGGGTTGGGAGGGAGTCACCTATACCGAGTGAATGTGGTTTGGACGGGAGTCACGTATACTGAGTGAATGGAGTTGGGAGGGAGTTACCTTTTCTGAGTGAATGGGGTTGGGAGAGAGTCACCTGTACCGAGTGAATGGGGTTGGGAGGGAGTCACCTGTACTGAGTGAATGGGGTTTGGACGGGAGTCACCTATACTCAGGGAATGGGGTTGGGAGGGAGTCACCTATACCGAGTGAATGGGGTTGGGAGGGAGTCACCTATACTGAGTGAATGGGGTTGGGAAGGAGTCACCTATACCGAGTGAATGGGGTTGGGAGAAAGTCACCTATACCGTGTGAATGGGGTTGGGAGGGAGTCACCTATACCAAGTGAATGTGGTTTGGACGGGAGTTACGTATACCGAGTGAATGAGGTTTCGTGGGAGTCACCTATACTGAGTGAATGGGGTTGGGAGGGAGTCACCTATACTGAGTGAATGTGGTTGGGAGGGAGTCACCTATACTGAGTGAATGGGGTTGGGAGGGAGTCACCTATACTCAGGGAATGGGGTTGTGAGGGAGTCACCTGTACTGAGTGAATGTGGTTGGGAGGGAGTCACCTATACTGAATGAATGGGGTTGGGAGGGAGTCACCTATACCGATTGAATGGGGTTGGGAGGGAGTCACCAATACTGAATGAATGGGGTTGGGAGGGAGTCACCTATACTATGTGAATGGGTCTGGGAGGGAGTCAACTATACTCACTGAATGGGGTTGGGAGGGAGTCAGCTATACCGAGTGAATGTGGTTTGGACGGGAGTCACGTATACTGAGTGAATGGAGTTGGGAGGGAGTCACCTATACTGAGTGAATGGGGTTGGGAGGGAGTCACCTATACCGAGTGAATGGGGTAGGGAGGGAGTCACCTATACCGAGTGAATGGGGTTGGGAGGGAGTCACCTATACTCAGTGAATGGGGTTGGGAGGGAGTTACCTATACTCAGGGAATGGGGTTGGGATGGGAGTCACCTATACTGAGTGAATGGAGTTGGGAGGGAGTCACCTATACTGAGTGAATGGGGTTGGGAGGGAGTCACCTATACTCAGTAAATGGGGTTGGGAGGGAGTCACCTATACCGAGTGAATGTGGTTTGGACGGGAGTCACGTATACTGAGTGAATGGGGTTGGGAGGGAGTCACCTATACCGAGTGAATGGGGTTGGGAGGGAGTCACCTATACCGAGTGAATGGGGTTGGGAGGGAGTCACCTGTACTGAGTGAATGGGGTTGGGAGGGAGTCACCTATACTCAGGGAATGGGGTTGGGAGGGAGTCACCTATACTCAGTGAATGGGGTTGGGAGGGAGTCACCTATACTCAGTGAATGGGGTTGGGAGGGAGTCACCTATACTCAGGGAATGGGGTTGGGATGGGAGTCACCTATACTGCGTGAATGGAGTTGGGAGGGAGTCAACTATACTGCGTGAATGGAGTTGGGAGGGAGTCACCTAAACTGAGTGAATGGGGTTGGGAGGGAGTCACCTATACTGAGTGAATGGGGTTGGGAGGGAGTCACCTATACTGAGTGAATGGGGTTGGGAGGGAGTCACCTATACTGAGTGAATGTGGTTTGGAGGGAGTCACCTATACTGAGTGAATGGGGTTGGGAGGGAGTCACTAAACTCAGGGAATGGGTTTGGGACGGGAGTCACCTATACTGAGTGAATGGGGTTGGGAGGGAGTCACCTATACTGAGTGAATGGGGTTGGGAGGGAGTCACCTATACTCAGTGAATGGGTTTGGGAGGGAGTCAACTATACTCACTGAATGGGGTTGGGAGGGAGTCACCTATACCGAGTGAATGTGGTTTGGACGGGAGTCACGTATACTGAGTGAATGGAGTTGGGAGGGAGTCACCTATACTGAGTGAATGGGGTTGGGAGGGAGTCACCTATACTCAGTAAATTGGGTTGGGAGGGAGTCACCTATACCAAGTGAATGTGGTTGGGAGGGAGTCACCCATACCGAGTGAATGGAGTTGGGAGGGAGTCACCTATACCGAGTGAATGGGGTTGGGAGAAAGTCACCTATACCGTGTGAATGGGGTTGGGAGGGAGTCACCTATTCTGAATGAATGGGGTTGGGAGGGAGACACGTATACTGAGTGAATGGAGTTGGGAGTGAGTCACCTATACTGAGTGAATGGGTTTGGGAGGGAGTCAACTTTACTCACTGAATGGGGTTGGGAGGGAGTCACGTATACTGAGTGAATGGAGTTGGGAGGGAGTCACCTGTACTGAGTGAATGGGGTTTGGACGGGAGTCACCTATACTCAGGGAATGGGGTTGGGAGGGAGTCACCTATACCGAGTGAATGGGGTTGGGAGGGAGTCACCTATACTGAGTGAATGGGGTTGGGAAGGAGTCACCTATACCGAGTGAATGGGGTTGGGAGAAAGTCACCTATACCGTGTGAATGGGGTTGGGAGGGAGTCACCTATACCAAGTGTATGTGGTTTGGACGGGAGTTACGTATACCGAGTGAATGAGGTTTCGTGGGAGTCACCTATACTGAGTGAATGGGGTTGGGAGGGAGTCACCTATACTGAGTGAATGTGGTTGGGAGGGAGTCACCTATACTGAGTGAATGGGGTTGGGAGGGAGTCACCTATACTCAGGGAATGGGGTTGTGAGGGAGTCACCTGTACTGAGTGACTGTGGTTGGGAGGGAGTCACCTATACTGAATGAATGGGGTTGGGAGGGAGTCAACTATACCGATTGAATGGGGTTGGGAGGGAGTCACCAATACCGAATGAATGGGGTTGGGAGGGAGTCACCTATACTATGTGAAAGGGTCTGGGAGGGAGTCAACTATACTCACTGAATGGGGTTGGGAGGGAGTCAGCTATACCGAGTGAATGGGTTTGGACGGGAGTCACGTATACTGAGTGAATGGAGTTGGGAGGGAGTCACCTATACTGAGTGAATGGGGTTGGGAGGGAGTCACCTATACCGAGTGAATGGGGTAGGGAGGGAGTCACCTATACCAAGTGAATGTGGTTGGGAGGGAGTTACCTATACTCAGTGAATGGGGTTGGGAGGGACTTACCTATACTCAGGGAATGGGGTTGGGATGGGTGTCACCTATACTGAGTGAATGGAGTTGGGAGGGAGTCACCTACACTGAGTGAATGGGGTTGGGAGGGAGTCACCTATACTCAGTAAATTGGGTTGGGAGGGAGTCACCTATACCGAGTGAATGTGGTTTGGACGGGAATGAAGTATACTGAGTGAATGGGGTTGGGATGGAGTCACCTATACCGAGTGAATGGGGTAGGGAGGGAGTCACCTATACCGAGTGAATGGGGTTGGGAGGGAGTCACCTGTACTGAGTGAATGGGGTTAGGAGGGAGTCACCTATACTCAGGGAATGGGGTTGGGAGGGAGTCACCTATACTCAGTGAATGGGGTTGGGAGGGAGTTACCTATACTCAGTGAATGGGGTTGGGAGGGACTTACCTATACTCAGGGAATGGGGTTGGGATGGGAGTCACCTATACTGCGTGAATGGAGTTGGGAGGGAGTCAACTATACTGCGTGAATGGAGTTGGGAGGGAGTCACCAAAACTGAGTGAATGGGGTTGGGAGGGAGTCACTTATACTGAGTGAATGGGGTTGGGAGGGAGTCACCTATACTGAGTGAATGGGGTTGGGAGGGAGTCACCTATACTGAGTGAATGTGGTTTGGAGGGAGTCACCTATACTGAGTCAATGGGGTTGGGAGGGAGTCAATAAACTCAGGGAATCGGGTTGGGACGGGAGTCACCTATACTGAGTGAATGGGGTTGGGAGGGAGTCACGTATACTGATTGAATGGAGTTGGGAGTGAGTCACCTCTACTCAGTGAATGGGTTTGGGAGGGAGTCAACTATACTCACTGAATGGGGTTGGGAGTGAGTCAGCTATACCGAGTGAATGTGGTTTGGACGGGAGTGACGTATACTGAGTGAATGGAGTTGGGAGGGAGTCACCTATACTGAGCGAATGGGGTTGGGAGGGAGTCACCTATACTCAGTAAATTGGGTTGGGAGGGAGTCACCTATACCAAGTGAATGTGGTTGGGAGGGAGTCACCCATACCGAGTGAATGGAGTTGGGAGGGAGTCACCTATACCGAGTGAATGGGGTTGGGAGAAAGTCACCTATACCGTGTGAATGGGGTTGGGAGGGAGTCACCTATTCTGAATGAATGGGGTTGGGAGGGAGACACGTATACTGAGTGAATGGAGTTGGGAGTGAGTCACCTATACTGAGTGAATGGGTTTGGGAGGGAGTCAACTTTACTCACTGAATGGGGTTGGGAGGGAGTCACGTATACTGAGTGAATGGAGTTGGGAGGGAGTCACCTATACTGAGTGAATGGGGTTGGGAGGGAGACACGTATACTGAGTGAATGGGGTTGGGAGGGAGACACGTATACTGAGTGAATGGAGTTGGGAGTGAGTCACCTATACTGAGTGAATGGGTTTTGGAGGGAGTCATCTTTACTCACTGAATGGGGTTAGGAGGGAGTCAGCTATACCGAGTGAATGTGGTTTGACGGGAGTCACGTATACTGAGTGAATGGAGTTGGGAGGGAGTCACCTATACCAAGTGAATGTGGTTTGGACGGGAATCAAGTATACTGAGTGAATGGGGTTGGGATGGAGTAACCTATACTGAGTGAATGGGGTTGGGAGGGAGTCACCTATACCGAGTGAATGGGGTTGGGAGGGAGTCACCTGTACTGAGTGAATGAGGTTGGGAGGGAGTCACCTATACTCAGGGAATGGGGTTGGGAGGGAATCACCTATACTCACTGAATGGGGTTGGGAGAGATTCACCTATACCGAGTGAATGGGGTTGGGAGGGAGTCACCTATACTCAGTGAATGGGGTTGGGAGGGAGTTACCTATACTCAGTGAATGGGGTTGGGAGGGAGTTACCTATACTCAGGGAATGGGGTTGGGACGGGAGTCACCTATACTGCGTGAATGGAGTTGGGAGGGAGTCACCTGTACTGCGTGAATGGAGTTGGGAGGGAGTTAACTATACTGCTTGAATGGAGTTGGGAGGGAGTCACCAAAACTGAGTGAATGGGGTTGGGAGGGAGTCACTTATGCTGAGTGAATGGGGCTGGGAGGGAGTCACCTATACTCAGTGAATGGGGTTGGGAGGGAGTTACCTATACTCAGGGAATGGGGTTGGGACGGGAGTCACCTATACTGCGTGAATGGAGTTGGGAGGGAGTAACCTGTACTGCGTGAATGGGGTTGGGAGGGAGTCACCTATACACAGTGATTGAGGTTGGGAGGGAGTCACCTATACTGAGTGAATGGGGTTGGGAGGGAGTCACCTATACTCAGGGAATGGGGTTGGGGTGGGAGTCACCTCGACTGTGTGAAGGTTGTTTGGACGGGAGTCACATATACTGAGTGAATGGGGGTGGGATGGAGACACCTATACTAAGTAAATTGGGTTGGGAGGCAGTCACCGATACCGAGTGAATGGGGTTGGGAGGGAGTCACCTATACTGAGTGAATGGGGTTGGGAGGGAGTCACCTATACTGAGTGAATTGGGTTGGGAGGGAGTCACCTATACAGAGTGATTGGGGTTGGGAGGGAGTCACGTATACTGACTGAATGGGGTTGGGAGGGTGTCACCTATACCAAGTGAATGTGGTTTGGACGGGAGTCACTTATACCGAGTGAATGAGGTTGCGTGGGAGTCACCTATACTGAGTGAATGGGGTTGGGAGGGATTCACCTATACTGAGTGAATGGGCTTGGGAGGGAGTCACCTATACTGAGTGAATTGGGTTGGGAGGGAGTCACCTAGACTGAGTGAATTGAGTTGGGAGGGAGTCACCTATATTGAGTGAATGGGTTTGGGAGTGAGTCACCTATACTGAGTGAATGGGTTTGGGAGGGAGTCAACTTTACTCACTGAATGGGGTTGGGAGGGAGTCACGTATACTGAGTGAATGGAGTTGGGAGGGAGTCACCTATACTGAGTGAATGGGGTTGGGAGGGAGACACGTATACTGAGTGAATGGGGTTGGGAGGGAGACACGTATACTGAGTGAATGGAGTTGGGAGTGAGTCACCTATACTGAGTGAATGGGTTTTGGAGGGAGTCATCTTTACTCACTGAATGGGGTTAGGAGGGAGTCAGCTATACCGAGTGAATGTGGTTTGACGGGAGTCACGTATACTGAGTGAATGGAGTTGGGAGGGAGTCACCTATACCAAGTGAATGTGGTTTGGACGGGAATCAAGTATACTGAGTGAATGGGGTTGGGATGGAGTAACCTATACTGAGTGAATGGGGTTGGGAGGGAGTCACCTATACCGAGTGAATGGGGTTGGGAGGGAGTCACCTGTACTGAGTGAATGAGGTTGGGAGGGAGTCACCTATACTCAGGGAATGGGGTTGGGAGGGAATCACCTATACTCACTGAATGGGGTTGGGAGAGATTCACCTATACCGAGTGAATGGGGTTGGGAGGGAGTCACCTATACTCAGTGAATGGGGTTGGGAGGGAGTTACCTATACTCAGTGAATGGGGTTGGGAGGGAGTTACCTATACTCAGGGAATGGGGTTGGGACGGGAGTCACCTATACTGCGTGAATGGAGTTGGGAGGGAGTCACCTGTACTGCGTGAATGGAGTTGGGAGGGAGTTAACTATACTGCTTGAATGGAGTTGGGAGGGAGTCACCAAAACTGAGTGAATGGGGTTGGGAGGGAGTCACTTATGCTGAGTGAATGGGGCTGGGAGGGAGTCACCTATACTCAGTGAATGGGGTTGGGAGGGAGTTACCTATACTCAGGGAATGGGGTTGGGACGGGAGTCACCTATACTGCGTGAATGGAGTTGGGAGGGAGTAACCTGTACTGCGTGAATGGGGTTGGGAGGGAGTCACCTATACACAGTGATTGAGGTTGGGAGGGAGTCACCTATACTGAGTGAATGGGGTTGGGAGGGAGTCACCTATACTCAGGGAATGGGGTTGGGGTGGGAGTCACCTCGACTGTGTGAAGGTTGTTTGGACGGGAGTCACATATACTGAGTGAATGGGGGTGGGATGGAGACACCTATACTAAGTAAATTGGGTTGGGAGGCAGTCACCGATACCGAGTGAATGGGGTTGGGAGGGAGTCACCTATACTGAGTGAATGGGGTTGGGAGGGAGTCACCTATACTGAGTGAATTGGGTTGGGAGGGAGTCACCTATACAGAGTGATTGGGGTTGGGAGGGAGTCACGTATACTGACTGAATGGGGTTGGGAGGGTGTCACCTATACCAAGTGAATGTGGTTTGGACGGGAGTCACTTATACCGAGTGAATGAGGTTGCGTGGGAGTCACCTATACTGAGTGAATGGGGTTGGGAGGGATTCACCTATACTGAGTGAATGGGCTTGGGAGGGAGCCACCTATACTGAGTGAATTGGGTTGGGAGGGAGTCACCTAGACTGAGTGAATTGAGTTGGGAGGGAGTCACCTATATTGAGTGAATGAGGTTGGGAGGGAGTCACCTATACTGAGTAAATGGGGTTGGGAGGGAGTCACCAATACTCAGTGAATGGATATGGGAGGGAGTCAACTATACTCACTGAATGGGGTTGGGAGGGAGTCACCTATACCGAGTGAATGTGGTTTGGACGGGAGTCACGTATACTGAGTTAATGGAGTTGGGAGGGAGTCACCTTTTCTGAGTGAATGGGGTTGGGAGGGAGTCACCTATACTCAGTAAATTGGGTTGGGAGGGAGTCACGTATACCAAGTGAATGTGGTTTGGATGGGAATCAAGTATACTGAGTGAATGGGGTTGGGATGGAGTCACCTATACCGAGTGAATGGGGTTGGGAGGGAGTCACCTATACCGAGTGAATGGGGTTGGGAGGGAGTCACCTGTACTGAGTGACTGGGGTTTGGACGGGAGTCACCTATACTCAGGGAATGGGGGTGCGAGGGAGTCACCTATACCGAGTGATGGGGTTGGGAGGGAGTCACCTATACTCAGTGAATGGGGTTGGGAGGGAGTGACTTATACTGAGTGAATGGGGTTGGGAGGGAGTCACTTATACTGAGTCAATGGGGTTGGGAGGGAGTCACCTGTACCAAGTGATTGAGATTGGGAGGGAGTCACCTATACTGAGGGAATGGGGTTGGGAGGGAGTCACCTATACTGAGTCAATGGGGTTGGGAGGGTGTCACCTATACTCAGTGAATGGGTTTGGGACGGGAGTCACCTATACTGAGTGAAGGTTGTTTGGATGGGAGTCACGTATACTGAGTGAATGGGGGTGGGATGGAGTCACCTATACTATGTGAATTGGATTGGGAGGGATTCACCAATACCGAGTGAATGGGGTTGGGAGGGAGTCACCTATACTCAGTGAATGGGGTCGGGAGGGAGTCACCTATACTGAGTGAATGGGGTTGGGAGGGAGTCACCTATACTGAGAGAATGGGGTTGGGAGGGAGTCACCTGTACCGAGTGAATGGGAATGGGATGGAGTCACCTATACAGAGTGAATGGTAGTGGTATGGAGTTACCTATACCGATTGAATGGGTTTGGGAGGGAGCCACCTTTGCTCAGTGAATGGCGTTGGGAGGGAGGCACCTATACTCAGTGAATGGGGTTGGGAGGGAGTCACCTATACTGAGAGAATGGGGTTGGGAGGGAGTCACCTGTACCGAGTGAATGGGAATGGGATGGAGTCACCTATACAGAGTGAATGGTAGTGGTATGGAGTTACCTATACCGATTGAATGGGTTTGGGAGGGAGCCACCTTTGCTCAGTGAATGGCGTTGGGAGGGAGGCACCTATACTCAGTGAATGGGGTTGGGAGGGAGTCACCTATACCGAGTGAATGGAGTTGGGAGGGCGTCACCTATACCGAGTGAATGGGGTTGGGAGGGAGTCACCTATACTCAGTGATTGGGGTTGGGAGGGAGTGACTTTTACTGAGTCAATGGGGTTGGGAGGGAGTCACCTGTACCAAGTGATTGAGATTGGGAGGGAGTCACCTATACTGAGTGAATGGGGTTGGGAGGGAGTCACCTATACTCAGGGAATGGGTTTGGGACGGGAGTCACCTATACTGAGTGAAGGTTGTTTGGACGGGAGTCACGTTTACTGAGTGAATGGGGTTACATAGATACCTAGATACATAGAAGATAGGAGCAGGAGTAGGCCATCCGGCCCTTCGAGCCTGCTCCGCCATTTAATGAGATCATGGCTGATCCTCCAATTCAGTATCCCGTCCCCGCCTTCTCTCCGTAACCCTTAACCCCTTTTGCCTGTAGAAATATATCTAATTCCCTCTTAAATATATTTAATGAGCTGGCGTACACTGCCCTCTGTGGCAATGAGTTCCACAGGTTCACCACCCTCTGAGTGAAGAAATTCCCCCTCATTTCTGTCCTAAATGGTTTAGCCCTTATCCTTAAATTATGTCCTCTAGTTCTGTTCTCACCCGCCAAGGGAAACATTCCTTCTGCATCTAGTCTGTCTAGACCTGTCAGAATTTTATACACTTCTATGAGGTCCCCTCTCAATCTTCTAAACTCCAGTGTGTACATCCCTAAACTACATAGTCTCTCCTCATAGGTCAATCCCGCCATTCCTGGTATCAGCCTGGTGAATTGCCGCTGCACCCCCTCCATGGCAAGAACATCTTTCCTCAGATGAGGCGACCAAAACTGTACACAGTACTCGAGGTGTGGTCTCACCAGTGCCCTGTACAGCTGCAGCAAGGTATCCCTGTTCCTGTATTCCAACCCTTTTGCTATGAAGGCCAGCATACCGTTTGCCTTCTTGATCGCCTGTTGCACCTGCATGCTCGCCTTCAGTGACTGGTGTACAAGAACACCCAGGTCTCTCTGTACTTCCCCCTCTCCCAATTTATTGCCATTTAAATAATAATTTGCCCTCCCGTTCCTGCACCCAAGGTGGATAACTTCGCACTTGTCCACATTATAGTGCATCTGCCATTTATCCGCCCAATCACCCAGTCTGTCCAAATCGCTCTGGAGCTTCCTGGTCTCCTCCTCTGAGCCCACCCCTCCTCCTAGTTTAGTGTCGTCTGCAAATTTGGAAATGCTGCATCCGACTCCCTGATCCAGGTCATTAATGTAAATTGTGAACAGCTGGGGACCCAGGACAGATCCCTGTGGTACCCCACTTGTTACTGCCTGCCATTCAGAAAATGAGCCGTTTATTCCAACTCTCTGTTTTCTATCTGACAGCCAGTTCTCTATCCACGTCAATACTTTCCCCTTTATCCCATGAGCTTCAATTTTCCCTGCTAATCTTTTATGTGGGACCTTATCGAAGGCCTTTTGGAAGTCCAGGTACACCACATCTACTGGCTCTCCCACATCTATTTTACCAGTTACTCCCTCAAAAAATTCCAATAGATTAGTCAAGCACGATTTACCCTTTGTAAATCCATGTTGACTCTGTCCTATCCTGTCCCCATTTGCTAAGTGCTCCGCTATTTCATCCTTAATGATGGACTCCAGCATTTTGCCCACAACTGATGTAAGGCTTACAGGTCTGTAATTACCTGCTTTTTCCCTACCCCCCTTTTTGAATAGTGGGGTAACGTTAGCTACCCTCCAATCCATGGGCACTGTTCCCGAGTCTAATGAATTCTGAAAAATCATACTTAGTGCATCCGCTATCTCTAGGGCCACCTCCTACAGCACCCTAGGATGCATGTTATCAGGCCCTGGGGATTTGTCCGCCTTCAATCCCTTTAGCTTCCTTAACACCATATCCTTAGAGATATTGACTTGCGTCAGTTCCTCCTTTGCAAATGTCCCTATTTTTCCCGATATCCCAGGGAGGTTTTTTGTGTCTTCCTTCGTAAAGACTGAACCAAAGTATGCATTTAGTTGGTCTGCCATTTCTTTATTTCCCGTTATATATTCCCCCGTATCTGACTGCAATGGGCCAACTTTGGTTTTCACCAGTCTTTTCCTCTTGATATACTTAGGGAGGGAGTCACCTATACTGAGTGAATGGGGTTGGCAAGGAGTCACCTATACCAAGTGAATGGGAGTGGGATGGAGTCACCTGTACCGAGTGAATGGGAGTGGGATGGAGTCACCTATACCCGAGTCAATGGGGTTGGGAGGGAGTCACCTATCCTGAGTGAATGGGGTTGGGAGGGAGTCACCTATCCTGAGTGAATGGGGTTGGGAGGGAGTCACCTATACCGAGTGAATGGAGTTGGGAGAGAGTCACCTATACCGAGTGAATGGGGTTGGGAGGGAGTCACCTATACTCAGTGAATGGGGTTGGGAGGGAGTCACCTATACCGAGTGAATGGAGTTGGGAGAGAGTCACCTATACCGAGTGAATGGGGTTGGGAGGGAGTCACCTATACTCAGTGAATGGGGATGGGAGGGAGTCACCTATACTGAGTGAATGGGGTTGGGATGAGTCACCTATACTGAGTGAATGGGCTTGGGAGGGAGTCACCTATACTGAGTGAATGGGGTTGGGAGGGAGAATCCCATACCGAGTGAATGGGGTTGGGAGGGAGTCACCTTTCCCGAGTGATTGGGGTTGGGTGGGACTCACCTATACTGAGTGAATGGGGTTGGGAGGGAGTCACCTATACTCAGTGAATGGGGTTGGGAGGGAGTTACCTATACTCAGTGAATGGGGTTGGGAGGGAGTTACCTATACTCAGGGAATGGGGTTGGGATGGGAGTCACCTATACTGCGTGAATGGAGTTGGGATAAGTGCATTCCCTTGATTTATTTTAGTTTCCCTCCAATTAATTGTACCTTTCACAAATCCTATGCTGGCTCTTTCTGATCAGCTGAAAATTTTCGAGGTGTTGTGTCACCCTATCCTTAATTATAGACTCTAGTCATTTCCTGACAATAGATGTTAGGCTAACTGGTTTATAATTCATTGGTTTCCCTCTCTCGCCATTCTTAAAATGCGGAGTAACATGTACTATTATCCAAACGCAAGGACGGTTCCTGTATCTAAAGAACTTTGGAAGATTATAATTAGGGCATCTGCAATGTGCTCCTAGTTCCTTTAAAACCCTGGGATGGAAACCATCTGGTCCTGGGGATTTGTCACTCTTTAGTGTCATTATTTTCTTCATTACTGTTGCTTTACTTACATTAATTTTATTGAGTCCCTGTTCCCGATTCAATATTAGTTTCTTTAGGATTTCCGGCATGCTGTCCTCTTCTTCTAATGTAAATACTGACGCAAAGTAATTATTCAACGTGTCCGCCATTTCCCCATTGTCATTGACAATATCACCACTTTGTTTTTAAGGGGCCAACTTTGCTCCTGACCACCCTCTTTTTCCCAATGTAATTGTAAAAATTCTTTGCATTGATTTTGATAGCCCTTGCAAGTTTCTTTTCATACTCCCTTTTTGTAGCTCTTACTAACTGTTGTGTGACCCTTTGCTGTTCTTTGTATCATCCCCATTCGCCAGGATCTGTGCTATTTTTTGCATTTTTGTATGCCCTTTCCTTTATAGTTTTATGCTGGCCTTTACCTCTTTAGTTGTCCATGGATGGGCTTTTTTGGCAAGTAGAGCTCTTGCCCCTCAGGGGTATAAACTGGTTCTGTAACACCTTAAATTATTTTTTAAACATCTCCCACTGATCTTCTGTCGTTTTACCCAGTGACAGATTTGCCCACTTTACTGTGGACATCCCGTTGAAGTCGGCTTTACCTAAATCTAGAATCTTAGCAGCTGTTTTGCGTTTCTCCCTTTCAAACACTATGTTGAACTCGATCATGTTATGATCGCTGTTGGATAAATGTTCACGCACAGTTAGGCTGTTAACTAAATCTGGCTCATTACTCATTACTAAATCTAATATGACTTGCCCCCTTGTTGCCTCTAGGACATATTGTTGTAGAAAACTATCCCGGACACACTCAAGAAATTCACTACCTTTCTGACAGGTGCTAGTCTGCTTTTCCCAATCTATATGAAAGTTAAAATCTCCCATTAAAAACACTCCACCTTTGCTACACGATTGTCTAATCTCTTCATTTATACAATCTAGCACTTCAGAGCTGCTACCAGGGGGCCTATACACAACTCCCACTACAGTCTTAGATCCTTTATTTCATAATTCAACCCATAACGTCTCCACTGCCTGCTTACCTCTCCTTAAATCCTCTCTTATCATTGAAGTGATTTCATCCTTAATCACTAAGGCTACTCCTCCCCCTCTGCCATTTCCCTATCTTCCCTGTAGACCTTATAACCTGGTATATTTAGTTCCCAGTCCTGACCGTCTTGCAGCCATGTCTCAGTAATAGCTACAATGTCATACCCTCCAATTTGAATTCATGCCTGCAGTTCATTCAATTTATTCCTTATACTCCGTGCATTTGTGTAAAGAACCCTTATTTGGGCCACACCCCCTAGCCTGTCCTTCAGCTCTAATGTTTTACTCATCATTTTTTGCACCCTCTTCAGTGCCTCTATATCCTTTTTATAATATGGTGTCCAGAATTGTATGCAGTACTCCAAGTGTGGTCCAACCAAGGTTCGATTCAAGTTTAGCATAACTTCACTACTTTTCAATTCAATCCCTCTAGAAATAAACCCCAGTGCTTGCGTTTTTTATGGCCTTGTTAACCTGTGTCGCTACTTTCAGTGATTTGTGTATTTGTACTCCGAGATCCCTTTGCTCTTCTACCCCATTTAGATTCGTTATTTCCAAGTAATATGTGACCTCCATATTTTTCTTACCAAAATGTAATACCTCACATTTATCTGTGTTGATAAATATTGAATATTTACATAAGTTGATGAGATGATTGTATGAAATGAAAACATTGACCAACAAGTAGGTAAATACAATTTTTTAATTGTTACATGAAACAGATTTTTACAGTGAAGTATTTCTCAAAGTCCACAATCTGTACATGAAGTATGAAATGTAACACCGAAAGATGTTTAAAATCCCACGTTGTTGGTTTTTTCTCATGGAGTGGGAAATACAGTGAATGTCCTCATATTTTAACATCTGTAATAAGACAGCATCTAAAATGGGGAGAGGACGGGCGGAGGGAACACGGGAGGAGGAAGAGACCTTGGGTTCACCGTCCCTTTGAACTCAGTGCCCTCCAGGAGTTGCCTGGTTCACATGGCATCACCTTCCCCTCCCATACAGGTCTCATTCTGAAAGTGTCACTAGCTCTTTGTCTCCAATCAGCAGCAGTCTGTTCCGTTAGCCTCAGGGGAGAATTAATTGGCAGCATTTTGTTTGTCCATTAACAAAATATGTAAACGGTTAGTGTTATATTCGGTCCATTTTTATAAATGATTAAAATCAGCTCTAGCATTTGTATTGTGTTTTCTCTCTCCTCGTCTCCTTCTTTCGCAACTACCTCCAGGCAGAACATAAGAACATAAGAACATAAGAAATAAGAGCAGGTGTAGGCCATACGGCCCCTCGAGCCTGCTCCGCCATTCAATAAGATCATGGCTGATCATCGACCTCAACTCCACGTTCCCGCCTGATCTCCATATCCCTTGATTCACCTGGAGTCTAAAAAATCTATCGATCTCAGCCTTGAATATACTCAAAGACTCAGCATCCACAGCCCTCTGGGGCCAGAGAATTCCAAAGATTCACAACCCTCTGAGTGAAGAAATTCCTCCTCATCTCAGTCTTAAATGGCCGACCCCTTATCCTGAGACTATGCCCCCTAGTTCTAGACACTCCAGCCAGGGGAAACAACCTCTCAGCATTTACCCCATCAATCTCCTTCAGAACCTTGTATGTTTCAATGAGATCACCTCTCATTCTTCTAAACTCCAGAGAGTACAGGCCCATTCTACACAATCTCTCATCATAGGACAGCCCTCTCATCCCAGGAATCAATCTAGTGAACCTTCGTTGCACCGCCTCCAAGGCAAGTATATTCCTCCTTAGATAAGGAGACCAAAACTGTGCCCAGTACTCCAGGTGTGATCTCACAAAGGCCCTGTACAAGTGCCAAGTGGATCCATCGCCGCCTCCTCCTGAGGTCCCCACTCTCATAGATGCCAGTCCTCAGCCAATTCAATTCACTCCACTTGATATCAGAAAACTTCAGAGCGCACTGGATACTGCAAAGGCTGTGGGGCCCCAACAACATCACAGCTGCAGAGCTGAAGACCTGCACTCCAGAACGAGCAGCACCTCTAGCCAAGCTGTTCCTGTACTGGCCTCTACCTGATAAAGTGGAAAATTGGGCAGGTATGTCCTTTCCGCAAAAGGCAGGAAAAATCCAATCCGGCCAATTACTGCCCCATCAGTCTACTCTCAATCATCAGCAAAGTAACTAGCCAGGCCACGTAAATACAAGAGCAGGTCAGAGGCCGGGTATTCGCTGGCAAATGACTCACCTCCTGACTCCTCAAAACCATTCTAGCACCTACAAGGCACAAGTCAGGAGTGTGATTGAATATTCTCCACTTGCCTGGATGGTTGCAGATCCAACAACACTCAAGAAGCGCGACACAGTCCAGGAGAAAGCAGTCCGCTTAATCAGCCCCCCATCCACCATCATAAACATTTACTCCCTCCTCATCCGGCGCACTGTGGCTGCTAGGGCATCACCAAGAGTGGCTCGGTAGTACCACTATTCACCGAGCTGGCAAAGTCCTCAAGGAGATAGCTGCCAGACTGGGCTCACAGCAGGTGGTGAGAGAACAAACACGAGGAAAAAAGCTACTTGATCTCGTCCTCAACAATCTACCTGTCGCAGATGCATCTGTCCATGACAGTATTGGTCGCAGTGACCACCGCACAGTCCTTGTGGTGATGAAGTCCCGTCTTCACACTGAGGACAACCCTTCATTGTGTTGTGTGGCACTACCACCGTACTAAATGGGATAGAATCAGAAGAGATCTATCAGCTAAAAACTGGGCACCATGGAGGCGCTGTGGGCCATCAGCAGCAATGGAATTATATTCCACCACACTCTGTAACTTCATGGGCTGATATATCCCTCCCTCTACCATTCCCATCAAACCAACCCTGGTTCAATGAGGAGTGTTGAAGAGCATGCCAGGTGTACATGAAAATCAGATACCAACTTGGTGAAGCTACAACACAGGACTATATGCATGTTAAACAGCAGGAACATTGCTATAGACTGAGCTAAGCGATCCCACACCCAATGGAGCAGATCAAAGCTCTGCAGTCCTGCCACATCCAGTCGTGAATGGTGATGGACAATTAAACAACTAACGAGAGGAGGAGGCTCCATGAACATACCCATCCTCAACGATGGCGGAGCACAGCACGTGAGTGCAATAGACAAGGCTGAAGCCTTCGCAACCATCTTCAGTCACAAGTGCCAAGTGGATGATGCATCTCGGCCTGCTCCTGAGGTCCCCACCATCACAGAAGCCAGTCTTCAGCCAATTCACTTCACTCCACATGATATCAAGAACGGTAGAGCGCACTGGATACAGCAAAGGCTATGGGCCCTGACAACATCCCGGCTAGAGAGATGAAGACCTGTGCTCCAGAACTAGCTGCACCTCTAGCCAAGATGTTCCAGTACTGGCATCTACCCGACAAAGTGGTAAATTGGCCAGGTATGTCCAGTCCGCATAATGCTGGACTAATCCAACAGCCAGTTACAACCCCATCAGCCACCTCTCCATCATCAGCAAAGTGATGGAAGCTGTCATCAACAATGCTATCAAGAGGCACTAATGCACAAATAACCTGCTCACCGATGCCCAGTTTGGTTTCCGCCAGGACCACTTGGCTCCTGACCTCATTACAGCCTTGGGCCAAACATGGACAAAAGAGCTGAATTCCAGAGGTGAGGTGAGAGTGACTGTCCTCGACATCAAGGCAGTATTTGACCGAGTGTGGCACCGAGGGGCCCGAGTAAAACCGAAGTCAATGGTGATCGGAGGAAAACTCTCCACTGGATGGTGTCATATCTAGCACAAGGAAGATGCCTGTGGTTATTGGAGGCCAATCATCTCAGCCCCAGGTCATCGCTGCAGCAGTTACTCAGGACAGTGTCCTAGGCCCAACATCTTCAACTGCTTTATTAAAGATCTTCAGAAGTGGGGATGTTCGCTGCATATTGCACAGTGTCAAGTTACTTTCACAATTCATCAGATAATGAGGCAGTCTGTGTCCACGTGCAGCAAGACCTGGACAACATTCAGGTTGGGGATGATCAGTGGCAAGTAACATTTGTGCCACACAAGTGCCAGACAATGACCATCTCCAACAAGAGAGAGTCTAACCACCTCGCCATGACAGTCAATGGTATTACCATCGTTGAATTCCCCACCATCAACATCCTGGGGGTCACCATTGACCAAAAACTTAACTAGATCGGCCAAATAAATACTGTGGCTACAAGAGCTAGTCAGACGCTGGGTATTCTGCGCAAGTGACTCACCACCTCCTGACTCCCCAAAGCCTTTCCACCCTCTACAAGGCACAAGTTAGGAGTGCGATGGAATATTTTCCACTTGCCTGGACGGTTGCATCTCCAACAACACTCACGAAGCTCGACACAATCCAGGGGAAAGCAGGACGCTTAATCAGCTCCCCATCCACCATCTTAAACATTTACTCCCTCTTCATCCAGCGCACTGTGGCTGCTGGTGCACAGAATGTACTCTGGGTGGGGGACTTCAATGTCCATCACCAAGTGTTGCTCGGTAGAGGCTCATGTTTGTTCTCTCACCACCTGCCGTGAGAAAGTTTGGCTGCTATGTCCTTCAGGACTCAGCCAGCTTGGTCAATCATGGTACTACCGAGTCACTGAGGACACCCCTTCATCGTGTTCTGTACACTACCACCATGCTAAATGGAATAGATTCAGAGCACATCTAGCAGCTCAAAACTGGGCATCCATGAGGCGCTGTGGGCCATCAGCAGCAACAGAATTGTATTCCACCATAATCTGTAAACTCATGGCCCGGCATATCCCTCATTCTACCATTACCATCAAACCAGCCCTGGTTCAATAAGGAGTGTTGAAGAGCATTCCAGGAGCTGCACCAGGTGTATCAGAAAATCAGAAACCAACTTGGTGAAGCTACAACACAGGACTATATGCATGTTAAACAGCGGAGGCAGCGTGCTATAGACAGAGCTAAGCGATCCCACACCCAATGGATCAGATCAAAGCTCTGCAGTCCTGTCACATCCAGTCGGGAATGGTGATGGACAATTAAACAACTAACGGGAGGAGGAGGCTCCTTGAACATCCACATCCTCAATGATGGCGGAGCACAGCACGTGAGTGAAAAAGACAAGGCTGAAGCCTTCGCAACCATCTTCTGTCACAAGTGCCAAGTGGATGATGCATCTCGGCCTGCTCCTGAGGTCCCACCATCACAGAAGCCAGTCTTCAGCTAATTCACTTCACTTCACGTGCTATCAAGAACGGTAGAGCGCACTGGATACAGCAAAGGCTATGGGTTCTGACAACATCGCAGCAGCAGTGCTGAAGACCTGTGTCCAGAACTAGCTGCACCACTATCCAAGCTGTTCCCGTACTGGCATCTCCCCGACAAAGTGGTAAATTGGCCAGGTATGTACAGTCCACCAGAAGCTGGACTAATCCAACAGCCCGTTATCATCCCATCAGCCATCTCTCCATCATCAGCAAAGTGATGGAAGCTGTCATCGACAATGCTATCAAGCGGCACTAACAAAGCACAAATAACCAGCTCACCGATGACCAGTTTGGTTTCCGTCAGGACCACTTGGCTCCTGACCGCATTACAGCCTTGGTCCAAACATGGACAAAAGAGCTGAATTCCAGAGGTGAGGTGAGAGTGACTGTCATAGAAACATAGAAACATAGAAGTTAGGAGCAGGAGTAGGCCATTCGGCCCCTCGAGCCTGGTCCGCCATTCAATGCGATCATGGCTGATCATCCAAATTCAGTACCCTGTCCCTGCTTTCTCCCCATATCCCTTGATCCCCTTAGCCTTAAGAAATATATCTAACTCCTTCTTGAAGATATTTAATGAATTGGCCTCAACTGCCTTCTGTGGTAGAGAATTCCACAGGTTCACCACTCTCTGGGTGAAGAAATTCCTCCTCCTCTCAGTCCTAAATGGCTTACCCCTTATCCTTAGACTGTGACCCTTGGTTCTGGACTCCCCCGCCATCGGGAACAGCCTTCCTGCATCTAGTCTGTCTAGTCCTGTTAGAATTTTATAAGTTTCAATGAGATCCCCTCTCATTCTTCTAAACTCTAGCGAATATAAGCCTAATCGACCCAATCTCTCTTCAGACTTCATTCCTGCCATCCCAGGTATCAGTCTGGTGAATCTTCGCTGCACTCCCTCCATGGCAAGAGCATCCTTCCTCAGATAAGGCGACCAAAACTGCACACAATACTCAAGGTGTGGTCTCACCAAGGCCCTGTACAACTGCAGCAAGACGTCCTTGCTCCCATACTCGAATCCTCTCGCTATGAAGGCCAACATACCATTTGCCTTCTTAACCACCTGCTGCACCTGCATGCTTACCTTCAGCAACTGGTGCACAAGGACTCCCAGATCTCGTTGCACTTCCCCTTTTCCCAATCTATTGCCGTTCAGATAATAATCTGCCTTCCTGTTTTTGCCACCAAAGTGGATAACCTCGCATTTATCCACATTATACTGCATCTGCCATGCACCTGCCCAATCACCCAACTTGTCCAAATCATACTGGAGTTTCTCTGCATCCTCCTCACAACACACACGCCCACCCAACTTTGTGTTATCTGCAAACTTGGAGATATTACATCTAGTTCCCTGTAAGCGTCGCAAAATTCCCCAGAAACTCGTATTGAACCCTAAAAGGGGTGAATTTTGGATTTTTCCTACGAATTTGGGATGATGGGACATACGTGAAGTGATTTGAGGTAAAAACCTCAGTTTTGGACATTTTAAAGATCAGGGAAGAAAAAAACCTGAGGAAAAATGACTTTTGAAAATGACGATGGGGAAAAAAACACCTTTGCGAAGGGGTGTGGCGAGGCAGTGGACAACTTTTGGGGTCAATCTGTCTGGAATTTGTTTGCACTGCAATCCAGGCAGGAGGAAGGACCTCACCCAAAACCTCACAACACATCCAAAATTGAATAATTCAAGACACCTTTTGAATATCCCCAGGCCCAAACAGGATGCCAGAAGCCTGTAAACAATAAAACATCCAGTACAGCCATTACTTCATCAAAAACCAATCAGCCAGGGATCTGTAGGGAAAAGATTTGGCACGTAGATAAAGGCCCTGCCTAAATGGGAGACATCGGAAGCCATCAGGACAATTTAACACCAAGTTAAAACCATCAAAACTTAACAAGCCCGCAAAACTAAGACAATGGAATGAACAGGCCTCAACTGAAATCTAAATCACATCAACACGAAACCGATTTAGGAAAGGGGTTTTGGCGCAAAAAAGACAAAGGGTCTGAACAGTATAATTGAGGGCCTAATCCCCCAAGAAAGTCTCTCTCAGCTCTGTTCCAGTTGCAGCAAGTTCCAGCAAGACACTACCAGCCACACGACACGAGCAGGAGGTGGAGAGAAGCAGCAAGGCCACGAGGCAGACCCAGGGCGAGATCGGAGGCAAGGACAGACTAGGCCAGGCAAGGGCTAGAGTTGAGGCCACTGGTAGTGAGTCGGCATCGCTCAGCACACGGTCTAGCACTAGCAGCCACTAGCCAAGGTCACTGGAGGCTGGGAGCGAGTCGGCATCGCTCAACCCACGGTCCAGCCCCAGAAGGTACCGCCCCGACAAGCCTCCAACGCAACAAAACTCGACGACCAGACCACTATCGCAGATTTCACAGACTGGTACCACGTGGGGACGGCAGGCCCCAAAGGACAAAAAGAGAATACCTCAAAATCGCAATCAACTTACCTGGCTGGATTTCGCATGGTCAAAACCCCTGTTTGGTGAGCATTATCCCTGATCTCCTGAAACCAAGACCTAGCTAGATAGTGGGATTTTTGGGAGGGATAAGGGTTTTTGTATATTGTCGTTCTCCCTCGCCTGCACCGTGTGCTCCCCAACCTGTTTAAGTGTTAAGTGTGTTTTAAGTTTGTTACCTTTTCTTTTAATAAAAGTCAAAATTCTTTCATCGGAACCTGTTGTCTACTGCATCTTTGTTCACAACCCCCAAATAAGTCCAAGGTCCAGAACTAGGAGCGTGGCAGCAATTTGAACCGCTCGCTGAGTCAGAGGTGAGGCTGACCCCTACCACACCACCACCTACACCCTCGTCTAGATCATTAATATATATTGTGACTAACTGGGGTCCTAGCACCGATCCCTGCGGTACCCCACTAGTCACTGCCTGCCACTCGGAAAAAGACCCGTTTATTCCAACTCTTTGCTTCCTGTCTGCCAACCAGTTCTCTATCCAAGTCAGTACCTTACCCCCACAATCCCATGTGCTTTAACTTTGCACGCCAATCTCTTATGCGGGACCTTATCGAAAGCCTACTGAAAGTCCAAATGCACCACATCCACTGGTTCTCCCTTATCTATTCTATCAGTTACATCCTCAAAAATTCCAGTAGATTAGTCAAGCATGATTTACCTTTTGTAAATCCATGTTGACTTTGTCCGATACTGTCACTGTTTTCCAAGTGCTCTGCTATTACATCTTTTAGAATGGACTCTAGCATTTTCCCCACTACCGATGTCAGGCTTACCAGTCTATAATTCCCCATTTTCTCTCTCCCACCTTTTTTAAATCGTGGGGTTACATTAGCTACCCTCCAATCCATGGGAACTGTTCCAGAGTCTATAGAATTTTGGAAGATGACCAGCAATGCATCTACTATTTCTAGGGCCACTTCCTTAAGTACACTAGGATGTAGATTATCAGGCCCTGGGGATTTATCGGCCTTCAATCCCGTCAATTTCCCTAACACCATTTCCTCACAAATACTCATTTCATTCAGTTCTTCCCTCTCATTAGACCCTCTGTTCCCCGACATCTCTGGGAGGTTATTTGTGTGCTCCTTTGTGAAGACAGAACCAAAGTATGTATTTAATTGGTCTGCCATTTCTTTGTTCCCCATTATAAATTCCCCTGATTCTGACTGCAAGGGACCTACGCTTGACTTCACCAATCTTTTTCTCTTCACATATCTATAGAAGCTTTTACAGTCAGTTTTTATGTTCCCTGAAAGCTTACTCTCATACTCTATTTCCCCCCTCTTAATTAATCCCTTTGTCCTCCTTTGCTGAATCCTAAACTGCTCCCAATCCTCAGGTTTGCTGCTTTTTCTGGCCAATTTATATGTCCTCTCCTTGGATCTTATGCTATTCCTAATTTCCCTTGTTAGCCACGGTTGAGTCACCTTTTTTGTTTTATTTTTATGCCAAACAGGGATGAACAAATTCTGTAGTTCATCCATGCGATCTTTAAATGTTTGCCATTGCCTATCCACCGTCAACCCTTTAAGTAAGGTTCCCCAGTCCATCCTATCCAATTCGCGCCTCATACCATCGTAGTTTCCTTTATTTAAATTCAGGACCCTAGTCTGATTCCTTCACAACCATCTTCAGCCACAAGTGCCAAGTGGACGATACATCTCGGCCTGCTCCTGAGGTCACCACCATCACAGAAGCCAGTCTTCAGCCAATTTGCTTCACTCCACGTGATATCAAGAACGGTCGAGCGCACTGGATACAGCAAAGGCTATGGGCCCCGGCAACATCCCGGCTGCAGAGCTGAAGACCTGTGCTCCAGAACTAGCTACACCTCTAGCCAAGCTGCTCCAGTACTGGCATCTACCCAACAAAGTGATAAATTGGCCAGGTATGTCCAGTCCGGAAAAAGCTGGACTAATCCAATAGCCAGTTACCACCCCATCAGCCATCTCTCCATCATTAACAAAGTAATGGAAGCTGTCATTGACAATGCTATCAAGCGGCACTTACGCTCAAATAACCTGCTCACCGATGCCCAGTTTGGTTTTCGCCAGGACCACTTGAAACATAGAAAGAAACAAAGAAAAATAGCAGCAGGAGTAGGCCATTCGGCCCTTCGAGCCTGCTCCGCCATTCAATATGATCATGGCTGATCCTCTATCTCAATACCATATTCCGGTTCTCTCCCCATACCCCTTGATGCCTTTTGTGTCTAGAAATCTATCTATCACCTTCTTAAATATATTCAGTGACTTGGCCTCCACAGCCTTCTGTGGTAGAGAATTCCATAGGTTCACCACCCTCTGAGTGAAGAAATTTCTCTTCATCTCAGTCCTAAATGTACTACCCCGTATCCTGAGACTGTGACCCCTCGTTCTAGACCCCCCAGCCAGGGGAAACATCCTCCCTGCATCCAGTCTGTCTAGCCCTGTCAGAATTTTATACGTTTCAATGAGATCCCCTCTCATTCGTCTAAACTCTAGTGAATACAGGCCTAGTCGACCCAATCTCTCCTCATATGACAATCCTGTCATCCCAGGAATCAGTCTGGTGAACCTTCGCTGCTACTCCCGCTATGGCAAGTATATCCTTTCTTAGGTAAGGAGACCAAAACTGCACACTGTACTCCAGGTGTGGTCTCACCAAGGCCCTGTACAACTGTAGTAAGACATCCTTGCTCCTGTACTCAAATCCTCTTGCAATGAAGGCCAACACTTGGCTCCTGACCTCATTACAGCCTTGGTCCAAACATGGACAAAAGAGCTGAATTCCAGAGGTGAGGTGAGAGTGACTGTCCTCGACATCAAGGCAGCATTTGACCGAGTGTGGCACCAAGGAGCCCCAGCAAAACTGAAGTCAATGGGGATCGGGGGAAAACTCTCCACTGGATGGTGTCATATCTAGCACAAGGAAGATGGTTGTGGTTATTGGAGGCCAATCATCTCAGCCCCAGGTCATCGGTGCAGCAGTTACTCAGGACAGTGTCCCAGGCCCAACATCTTCAACTGCTTTATTAATGACCTTCAGAAGTGGGGATGTTCGCTGCTGATTGCACAGTGTCAAGTTACATTCGTAATTCGTCAGATAATGAGGCAGTCTGTGTCCACATGCAGCAAGACCTGGACAACATTCAGGTTGGGGATGATAAGTGGCAAGTAACATTTGTGCCACACAAGTGCCAGACAATGACCATCTCCAACAAGAGAGAGTCTAACCACCTCCCCATGACATTCAATAGCATTACCATCGTTGAATTCACCACCATCAACTTCCTGGAGGACAACATTGACCAGAAACTTAACTAGATCAGCCAAATAAATACTGTAGCTACAAGAGCTAGTCAGACGCTGGGTTTTCTGCGCAAGTGACTCACCACCTCCTGACTCCCCAAAGCCTTTCCACCCTCTACAAGGCACAAGTCAGGAGTGCGATGGAATATTCTCCACTTGCCTGGACGGTTGCAGCTCCAACAACACTCACGAAGCTCGACACAATCCAGGGGAAAGCAGGCCGCTTAATCAGCTCCCCATCCACCATCTTAAACATTTACTCCCTCCTCATCCGGCGCACTGTGGCTGCTGGTGCACAGAAAGTACTCTGGCTGGGGACTTCAATGTCCATCACCAAGTGTTGCTCGGTAGTGGCTCATGTTTGTTATCTCACCACCTGCCGTGAGCCAGTCTGGCTGCTATGTCCTTCAGGACTCAGCCAGCTCGGTCAATCATGGCACTACCGAGCCAGTGAGGACACCCCTTCATCGTGTTCTGTGCACTACCACCGTGCTAAATGGAATAGATTCAGAGCACATCTAGCAGCTCAATGAGGTGCTGTGGGCCATCAGCAGCAACAGAATTGTATTCCACCATAATCTGTAACTTCATCGGCTGGCATATCCCTCATTCTGCCCTTACCATCAAACCAGCCCTGGTTCAACAAGGAATGTTGAAGAGCATTCCAGGAGCTGCACCAGGTGTATCTGAAAATCAGAAACCAACTTGGTGAAGCTACAACACAGGACGATGGCGGAGCACAGCATGTGAGTGCAAAAGACAAGGCTGAAGCCTTCACAACCATCTTCAGCCACAAGTGCCAAGTGGACGATGTATCTCGGCCTGCTCCTGAGGTCACCACCATCACAGAAGCCAGTTCTCAAACAATTTGCTTCACTCCACGTGATATCAAGAATGGTAGAGCGCTCTGGATACAGCAAAGGCTATGGGCCCCGGCAACATCCTGGCTGCAGAGCTGAAGACCTGTGCTCCAGAACTTGCTGCACCTCTAGCCAAGCTGATCGAGTACTGGCATCTACCCGACAAAGTGATAAATTAGACAGGTATGTCCAGTCCGCAAACAGCTGGACTAATCCAACAGCCAGTTACCACCCCATCAGCCATCTCTCCAACATCAGCAAAGTGATGGAAGCTGTCATCCACAATGCTATCAAGCGTCACTAATGCACAAATAACCTGCTCACCAATGACTAGTTGGGTTTCCGCCTGGACCACTTGGCTCCTGACCTCATTACAGCCTTGGTCCAAACATTGACAAAAGGGCTGAATTCCAGAGGTGAGGTGAGAGTGACTGCACTCGACGTCAAGGCAGCATTTGACCGAGTGCGGCACCAAGGAGCCCGAGTAAAACTGAAGTCAATGGTGATTGGGGGAAAACTCTCCACTGGATGGTGTCATATCTAGCACAAAAGGAAGATGCCTGTGGTTATTGGAGGCCAATCATCTCAGCCCCAGGTCATCGCTGCAGCAGTTACTCAGGACAGTGTCCTAGGCCCAACATCTTCAACTGCTTTATTAATGATGTGGAGATGCCGGCGTTGGACTGGGGTGGACAAAAATGAGAAGTCGCACAACACCAGGTTATAGTCCAACAGATTTATTTAATTTTACAAGCTTTCGAAGCAGTTCGCTCCTTCGTCAGGTAAGTTAGCAATGAGAGAATCTCCCAGAATTCACAATTTAAACCCAGACAAAATCTATTCACATTATTCCCTACAACAAAGAGCATAGCCAAGACAATGAGATGTGTCCCAGGGGGTCCAACGTGGTTTGACACGTTGGACCCCCTGGGACACATCTCATTGTCTTGGCTATGCTCTTTGTTGTAGGGAATAATGTGAATAGATTTTGTCTGGGTTTAAATTGTGAATTCTGGGAGATTCTCTCATTGCTAACTTACCTGACGAAGGAGCGAACTGCTTCGAAAGCTTGTAAAATTAAATAAATCTGTTGGACTATAACCTGGTGTTGTGCGACTTCTCATTTTTGCTTTATTAATGACCTTCAGAAGTGGGGATGTTCACTGTTGATTACACAGTGTCAAGTTACATTCGCAATTCATCAGATAATGAGGCAGTCTGTGTCCACATGCAGCAAGACCTGGACAACATTCAGGTTGGGGATGATAAGTGGCAAGTAACATTTGTGCCACACATGTGCCAGACAATGACTATCTCCAACAAGAGAGAGTCTACCCACCTCCCCATGACATTCAATGGCATTACCATCGTTGAATTCCCCACCATCAACATCCTGGGGATCACCATTGACCAGAAACTTAACTAGATCGGCCAAATAAATACTATGGCCTTGCATATCTCTTAATGTCTCTTAATGTCTCTTCATCTCCTCCTTTGTTCCTTTATCCCCTCCCCCTTTTCCCAGCTTTACCCTGGCCTTAAATCTATTTGATTTCCAGCTCTTCCCAGTTCTGATGAAAGGTCATCGACCTGAAACGTCAACTCTCTTTCTCTCTCCACGGATGCTGCCTGGCCTGCTGAGTTTTTCCAGCGTTTTCTGTTGTTATTTCGGATTTCCAGCATCCGCAGTATTTTGCTATCGTAAATACTATGGCTACAAGAGTTAGTCAGACGTTGGGTATTCTGCGCAAGTGACTCATAGAACCATAGAAGATAGTAGCAGGAGTAGGCCATTCGGCCCCTCGAGCCTGCTCCGCCATTCGATGAGATCATGGCTGATCATCCAAACTCAGTACCCTGTACCTGCCTTCTCCCCATATCCCTTGATACCTTTAGCTTTAAGAAATATATCTAACTCATTCTTGAATATATTTAATGACTTGGCCTCAACTACCTTCTGTGGTAGAGAATTCCACAGGTTCACCACTCTCTGGGTGAAGAAATTCTTCCTAATTTCTGTCCTAAATGGCTTACCCCTTATCCTTAGATTATGACCCCTGGTTCTGGACTCTCCGACCAGCGGGAACATTCTTCCTGCATCTAGTTTGTCCAGACCTGTCAGAATTTTATATGTTTCGATGAGATCCCCTCTCATTCTTCTATACTCCAGCGAGTATAAGCCCAATCGACCCAATCTCTCCTCATATGTCATTCCTGCCATCCCAGGTATCAGCCTTGTGAATCTTCGCTGAACTCCTTCCATGGCAAGAACATCCTACCTCAGATAAGGCGACCAAAACTGCACACAGTACTCAAGGTGTGGTCTCACCAAGGCCCTGTACAACTGCAGCAGGACATCCCTGTTCCTATACTCAAACCCTTTCGCTATGAAGGCCAACATACCATTTGCCTTCTTCACCGCCTGCTGCACCTGCATGCTTACTTTCAGCGACTGGTGCACAAGGACACCCAGGTCTCGTTGCACTTCCCCTTCTCCCAATCTATTGCCATTCAGATAATAGTCTGCCTTTCTGTTTTTGACACCAAAGTGGATAACCTCGCATTTATCCACGTTATATTGCATCTGCCACACTTCTGCCCAATCACCCAACCTGTCCAAATCATCCTGGAGTTTCTCGGTATCCTCCTCGCAGCACACACTCCCACCCAGCTTTGTGTCATCTGCAAACTTGGAGATATTACATTTAGTTTGCTTATCTAGATCATTAATGTATATTGTGAATAGCTGGGGTCCAAGGACCGATCCCTGCGGTACCCCACTAGTCACTACTTGCCATTCGGAAAAAGACCCATTAATTCCTACTCTCTGCTTTCTGTCCGCCAACCAAGACCTGTCAAATCTATGAATTGAAATCGGCCCCAAAACAACACCTAAACTTCAAATACATTTTTTAAAAAACCATCACATTTTTAAAATAACTATCAGTTAAATAAATTAAATACTTAAAACAAAAATTTAAATTTTTGAAAAAATTAAAATACTTTTTTAGAGTGCTAAAAATATACTTACCTTTCTGTAAAGTATCTCAAAAAGATAAAGCTGTTGAAATTTTTTTTAAATTGTAATTAATTAACCACTTACCTTGTTAAAAACGGGTCCTGCGCCTCCTTTTTAAAAGCACAGCTTCTTCCATACTTACTGTCATAAATCGCAAGTAACAACTCAGGAAGTACTACTGGGCGGCCAGCTGGGGCGCCGTCCAGGGAGTATAAATACTCAGGCATGGGCCCACCTTGGGCAGAGACAATCTGGAAACAGAAAGCTAGTGACTGCTAACTAGACCTCCATGTTTTGTTACAAGTTGATTAAAGCCTTGCTTTATGTTCAAGTGTGTAGTGAGTCTTTATTACGTCAATTTAATCAACTTGATATCGTCTCCACGCTTTGGGTGATTCGGAACAACCAGCTGCAACTCGAACCACAGGAGGGAACTTGGGCAAGAAACTGATCCATCATGGAAAAACTCCTTAGACCCGCTCGTCTCGACCTGGACCCGAATGCACCTGCGGCAGCAAAGGTATGGAAGCATTGGTTTCGTACCTTTAGCAACTTTCTTGAAGAATGTGGGGCGGATGTCCCTAATAAGTTACGAATGCTTATCAACTACGTGTCTCCTCATGTGTATGATTATATTGAGGACTGTATAGACTATGACACTGCTATCGAAATCTTACAGCAGCTATATGTCAAGTCCCCAAATGAAATCTTTGCTCGACACCTACTGGCCACAACTCGGCAGCAGCCTGGGGAATCACTCGATGAATTTCTCCAGAAACTTCGCAGGCTCAGCAAGGATTGTAACCTTAAAGCAGTTTCAGCTGAACAGTATCAAGAGGAACTAATCCGCAATTCCTTTATCAATGGAATCGCGTCCCCTTTTATACGTCAGCGCCTGCTGGAAAATAAAACCCTCAATTTACGGGCTGCTTATGACCAGGCGTGTTCCTTGGACTTGGCCAAGAAAAATGCAGACACTTATCTCCCACCACGTGCACGGGCGGCGGCTATCTCCTTTAATGAGTCTTTCGGTAGGTCTCGGGCGGATGCCCCCACTGATGTTGACTTTACTCTAACAGACGACGACCCTACCCTAGAGGCCTTCGCTGATGACGACCCCGCCCTAGCAGCATCCTGGCAATCAGGAAGAAAGTGTTTCTTTTGTGGAGGGGCGTGCCATCACAGAAAATTTTGCCCGGCTCGTAATGTGACCTGCAATCATTGCAGCAAGAAAGGACACTTTTCCAAGGTATGCCAGTCACGGGCCTTTACTAACAAGAAAGGCCGCTCCTCTAAAGTATACCGGTCGAGAGCTCCTGTTAGCTTCACAGCTGCTATCTATGGAGCTGCTCCTCCCCCAAGAACTACTGTTAAGGCTACAGTTGCCGAAGGGAAAATTGCCCCTCCTCCCATCACGGCTGTTTTTCCCCAAAGTTTGTCCCATGCAGCCACGAAGGTTTCAGTAAATGGGCACACTCTAAGCGCGCTAATCGACTCCTGCAGCTCTGACAGCTTCATTAGTAAGCGGGCTGTCAACAGGTCAAAACTGCACATTTATCCCTCGGACAGGGAGATTGCAATGGCTCTGACGACTCTGACCACCAATTCTTCTGGCTTCTGTCTTGTCAACCTCATCCTCAACGGCCGCACGTATCTCTCCACCCGGCTCGGAGTACTCGCAAACTTATGCAGCGATGTGCTTCTGGGACAGGACTTCCAGAAGCAGCACAAGAAGATCACTTTTGAGTTTGGAGGGTCAAGGCCGGAGCTTACCATTTCTAAGGTGCCGTTTTGTGCACTCTCGGCGGCCTTACTCGGTGAACCCTCCCTGTTTGCCAATCTTCCCCCCCCGCTGTAAACCCATAGCCACCAAATCGCGGCGCTTTAGCCAAGATGATCGAGCGTTTGTTGAGGCGGAAATCTCTCGTCTTTTAGTCGACGGTATTATCGAGCCATGTTCATCTCCCTGGCGGGCTCAGGTCGTCATCGTGAGGAATCCCTTAAAACAACATAAAAAACGTCTGTGTATCGATTATTCGCAGACTATTAATCTATATACCGATCTGGATGCCTACCCGCTGCCACGCATAGATGACATGGTCAACAACCTTGCCAAATACAAGGTATTCTCGACCTTCGATTTAAAAAGCGCGTACCATCAGGTGCCACTGCAAGACTCCGACAAGAAGTATACGGCCTTTGAGGCCAATGGTCGGCTTTTCCAGTTTCGCCGCCTTCCATTCGGGGTCACCAATGGGGTGGCCGTCTTCCAACGGGCCATGGATGGCCTAGTCCGGCAAGAGAACTTGACGGATACCTTTCCGTATTTAGACAATATCACTATTGCCGGCCATGATCAAAAGGAGCATGACGCCAATCTTCAGAGATTTTTTGACGTACTCCGCCGTCGCCACTTAACGTTAAACGAATCCAAATCGGTGAAGTCGGTGCCATCGGTGAACATTCTTGGCTACTGGGTGGGCAACGGTGTTATTAAACCGGACCCAGAGCGACTTCGTCCACTTCAGGAGCTCCCTCCCCCGACGAACCTCGGCTCTCTTCGTCGGGCACTTGGCATGTTTGCTTATTACGCAAAATGGATACCACACTTCTCCGATAAAATACAGCCCCTGCTCCATGCGAAGTATTTTCCATTGGAAGCTACGGCTATTTCTGCCTTCAACCTCCTCAAACGACAGCTGGAGAAAGCCACGCTTCGCTCCATTGACGAAAATCTTCCTTTTGTGGTCGAATGCGATGCATCGGAGGTGGCGATCTCCGCTACCTTGAATCAAGGTGGCCGACCCGTGGCATTCCTATCCAGAACCTTGCAGGGTAGCGAGCTCCATTACCCCACCGTCGAGAAGGAGGCTACGGCCATCATCGAGGCTGTACGCCAATGGGGTCATTTTCTTGCTCGGCGTCATTTTACGCTTATAACTGACCAGCGCTCTGTGGCCTTCATGTTGGATAACCGGAGGCGCACGAAAATCAAAAATAATAAAATTCAACTCTGGAGGATGGAGCTGGCTGCCTTTGGATATACTATCTGTTACCGACCCGGCAAACAGAACGTGGCCCCAGATACCTTCACACGGGCATTTTGCTCCTCAATGTCAACGTCGACTCTGGCGGATTTGCATATGGACTTATGCCATCCTGGTGTGACCCGCATGTTGCACTTTGTGCGCTCCAAAAATCTACCATTTTCAACCGAGGATGTAAAGAAAACATGCTCCTCCTGTAGGATTTGTGCAGAATTGAAACCACAATTCTTTCGCCCATCAGATGGCTTACTCATACATGCAATGCAGCCTATGCAGAGGCTCAGCATAGACTTTAAAGGGCCATTGCCTTCGTCGACAAGGAACACCTACCTACTTACGATGGTGGACGAGTATTCACGCTTTCCCTTCGCCTTCCCCTGCCCTAATATGCTTACCTCTACGGTAATTAAATGCCTCGATCAGGTCTTTTCCCTTTGCGGGACGGCCAATTTTATCCACACTGATCGGGGTCCCTCCTTTATGTCGAGTGAACTTAAAAGTTATCTCTCCCAACGGGGAATCGCCTCAAGTAGGACGACACCATATCACCCAATCGGTAACGGACAGGTTGAACGATACAATGCCATCATCTGGAACGCTGTCCGTCTGGCACTAAGGTCACGCAACCTGCCGGACCAGCAGTGGGAAACGGTGCTCCCCGACGCGTTACACTCTATCAGGTCTCTTCTCTCCACATCTACTAATGTCACGCCTCATGAGCGATTCTTCAAATTCCGGCGTCGCTCTACACATGGGACGTCTCTACCGTCATGGTTGGTGGCTCCAGGCCCGGTACTACTCCGGAGGTTCGTCCGGTCTGCCAAAAACGACCCTCTCGTTGACGAGGTGGAGTTAACGGAGGTAAACCCCACGTATGCGCACGTACGGTACCCTGATGGCCGGGAGACCACCGTCTCGCTCCAAGATCTGGCTCCCTGCCCAACCGGTCACACGGGCCTGAATGATGAAGGATCCCCCGACAATGATATCAACACTCCGCACCCCTATGAAAATGACGCCCCGCCTGGGACATCGGGGGATCTGCCGGCAACGCTACCGGATCAACTCAGGGAGCTGGACGCTCCCCGTAGGATGGCCACCCGAAACCAGGACGCCGGACAATCTCCAGCCACGACCCGGGATGAGGCCAGCTCAGCACCTGTGGGGACCCGCACCCGGAGTCATGATATTCCCAGTCCTCCACAGGATGATCAAGATGACGCGGACTCTACTGACTTACCGGGACGGGCCAAGCGACCCAGGGACCAGGACACGGTCCGGGGAGACGTGCCTTCCAGTCACAAGCAGGGAGCTAAACGTCTGCGGCTATTTCTGGTCCGCCGAGTCCGTTAAAGGAAGACTGGACTTCCAAACCTTTTAGGGAGGAAGAATGTCATAAATCGCAAGTAACAACTCAGGAAGTACTACTGGGCGGCCAGCTGGGGCGCCGTCCAGGGAATATAAATACTCAGGCATGGGCCCACCTTGGGCAGAGACAATCTGGAAACAGGAAGCGAGTGACTGCTAACTAGACCTCCATGTTTTGTTACAAGTTGATTAAAGCCTTGCTTTATGTTCAAGTGCGTAGTGAGTCTTTATTACGTCACTTACCTTCCTGGAGAAACCTGAAAAAAAAACTAAGTTGCCTGCGTGCACACAGCCGCTCCCGTGCACGCGGTTCACCTATGAACCCCTCCCTTCACGAGACCGGAAGTTCCAGTTTCCCGCGCATGCGCAGTGCATGCAGGAAACCGGCACTTCAGGAGGCCTTACGGGTGCGTACACAGCGCGTACACACCCGGCAAGTGCCGAATTTTTGGCCCAATGAGGCAGTCTGTGTCCACGTGCAGCAAGACCTGGACACCATGCAGGTTGGGGATGATAAGTGGCAAGTAACATTTGTGACACACAAGTGCCAGACAATGACCATCTCCAACAAGAGAGAGTCTAACCACCTCCCCATGACAGTCAATGGCATTACCATCATTGAATTCCCCACCATCAACATCCTGGGGGTCACCATTGACCAAAAACTTAACTAGATCAGCCAAATAAATACTGTGCCTACAAGTGCTAGTCAGATGCTGGGTATTCTGCGCAAGTGACTCACCACCTCCTGACTCCCCAAAGCCTTTCCACCCCCGACAAGGCACAAGTCAGGAGTGCGATGGAATATTTTCCACTTGCCTGGATGGTTGCAGCTCCAACAACACTCACGAAGCTCGACACAATCCAGGGGAAAGCAGGCCGCTTAATCAGCTCCCCCATCCACCATCTTAAACATTTACTCCCTCCTCCTCCGGCGCACTGTGGCTGCTGGTGCACAGAATGTACTCTGGGTGGGGGACTTCAATGTCCATCACCAAGTGTTGCTCGGTAGATGCTCGTGTTTGTTCTCTCAGCACCTGCCGTGAGTCAGTCTGGCTGCTATGTCCTTCAGGACTCAGCCAGCTTGGTCAATCATTGTATTACCGAGTCACTGAGGACACCCCTTCATCGTGTTCTATGCCCTACCACTGTGCTAAATGGGATAGATTAAGAACACATCTAGCAGCTCAAAACTGGGCATCCATGAGGCGCTGTGGGCCATCAGCAGCAACAGAATTGTATTCCACCATAATCTGTAAACTCATGGCCCGGCATATCCCTCATTCTACCATTACCATCAAACCAGCCCTGGTTCAATAAGGAGTGTTGAAGAGCATTCCAGGAGCTGCACCAGGTGTATCAGAAAATCAGAAACCAACTTGGTGAAGCTACAACACAGGACTATATGCATGTTAAACAGCGGAGGCAGCGTGCTATAGACAGAGCTAAGCGATCCCACACCCAATGGATCAGATCAAAGCTCTGCAGTCCTGTCACATCCAGTCGGGAATGGTGATGGACAATTAAACAACTAACGGGAGGAGGAGGCTCCTTGAACATCCACATCCTCAATGATGGCGGAGCACAGCACGTGAGTGAAAAAGACCAGGCTGAAGCCTTCGCAACCATCTTCAGTCACAAGTGCCAAGTGGATGATGCATCTCGGCCTGCTCCTGAGGTCCCACCCTCACAGAAGCCAGTCTTTAGCTAATTCACTTCACTCCATGTGATATCAAGAACGGTACAGCGCACTGGATACAGCAAAGGCTATGGGTTCTGACAACAGCGCGGCTGCAGTGCTGAAGACCTGTGTCCAGAACTAGCTGCAACACTATCCAAGCTGTTCCCGTACTGGCATCTCCCCGACAAAGTGGTAAATTGGCCAGGTATGTACAGTCCACCAAAAGCTGGACTAATCCGACAGCCCGTTACCATCCCATCAGCCATCTCTCCATCATCAGCAAAGTGATGGAAGCTGTCATCGACAATGCTATCAAGCGGCACTAACTAAGGCACAAATAACCAGCTCACCGATGACCAGTTTGGTTTCCGTCAGGACCACTTGGCTCCTGACCGCATTACAGCCTTGGTCCAAACATGGACAAAAGAGCTGAATTCCAGAGGTGAGGTGAGAGTGACTGTCATAGAAACATAGAAACATAGAAACATAGAAGATAGGAGCAGGAGTAGGCCATTTGGCCCCTCGAGCCTGCTCCGCCATTCAATGTGATCATGGCTGATCATCCAAATTCAGTACCCTGTCCCTGCTTTCTCCCCATATCCCTTGAGCATCCTTCCTCAGATAAGGCGACCAAAACTGCACACAATACTCAAGGTGTGGTCTCACCAAGGCCCTGTACAACTGCAGCAAGACATCCTTGCTCCTGTACTCGAATCCTCTCGCAATGAAGGCCAACATACCATTTGCCTTCTTAACCGCCTGCTGCACCTGCATGCTTACCTTCAACGACTGGTGCACAAGGACCCCCAGGTCTCGTTGCACTTCCCTTTTTCCCAATCTATTGCCGTTCAGATAATAATCTGCCTTCCTGTTTTTGCCACCAAAGTGGAGAACCTCACATTTATCCACATTATACTGCATCTGCCATGCACCTGCCCAATCACCCAACTTGTCCAAATCATACTGGAGTTTCTCTGCATCCTCCTCACAACACACACGCCCTCCCAACTTTGTGTCGTCTGCAAACTTGGAGATATTACATCTAGTTCCCTGTAAGCGTCGCAAAATTCCCCAGAAACTCGTATAGAACCCTAAAAGGGGTGATTTTTGGATTTTTCCTACGAATTTGGGATGATGGTACATAAGTGAAGTGATTTGAGGTAAAAACTTCAGTTTTGGACATTTTAAAGATCAGGGAAGAAAAAAACCTGAGGAAAAATGACTTTCGAAAATGACTATGGAAAAAAACACACCTTTGCGAAGGGGTGAGGCGAGGCAGTGGACAACTTTTGGTGTCAAGCTGTCTGGAATTTGTTTGCACTGCAATCCAGGCAGGAGGAAGAACCTCACCCAAAACCTCACAACACATCCAAAATTGAATAGTTCAAGACACCTTTTGAATATCCCCAGGCCCGAACAGGATGCCAGAAGCCTGTAAACAATAAAACATCTAGTACAGCCATTACTTCATCAAAATCCAATCAGCCAGGGATCTATAGGGACAAGATTTGGCATGTAGATAAAGGCCCTGCCTAAATGGGAGACATCGGAAGCCATCAGGACAATTTAACACCAAGTTAAAACCATCAAAACTTAACAAGCCCGCAAAACTAAGACAATGGAATGAACAGGCCTCAACTGAAAACTAAATCACTTCATCACGAAACCGATTTAGGAAAGGGGTTTTGGCGCGAAAAAGACAAAGGGGTAAAAATTCAGTTGGTTGCGCCTCCCGTTAGCGCCTTAAGAGGGCGCTAATGGGGCGCAAAGCCGCTAACGCCCGGGCGCAGCGATGTTTGCGCCGCTCGGGAACTTAACTTGACATTGTGCGGCGGCGCTAAAACTTACCGCTGCGACCACCTGCGCGCGCAGATTGTGACGTCATTCCATGGTGCAACGCCCTTGTGGCGCCCCGGAGCGGAAATTGAGTGGCGCCCCCTGCCTTACCGCCTGGCGCTTCCAATGACCAGAAGACTGGAACGCTATCAATCGCTGTGGGGCTGGGGGGGGCGCTATTTAAAGGGGGCCTCTTCCTGTCTTTTATTGTTGGTGGCATTTTTGAACTACGCATTCTGAGAGAGAGAGGGAGAGACTTCTGGAGAGATTCAACGTTGTGTGAAGGAGTTTTGGGTACTGAGCAGCACTTTGCAGGTTCATTTTGATTTGCCATTCCTTGTATCGATTTAGCAGAGACTGTGGGAGCTGCACTCTGAGCTCTTTGCCTGGTACTCTCCATTGTTCTTTCCAGCACATTTGATGTGCAAGTCTCTCCAGGCCGAGATTCAAGGCTGCAATGAACAGGATGTGGATGGAAAGCAAGATTAACCATCCCCTTTAAGAAGTGGCCCGTGCCATTGTGTGTGTGTTCCATTGCTGACTGACATTACATGAGCTTCGCCAGCGCTCTGAGTTAGCGCCTCACTGCTCGGCCTTTGCGCCTTAAGACAGGTGTGCAGCGCCTGCTTCAGCGCTCCACTCACCTCCCGGGGCGGTAAAAGTGAAGTTTCCAGTCAGTGCCGATAATTAGCGCCAGGCGCTAATATTTGCGTCCAGACGATATTTGCGCCCCAAATGGGGCGCGACCTAATTTCTACCCCAAAGGGTCTGAACAGTATAATTGAGGGCCTAATCCCCCAAGAAAGTCTCTCTCAGCTCTGTTCCAGTTGCAGCAAGTTCCAGCAAGACACTACCAGCCACACGACACGAGCAGGAGGTGGAGAGAAGCAGCAAGGCCCCGGGGCAGACCCGGGGCGAGATCGGAGGCAAGGACAGACTAGGCCAGGCAAGGGCTAGAGCTGAGGCCACTGGGAGCGAGTCGGCATCGCTCCACACACGGTCTAGCACTAGCAGCCACTAGCCAAGGTCACTGGAGGCTGGGAGCGAGTCGGCATCGCTCAACACACGGTCCAGCCCCAGAAGGTACTGCCCCGACAAGCCTCCAACGCAACAAAACTCGACGACCAGACCACCATCGCAGATTTCACAGACTGGTTCCACGTGGGGACGGCAGGCCCCAAAGGACAAAAAGAGAGTACCTCAAAATCGCAATCAACTTACCTGGCTGGATTTCGCACTGTCAAAATCCCTGTTTGGTGAGCATTATCCCTGATCTCCTGAAACCAAGACCTCGCTAGATAGTGGGACTTTTGGGAGGGATAAGGGTTTTTGTATATTGTCATTCTCCCTGGCCTGTACCGTGTGCTCCCCAACCAGTTTAAGTGTTTTGTGTGTTTTAAGTTTGTTACCTTTTCTTTTAATAAAAGTCAAAATTCTTTCATCGGAACCTGTTGTCTACTGCATCTTTGTTCACAACCCCCAAATAAGTCCAAGGTCCAGAACCAGGGGTGTGGGAGCGATTCGAAGCGCTCGCTGAGTCAGAGGTGAGGCTGACCCCTACCACACCACCCCCTACACCCTCGTCTAGATCATTAATATATATTGTGAATAACTGGGGTCCTAGCACCGATCCCTGCGGTACCCCACTAGTCACTGCCTGCCACTCGGAAAAAGACCGGTTTATTCCAACTCTTTGCTTCCTGTCTGCCAACCAGTTCTCTATCCACGTCAGTACCTTACCCCCACAATCCCATGTGCTTTAACTTTGCACGCCAATCTCTTATGCGGGACCTTATCGAAAGCCTACTGAAAGTCCAAATACACCACATCCACTGGTTCTCCCTTATCTATTCTATCAGTTACATCCTTAGAAAATCCCAGTAGTTTAGTCAAGCATGATTTACCTTTTGTAAATCCATGTTGACTTTGTCCGATCCTGTCACTGTTTTCCAAGTGCTCTGCTATTACATCTTTTAGAATGGACTCTAGAATTTTCCCCACTACTGATGTCAGGCTTACCGGTCTATAATTCCCCGTTTTCTCTCTCCCACCTGTTTTAAATCGTGGGGTTACATTAGCTACCCTCCAATCCATGGGAACTGTTCCAGAGTCTATCGAATTTTGGAAGATGACCAGCAATGCATCTACTATTTTTAGGGCCACTTCTTTAAGTACCCTAGGATGTAGATTATCAGGCCCTGGGGATTTATCGGCCTTCAATCCCATCAATTTCCCTAACACCATTTCCCTACAAATACTGATTTCATTCAGTTCCTCCCTCTCATTAGACCCTATGTTCCCCGACATCTCTGGGAGGTTATTTGTGTCATCCTTTGTGAAGACAGAACCAAAGTATGTATTTAATTGGTCTGCCATTTCTTTGTTACCCATTATAAATTCCCCTGATTCTGACTGCAAGGGACCTACGCTTGACTTCACCAATCTTTTTCTCTTCACATATCTATAGAAGCTTTTACAGTCAGTTTTTATGTTCCCTGCAAGCTTACTCTCATACTCTATTTTCCCCCTCTTAATTAATCCCTTTTTCCTCCTTTGCTGTATCATAAACTGCTCCCAATCCTCAGGTTTGCTGTTTTTCTGGCCAATTTATATGTCCTCTCCTTGGATCTTCTGCTATCCCTAATTTCCCTTATTAGCCACGGTTGAGTCACCTTTTTTGTTTTATTTTTATGCCAAACAGGGATGAACAAATTCTGTAGTTTATCCATGCGATCTTTAAATGTTTGCCATTGCCTATCCACCGTCAACCCTTTAAGTAACGTTCCCCAATCCATCCTAGCCAATTCGCGCCTCATACCATCGTAGTTTCCTTTATTTAAATTCAGGACCCTAGTCTGATTCCTTCACAACCATCTTCAGCCACAAGTGCCAAGTGGACGATACATCTCGGCCTGCTCCTGAGGTCACCACCATCACAGAAGCCAGTCTTCAGCCAATTTGCTTCACTCCACGTGATATCAAGAACGGTAGAGCGCACTGGATACAGCAAAGGCTATGGGCCCCGGCAACATCCCGGCTGCAGAGCTGAAGACCTGTGCTCCAGAACTAGCTGCACCTCTAGCCAAGCTGATCCAGTACTGGAATCTACCTGACAAAGTGGTAAATTGGCCAGGTATGTCCAGTCCGGAAAAAGCTGGACTAATCCAACAGCCAGTTACCACCCCATCAGCCATCTCTCCATCATTAGCAAAGTGATGGAAGCTGTCATTGACAATGCTATCAACGGCACTTACGCTCAAATAACCTGCTCACCGCTGCCCAGTTTGGTTTCCGCCAGGACCACTTGAAACATAGAAAGAAACAAAGAAAAATAGCAGCAGGAGTAGGCCATTCGGCCCTTCGAGCCTGCTCCGCCATTCAATATAATCATGGCTGATCCTCTATCTCAATACCATATTCCCGCCTCTCCCCATACCCGATGCCTTTTGTGTCTAGAAATCTATCTATCACCTTCTTAAATATATTCAGTGACTTGGCCTCCACAGCCTTCTGTGGTAGAGAATTCCATAGGTTCACCACCCTCTGAGTGAAGAAATTTCTCTTCATCTCAGTCCTAAATGTACTACCCCGTATCCTGAGACTGTGACCCCTCGTTCTAGACCCCCCAGCCAGGGGAAACATCCTCCCTGCATTCAGTCTGTCTAGCCCTGTCAGAATTTGAAACGTTTCAATGAGATCCCCTCTCATTCTTCTAAACTCTAGTGAATACAGGCCTAGTCGACCCAATCTCTCCTCATATGACAATCCTGTCATCCGAGGAATCAGTCTGGTGAACCTTCGCTGCACTCCCTCTATGGCAAGTATATCCTTTCTTAGGTAAGGAGACCAAAACTGCACACACTACTCCAGGTGTGGTCTCACCAAGGCCCTGTACAACTGTAGTAAGACATCTTTGCTCCTGTACTCAAATCCTCTTGCAATGAAGGCCAACACTTGGCTCCTGACCTCATTACAGCCTTGGTCCAAACATGGACAAAAGAGCTGAATTCCAGAGGTGAGGTGAGAGTGACTGTCCTCGACATCAAGGCAGCATTTGACCGAGTGTGGCACCAAGGAGCCCTAGCAAAACTGAAGTCAATGGGGATCGGGGGAAAACTCTCCACTGGATGGTGTCATATGTAGCACAAGGAAGATGGTTGTGGTTATTGGAGGCCAATCATCTCAGCCCCAGGTCATCGCTGCAGCAGTTACTCAGGACAGTGTCCCAGGCCCAACATCTTCAACTGCTTTATTAATGACCTTCAGAAGTGGGGATGTTCGCTGCTGATTGCACAGTGTCAAGTTACATTCGCAATGCGTCAGATAATGAGGCAGTCTGTGTCCACATACAGCAAACCCGGACAACATTCAGGTTGGACCATCTCCAACAAGAGAGAGACTAACCACCTCCCCATGACGTTCAATGGCATAACCATCGTTGAATCCCCCACCATCAAAATCCTGGGGTTCACCATTGACCAGAAACTTAACTAGACTGGCCACATAAATGCTGTGGCTGCAAGAACTAGACGGACGCTGGGTACTTAGCGGCGAGTGACTCACCTCCTGACTCCCCAAACCTTCCCACCATCTACAAAGCACAAGTCAGGAGTGTGATGGAATATTCTCCATGTCCCTGGATGAGTGCAGCTCCAACAACACTCAAAAACCTCAACACCATCCAGGACAAAGCAGCCTGCTTGATTGGCATCCCATCCACCACCTTAAACATTTACTGCCTCCACCATGGCACACCATGGTTGCAGTGTGTTCAATCTACAAGATGCACTGCAGCAACTCGCCAAGGCTTCCACGACAGCACCTCCCAAATCTGCGACCTCTACCACCTCAAAAGACAAGGGCGGCAGGCGCATGGGAACACCACTACCACCAAGTTCCCCTCCAAGTCTCACAGAATTCTGGAACTCCCTACCTAACAGCACTATGGGAGTCCCTTCACAACATGGACTGCAGCGGTTCAAGAAGGCGGCTCACCACCACCTTCTCAAGGGCAACTAGGGATGGGCAATAAATGCTGGCCTTGCGAGTGATGCCCACATCCCGACAATGAATAAATTAAAATTAAAAACTTGTGTTTTATATATTGTGTTTCTTGTTTTTCTTAATTGTAACTTAATTTTGCTTTAACCTTTTCCTGTTCTCGTGTCCTCTTTTTCTATTTACTTTTTTAGCCTCCACAGTCATTCTATTCCTAAGTCCCAGAGATTTGTTCCAACAAATTTGCCTTTGGCCTCAATCATGCTCTACTGCTACTGGGTCTGGGCCCTACACCTGGGTTCACAATTACAAAAAATAGACTGCAGGAAAGTCTGTCAACTAAGGAAAGGAATCAAAGGAAGACCAGTAAGGTCAACCCGAGTTTTTGATGCAGGAGATGGTAAAGGGATGTTCTGCTGCTGATTGGAGAAAAAGACCCAAGGACAGTGTTGGTGCCATTAGAGCGGATCCTCCTCCCACTCATGAAGTGCCAGAGACTGGATTCTACATCAGTCAGATGAAGCTTTCCATGGCTATGGAGATATCATCTAAGTACTTCAGAGGGACAGGGCCTTGTGTCCCCAATCTGGCCCAACATCAACAGGAATGGTGACTAAGGGAGCCAGAAGTTACCACTTGTGTCTCCCAAGGGTTATGGGTGAGGTAAAAGAGGAGAAAATAATCTCTATAAATTTCCCCTCTGATTCAGCGTTGGCCAGTGTCTGTACGTTGGTCAGCTCTGTACCATCAGCCTCTGGAGAGGAAACATAACAATCAACTGAATTTAAACACATTGGACGTTAGAAACAAATGGTGAGATTCACTGTAAACCCAGCTTATGGAGCCAACCCACTCCATAATCAGCAGTGGGAAAGTGTCTGAAAGTGGGAAATGTTGATCCTATTCAGTCCATGGCACAGCACATTAGTGCTTCAATGTCCCGGTTATTACAGATTAGAACCTTCCTTCCTTCTTTTTCTTCCTTCCTTCCTGCAGGATCAAATTTAATCTGTCTATAATTCAGATCTTCCCATTGATCAATAGTTCAGTGCTATTTGTCTTTGTCCTGTTTGGTTTCCAATACCTTTGTAACAGGCCTCAATATGTGTTAATCTGGAATTGACTGTTAATCCTCTTGAGCGGCAGGCACTCAGGATTAATTGTGGACAACAAACATTTCTGACACATGTATCTGGGGTGAATACGCCATGATCTGAGGAACCTCATTTTGTTCAGAATCCAGTTCCTCAAAGCTTTACATTTTCTGATTCTTTCCTTCACCATCTCTTGTGTCGAGTGACTGACTGTCTTTTGCAGCAGAGCTGCCGTTGCCTCCCTCCACAGGGGAACTCCAGCATTTCTCGATCTGTCACAGCACAGCAACGGGTGTGGGCAAGATGGATGTTGATGAGTGTGGCTGCACATGTCCTACCTCTTTGGTGTCACTCTCTTGTCACATGTCCAGTGCTGGAACTGCGCTGTCAGGAAATGCGTGACATCTGAAGGACAGTCCTGGTCTTCAAAGCTGAGCTGAAATAAAATAATTGAAGAGGTCAAAGGTGGGAAATTCCTTAGGCTTGACGTCACACACCTGCAATATTCCAACTGTAACCACAAGAAAATGATAAAGTAGGATGGGCGCGGACAGGGGTTCATCTCTAAAGGTTGCTAATGTAGCTGCAGAGATAGTGTCGCACCATCTCAGGGTCAGCTCCTGTGTTTGGGATGTTTTGTGCTCTCGCGCTGATCTCTGTGAGTATGCGGAAAGTATCTGAGTTCAAGCCCATGCTGGGTATATGAAAGAAAGTCAATCAGTCAGTCTCAGTTAGATATAGAGTAAAGTTCCTTCTACAGTGTCCCATTAAACACTCCCAGGCCTGGTATAGCGCTGTTTAGATACAGAGTAAAGCCTCCCACTTTACATTACCATCTAACACTCCCAGGCCAGGTACAGTACAACTTAGATGAAGTGTAAAGCTCTCTCTAAATTGGTTGATCACACACAGCCAACTCAGATCCAGCATGTTTTAAATTCAGCGTACAGCTCCTCTGACACTACCCAATGAAGCACAACAGCTCAGGTACAGCATGGGATGAACTTAGAATAAAAATCCCACTACATGTAAGTGTCAAGCAGTCCCAGGTATGGGATAGCTTTACAGACAAGTTGAGCTCTGTTGTACTAGTCGCATCAAAGGCAGTCCCTTATGACATTTGTCGAAGAAGCACCCAGTAGATGGTTAGACTCTCACCTTGGCAAAATCCTGGACTGATGGGATCCTCAGTAAAGTTCCTCACCTTTACAATCATTGTTGGGGCTTCTTGTTTCATCCCGTCTTTGACATTGAGGGTATTGGTCCCACCAGATCTGCTCTGTGAATCCAGCGACATTTCTCCAGTCCCAGTTAGTGTGATGATGGTTCGGCTCCACTCTCTCCCACCCTCCTGAGATACTCTTCACTATATGAAACATTTAATATAAAAATTAATATTAATTCCAGAATCTGTAATTGGAATACATTCGGTCTATTTTTGTGACTTTGATTATATTTACTTTGAATATGTTTGTAATTAATGACATTTGGTTGAATTACTTACCTTAATATTAAATTGTTCTATTATTTCCCAGGGGCAGGTGCAGCATGAGTTAGATACAGAGTACAGCTTGATCTACACTATCCTATCAAACACTCCCAGGGGCAGGTGCAGCATGAGTTAGATACAGAGGAAAGCTCCATCTACACTATCCCATCAAACACTTCCAGAGCAGGTACAGCATGTGGTTATATAGTGAGTAATGCTCCATCTACACTTTCCCATGAAACACTCCCAGGGCAGGCTGAGCACGGGTTAAATACAGAGTGAAGCTCTCTCTAAATTGGTTCACCAAACACAGCCAACTCAGATCCAGCATGTGTTAACTGCTATGTGCAGCTCCTCTGAAACTATCCAATGAAGCACACCAGCTCAGGTACTGCATTGTAAGAACACAGAATAAAACTTCCTCTACATGTAAGTGTCAAGCACTCCCAGGTGAGGTATTGGCTAGCTTTACATTCGAGTTAAATTCAGGTCAACTTGTCGCATCAAAGGCTGAGCCTTATGGCAGCTATCAGACAGCTCCCAGCAGCTGGTTAGACTCTCACCTCTGGGGTTCTTGTTCCCACCAGATCTTCTCTGTGAATCCAGCGAGCTTTTCCAGTCCCAGTAGGTGTGACGATGATTCGACTCCTCTCTCTCCACCTTCCAGAGATACTGTTCATGCCAAGAATCTTCGAATCTAAAAATGAATATTAATTCTAGAATTTAAGCGGAATACAATTGGACTATTTTTGTTACTATGATTATATTTAATGTGAATATATTTGTAATGAATGTCTTTCAAAAGGGAATTGGATAAGTATCTGAAGGAAAACATTTGCAGGCTAGGGGAAAGGGCGAGGGAGTGGGACAGGCTCGATGGGCTGAATGGCCTCCTTCTGAACTGTAACCATACTATGATTGTATGACATTTGGTTGAATTACTTACCTTAATATTAAATTTATAGGGACTAAACTCGCTCACAGTGTCAGCTGCCAAGTGCAGCTCCTCCCACAGTGACGCCCACTGATGCTGTGTAACCAGGGGCGTAAACCTGTCTCCAGGTGACATCACAAAGGAGCCAGGAAACAAACAGAGAGGCAGTTTGTGGAAATGGTGTTTGGGATGAGGCAAGGATATCACAACCTCCTTTGTGCTCCGAAACAAGTCTATTCCCTGTAACAGGAATAGTGTCAGAAGCAATAAGTGGAGGGATCTTCAGGGTATCAAAGAGAGGGACCATCGGAGCATTAATTGGAGGGTGCATCATGGGTAATAATGGGGTAAAGCACCCTCTGTACTAGCCCATCAAACACTCCCAGGGCAGACAGCATGGGTTAGATACAGAGTAAAGCTCCCTCTACACTGTCCCTTCAAACACTCCAAGGCCAGCTACAGCACGGGTTAGATACAGAGTAAAGCTCCCCTACAGTGTCAGCTGTGGCTCAGTTGGTAGCACACTCGCCTCTGAGTTAGAAGGTTGTGGGTTCAAGTCCCACTCCAGGAATTTGCGCACATAAAGCTAGGTTGACACTCCAGTGCAGTACTGAGGGAGTGCTGCACTGTCGGAGATGCAGTCTTTCAGGTGAGACGTTAAACCGAGGCCCTGTCTGCTCTCCGGTGGACGTAAAAGATCCCATGGCACTGTTTTGAAAAAGAGTGGGGGAGTTATCCCCGGTGTCGTGGCCAATATTTCTCCCTCAACCAACGTAACAAAAAACAGATTATCTGGTCATTTTTACATTGCTGTTTGTGGGAGCTTGCTGTGCCGCGTTTCCCACATTACAACAGTGACTCCACTTCAAAAGTACTTCATTGGCTGTAAAGAGCTTTGAGATGTCCGGTGGTCGTGAAAGGCGCTATGTAAATGCAAGTCTTTCTTTAAACTATCCCATCAAACATTCCTAGGGCAGGTACAGCATGAGTAGATACAGAGTAAAGCTCCCTCTACACTGTCCTATCAAACACTCCCAGGCCAGCTGCAACACGGTTAGATACAGAGGAAAGCGCCCTCTACACTATCCCATCAAACACTCCCAAGGCAGGTACAGCATGAGTGAGATACAAAGTGTTGGCATATGGAACTCGGTTAATTCAGCTTCTGAAAGGTGTTCATGTTTAGTTCATTGAATATTGGAAAAAAAGGTGGATGGCATCATTGGAGAGAGAGATAGAGTGAGAGAGAGATACAGATTTCACTTAGCAACTGCTGGTGTTCGCAACCAACCAGCCTTGGATATGTTTATTTATGGTAAGAATGTCTAGAAACTAGAAGGGTTAGGCTTACCACAGCATGTTGAAGAAAATGTAGCCTTGTATCTCTGGACTATGCTGTAGCCAGAGACTACCATATTAGGCAATGCCAGTTCCAGTTTGATAAGAAAACAGTGTATAAATATAAGCTTTTTCATTTGTTTAAGCAGTACGAGACAGGACCCATGCCTAGGTTCGCACACTTATCTGTGACAATACTCAGGTTGTAAATTGCTTTTAATACTGAAGTTAAAGAATAAAATGATTATAACCAGAAGACTGAATTTGATACTACTCAAGTGCACAACAAAATGTGTTTTATAACAACATTTACTTTGACATTTGTGCTTTCAGTGTTCTACAGCATTGAAGTGCTGCAAACACTGACAAGCACTGCACAGAGGTGTACGGCTGCACCCAGGCTCTTCCATGACTCCCTCCATATGCTTATGGAGGGAGTCACAGCACGCAAGGAGGTCCTCTTCCCTTCCACACTCAACCTCATCCTGCTGTGCCACTCATTACATCCCCATCACTCTGCCTTCCCTACCCAACTCCTGCACATCCTTACGCACACCAACTTACCTTGCAACTCCACCCATCCCTCTCTATCTATATTATCACATCCCCATCTCACTAGCCACCCCTCACACTCACCCTCATCCTAGTCCAATCATACTAACTAACAACACACAAGGGTAGGCACTAAGAATTTTGTATGTTTCAATGAGATCACCTCTCAGTCTTCTAAACTCTAGAGAATGTAGGCCTAGTCTACTCAATCTGTCCTCATAGGACAATCCCCCATCCCAGGAACCAGTCTGGTGAACCTTCGTTGCACTCCCTCTATGGCAAGTATATCCTTCCTTAGGTAAGGAGACCAAAACTGTACACAATACTCCAGGTTTGGTCTCACCAGGGCCCTATATAATTGCAGTAAGACGTCTTTACTCTTATTCTCAAATCCTCTTGTAATAAAGGCCAACATACCATTTGCTTTCCTAATTGCTTGCTGTTGTACCTGCATGTTAACTTTCAGTGATTCATGTACAAGGACACCCAGGTCCCTCTGAATACCAATATTTCCCAATCTCTCACCATTCAAAAAATACTCTGCTTTTCTATGGCTTGGGCATTGTAGGGATGCATTATGTTGTTGGTGTGGGATGGTGCCAACCTGGCACATCATGTGGCAGCCAGGGTGTGCAGCGTGAAATGTGGCACTGTTGAGGCCATCCCTGGTGTCCCGGGCAGAAATGTGGTTGGGTGCTGATGCCCTCTGTCCTGTGCAGCATCAGGTGATTGCGGAGAAGTTTGATGTGATTGTTGGTGCTGTTGGTGTGCCTGGTGATGCTGGTGTTGGGGCTGATCGTGGTCAGATTCTGAGGACCAAGGTGAGACAATATAAAGTACACCCATGCTGATGGAATAGATGGCAGGTGAAATAGAGATGACAGAAGTGATCTGTCAATGGTGGGAGAGGTAATGAGGTCAGACTGGATGGAGAGTTGTGAATCTGTAGTGGAAATGCAATTTAGAGAAACTAGTGGTTAAGGGAACATTTCTCAATCAGCGGGGAGCTTTGACTTGACACCTGAAGCTGTCAACTCAACATCTGATTCAATGGCAAATGACCTCCTGCCTCAGCTTCAAAGACAAGGTCTAGGCACTGCGGGAAACTGGTGGGCGACTTGTCAAATTCAAAAAGCTGGGGAAAAAAGCATTGTTAATGCTTTGAATTAGACCGTGTGAAGAATTAAGAATAAATACAGGACACCATCAATTTATTAAAAAAAGGTAAAGATTTCATTAAATCAAAACTGCTAAATAGTAGACAATTTGTTTCTTAAAGATATAAGTTGCATTAGCCATGTGGAACTGTCAGTCCTCTGGTGCATTCATTTTTACTGGATGAAAATTAGAACAATTTTCTTTTTCTTCCCACTCCTCTTAAAGGCATTGACTTTAGTTCTTTGAGTGCTGGTCCCTCCCTGGTACCTTGCCCAGTAATCATGTGTGAGCTTTGACAGTTAGTGTTGGTAGGCTATTTGACCACAAGGGGCATCACGGCGGAGCCCAATCATCTCCTTTCCTAACATCGACACAGGTCCGCTTCCAGCAGAGTTTGCCGGATAGCAATCAGCAGTGGGGAACCCTGGCTGATTTCCCATTTCCGATCCCAGAGGTACTGTAGCCCTGTTACCGCTGTCCAGTTGGACGCCAGCTAACTCCGCACAGACGGGGATTGGGCCTGGGCCTGGGCCTGTCCCAGTCGGCATAGACTCACTAGGCCATTGGGGATGTGGAACCAATTTTACTTGGTTCTGATCAAGGATCTTGCACATAAGTTGTCAGGTGTTGGCAGTTTATTAGCTGTGTATTCCCGTGCTACATCAAGTAAGCAAGTGAGTCAAAAGCCAAATACTGCGGATGCTGGAAATCAGAAATAAAAACAGAAAATGCTGGAAGCACTCAGCAGGTCAGGCAGCATCTTTGGGGGTAATTCTAACCCCGCAAAACGGGTGGGTTTCGGGTGGAATGTGAAAATTTAAAAATTGTCAAACCCGCCTCGAACCCGCCCACTTCCAGTGTTAACGGTGGTGGGACGGGGGACGGGCAACCAACCCGCTCCCAGGAGGCAGGTTGCTGATTTAAATATTTTAATGAGGGTGTGTGCCTCAGATATTATCTCTCGTCCAGCTTTAACGCTGGCTGGCCGGGTTTCCCCCGGTGCTAAAGGGAGGACTGCTGCATGGAACAGGAACAGGCTGGACGTGCCAGGAGGAGCAAGTGTGCTTCCCCCCAGCCCCCAAGCTAACCTGCCTCATTCCCCGGATCGGAGCCCCCATGCAATCGGACCCCCCCACAATCAGATCCCCCCTCCCCCCTCCCCCCGCACCACGATCACTGATCCCCCGGTGATCACCGACCTTCCCGATGCCCTCATCTCTGCCCCAATCTCTCGCCAACACCCCGGCCCTCGAAGCCACACTGTACCCACCCCACCACCACCCCCTGCGATCTCTATCCCTGTTCCTGGGCTGCTGCTTTTTCTGCAGCCTTCCCCCCCCCCGCCCCCCACCCACTGTCAATCAGGCTGGCTTCCGGGTGCGAATGATGTTGAAAAAAAACCCATGCCCAACCAGAACTCCTCCCTCCTGCTTTGAAATCTCACCCCAGTAAAGATGGGGGGCCAATGTTTCAGGTTGACGAGCAACTGAGGTCTCAATCTCTGCAATCCTGATTCCAGCACTAACCTTTTCTTCAGTTCCTCCACTCTCTCTCCATTCTTCTGTGTATCATCCATTAGTCCGTCCATTTCCAGGGCTGGAGAAACCTCCAACCTGAAGAATTTCAGTTCGACAAACACATCAGTACAATCTGGAGCTACAGTCACTGGGGAACCAAGCGACCCTCTCTCTAAACGCCCCTGTTGATTTTTGAAGTATGTTGCTGATTCCCATTAGCTTGGATGTTCACAAAAGAAACAGTGTAGGATCTCACCACAGAACAGTTTTGAATCTGTCAACCTTATCTCCATGCCTGCCCCTTTAAGCCAGAACCTTGTCGCCACTTCCTCTTGTCCGGCAGAGGATGCTCACCAGCTGTGTTTCTGAAGTCGATTATTTATTGTGGAGTCCTTCCAGGTAACAACCAGCAGAGGGCACTGCTAGCCATCACATTTGGCTAGACTGCAACCCAGCCTTCAAGCTAACCTCCTCTTTGTGTCCAATTAGCCCTGGGTCACCCACCTTCTCTCAATGTCTGGACAGTCACTCCACCCACTCACGATGAGCCATTAATGGGTAGCCTAACTTCAATCAATCTGGACCTTAGGTGGGTCCTGCTTCATGTGGACAATGAGGCAGCCCCCACCACCCCACCACCACCGTCTCAATCCACACACGTACAGCACGAGGATAATCAGTTTTACAAAGCATTTTAGGGGTACCTTTGAGCAAAAAAAAGATTGTGGGGCTGGAATTCCTCCATCCAGCTTCGCCGCTGTTATGAATGGTGATCCACTCCTGAAGTGATCTCCCTGCCCTCCGAATAGGCATTAAAACTGATGTCCATCCTGCCTTTTGCGTGAATGTTAAAAGCTCCCGTATTGTAAGTGAAGAAGGGAGCTATTCCAGTGACCTGGCCAGTATTCCTCCCTCAACCAACACCACCACAGCCTGATTAACTGGTCATTCATCTCACTGCTGTTTTTGGGATCTTCCTGTGTGCATAGGTTCGCTGCCTGCCAAAGTAATCCATTGTTTGTGAAGTGTTGAGGTATTTCTGAGAGACGTGATAAGGTGCTATATAAATGGAGGATATGAAAAAACCCTTGGCATTTTTTCAGCTATTATACTAGTCGACCACCGGTGGCATTGCACATGGGGAGTCAAGATTAAGCATAGTCTTCAAGTGAAGTGGGGTTAGAGAGCAGGTGATAACTGGACCACAGTGGGCAGACATCACCCTCATTTTAAAGTCATACATTCTGTTCTTAATTGTATCTAATATTTTGATTTTTAAACAGCAAAAGCAGTGGTAGTTTGGGAAGGAGTGAAGTACAGTTGCCTGGGACATAGGAGTTTGGCTGAGGAGCAGGGAGCTGGAAAACTGAGGCTCTACAGCGCCACCCTTGTCAGAAGGGTGTCATTACAGTGTGACATGTTTACATAGGCAAATGTGGGCATAGTAATTATAATGGGAACAAGTTGACATAAAAGTATGACAAAGATGTCACAATAGGAAGTAAGGTTTTACAAACAGAAATCACATATAAATGTACGCTTTTTAATATATATATCATAGATGGGTGTCAATTCAAGTGCGCATTTCTGGAAAATGAAAATATCACCTGTATTGTATTAATTAAAGCAGTGATATTAGATTACTACCTATCAGCTTTCTATTGTGAGTATCTGCTCTCTCTATCCAGCAAAGAGAAAACCTTTCTGGGCTGTTAAACTAGCAGCAGCAGCATTCCTCTCCGTCTGGTGAATTCGTTTCATATCAAACAGCCCAGGAAGATTTTTTCTCAGCTGGATATAGAGAGCAGATACTCACAGTAGAAATCTGATAGGCAGTAATCTAATATCACTGCTTTAATCAATACAATACAGGTGATATGTTTATGGACACGGGGGACAATTGAGTCACACGTATTTTGCAATGTTGATTCAGGAGTCCTGGCAGAACGGTTTCAAACGAAGGGGAAATGTGATTTCATTATGTATCCATATGCCCAATAGGTACTTAAAAAACACACACGCTACATTTAAGGCTTTGTAACAGGGCAGTAGTCGGAAACAGACTAAACCACCCGCCCAGCACCCCATCCATCCCCTAATCCTTACTTGAAAAGAGTCGGGAATTCTCCCACTGTCCTAACCTTTTCCCCTCGACCAAAGACACTAAAAGCAGCTTAAAGGTTCATTTCATCTCATTTGCTGTGTGTGAAACTGCACTTGAAAATTGTTCCAGTGGTCATCAAACGCTTTGCATGTGATAAGGTGCTGCATCATTACATAGATTTTGCCACATCTAATATTTCTTATAAGTGCATAGTAATTGGAATTTGAAAGATAAGCAGGGAAAATGTTGCCATTTGACAGGATTCACATCAAAATATTTTTCCAATCACAGTTGAGGCTAAAAAGATACCTTATCACTGACCATTTTGATAATGTTTTAAAATCTCGAATGCAGTTAATGTAAACTTTTATTGTTAACATTCTCAGTCTGTGGGGCTCAATTTTGAAATCTGAAAGCAACATAAATCGTTCGTTGTATAAATCCAGTGTACATAGAACCCTTACAATATTCTGTTTTCACATTTACATGTATGTGTGCGCATATAAACCAGTTGTAAATCAGTCCTTATTTGACAACATACTTATTTTGTTGTTGTTATGATGTAGCCCTTGTCACTAACGTGTATAATCAAGGAAGGTCATTGTTTAAAGCACGATTTGCTACCTTAAGATAATAATAGCTGTAAAGTTGAAGCAATTTTTTTTTGTCTAAATTCCACCAGCCCTCCAGCTCCTTAAAGGGGCGGGACATATCATTCTGACAGGAACCTGAGACCAAAGCAATCCTTCACCCTGACCACACAGTCCAGTGGAGATCAACTCCCGTCCCGCAGCAAGGGAACAAACCTGAGTATGTGGATTCAGTCGAGTCTGGAAAAGAAGCTCCCTTGAAAGACTTTGCTGAACTCCCACCTGCCGTCATCCTGTCCAGGGAGTGAAACCGACTGACTCCACAATGAGCCCAATGTGAATGGTCCTGCCAGCGAAAGCTAGGAGTTTTCCCGGTGTAGGGGGGGGGGGGGGGGGGAGAAAAAACCCCACACACGTGCAGATCTTGAAGGCATTCCCTAAGAGTAAAGGAGCAGAGGCGATATGGTTCCTGGGATTCAGTACAGCCTTTTTCTGTACCTGGGACTCTCCTGCCTTTACCCGTCACAGGCTTCGCAGGCAAGTAGCAACCTCTGTTTTTACTGCTGTGCTGCAGATTGTTGTGAGAGAAAAGGAAAAATAGTTTATCGGTAAGAAACGTGAGTAAATTGTAGAATCAATAATCTGCAGGGGGACAGGGATGGAGGGGCTCCCAGGTCTCTGATGTCGCTGCAAGTTGTTCTCCGAGAAAATCTCATTGATGTGATGTGTGCGCTAAAGTGCGTTTGAACAAATCTAAAAAGTACAACATTTCATGCAGAATGCACTGCAGACATTAAAATCTGTTCATTTAATGACTTTGAAGGACATGAGGTGTTTCTTCCAGCTGTTACTGTATAATGGCCAATGTAAAGCGGTTCAAAGGCATCGGATATAAACACCGCTGGTCCTGTTAGCTCTGCAATAATCCGATTTATAGAAATGCTTGTGAGCTTCAGAGAAGAGCTGGCTGTTGCAACTAAACCTCAAATGCTGACGATGCCAATGTAAGTTAGTTTTTAATGTGTGTGTGTGTATAGTACACAGCTACAGTAGGGGTACGGTAGCATAGTGGTTATCTGGTCATTCGCACATTGCTGATTGTGGGAGCTTGCTGTGCGCAATTGGCTGCCACGTTTCCCACATTGGTTGTAAAGCACTTTGGGACATCCTGAGGTCGTGAAAGATGCTATAGAAATGCAAGTCTTTCGTTTTTATGTTGCTGGGCTAGTAATCCAGAGGCCTGGACTAATGATCAAATGTGAGAAGTCGCACAACACCAGGTTATAGTCCAACAGCTTTATTTGAAATCACAAGCTTTCGGAGCGCTGCTCCTTCGTCAGATGAAGTGAAGAGATGCATATAGGCACAGCATATATAGGCTGAGAACACTGCCAGATGATTACAGTTAAGGGTTAGGGTTAGGGTTAGGGTTAACTGCAATCACCTGGCAGTGTTCTCTGACTATATATGCTGTGCCTATATGCATCTCTTCACTTCACCTGACGAAGGAGCAGCGCTCTGAAAGCTTGTGATTTCAAATAAAGCTGTTGGACTATAACCTGGTGTTGTGCGACTTTTCACATTTGTCCACCCCAATCCAACACCGGCATCTCCACATCATGGACTAATGATCGGGAGACATGAGTTCAAATCCCACCACGGCAGTTGGGGAATTTAAGTTCAGTTAATTAAATCAATTTGGAATAAAAAGCTAGTATCAGTAATGGTGACCATGAAACTATCGGATTGTCGTAAAAACCCATCTGGTTCACTAATGCCCTTTAGAGAAGGAAATCTGCCGTCCTTACCTGCTCTGGCCTATATGTGACTCCAGACCCACAGCAATGTGGTTGACTCTTAACTGCCCTCTGAAATAGCCAAGCAAGCCATTCAATTGTAGCAAACCCCGACAAAGAAGTACATTAACAATAAAACCGGACGGAGCACCCGGCATCGACCTAGGCACCGGACACGACAAAGGCGCACCCAGCCCAGTCGACCCTGCAAAGTCCTTCTCAATAACATCTGGGGACTTGTGTCAAAATTGGAAGGGGTAAAAATTGAGTCGCGCCCCATTTGGGGCGCTAACCTCGCCGGGGCGTGACTTTTAGCACCCCGAAAAAATTAGCGGCCCCGCGCCGGAACTTCAGTGGTTGCGCCCCAAGAGGGAAGCGGGGCGCAACTGGAAGCAGCCCACATCCCTCTTGGGGCGCTGCGAGTGAATATCCTGGCGCTATGTGCCGCAGCGCCACGCGCTGCGGCACATCGCGCCGCGGTATTGCAGGCCTTCCTCCCCTTCTTAAAGGGGAGGGACCCTGCGCAGCGCGAACCGGGGCCCAGCTGGGCCCCCAGGGATCGGGAGTGCCGGCAAAAGAGCCCGGCACTCAAGAGAAGTGCCGGGCTCTTGGAGCGCAGCCGGCACTTCACGGTGGGGGGGCTTCACGGGGGCCGGGGGCAGGTGCTGGCAGGCGGCCAGCAACAAAAATGGCCGCCTGCCACCTCCGCTTTAAATATCGCCGCCCCGGCCGCACGTACGCCTCCCTGAACCCGTCGGACATAGCGTCTGGCGGTAAATCAGGGGGCGCGACTGAAGATCACGGCCAGGGCGCGAGCGGGGTGCTGCGCACGGCGATGACGTCATCGCCGGCGGCGCAGCGCCACAGGGCGCTACCGGCTGCCGCCGCCGCTAACCTCCCACTAAATTTTTCGGGAGGCGTGGGCGGCGCTGCGCCCGGGCGTTAGCTGCTTTACGCCCCATTAGCGCCCTCTTAAGGCGCTAACGGGAGGCGCAAGCAGCTGAATTTTTCCCCCGAAGTGTCCCACAGACTAGTCAAGCAACAGCCTGACATAGTCATACTCACAGAATCATACCTTCCAGACTCTTCCATCTCCAACCCTGAGTATGTCCTGTCCCAACAGCAGGACAGACCCAATAGAGGTGCTGACACAGTGGAGAGTGGCCCTGGGAGTTCACAACATTGACTCTGGACCCCATGAAGTCTCATGGCATGAGGTCAAACATGGGCTAGGAAACCTCCTGCTGAATCTTACCTACCGCCCTCCCTCAGCTGATGAATCAGTACTCTTCCACGTTGAACAACATTTGGAAGAAGCACTGAGGGTAGCAAGGGCACAGAATGTACTATGGGTGGGGGACTTCAATGTCCATCACCAAGAGTGGCTCGGTAGCACCACTACTGACTGAGCTGGCCGATTCCTGAAGGACATAGCTGCCAGACTGGGCCTGCAGCAGGTGGTGAGAGAACCAACACGAGGGAAAAACCTACTTGACCTCATCCTCACCAGTCTACCTGTCGCAGATGTATCTGTCTATGGAGTGACCACTGCACAGTCCTTGTGGAGACGAAGTCCCGTCTTCACACTGAGGACACCTTCCATCGTGTTGTGTGGCACTACCACCGTGCTAAATGGGATAGATTCAGAACAGATCTAGCAGCTCAAACTGGGCATCCATGAGGCGCTGTGGGCCATCAGCAGCAGCAGAATTGTATTCCACCACAATCTGTGACCTCATGCCCTGACATATCTCTCACTCTACCATTACCATCAAGCCAGGGGACCAACCCTGGTTTAATGAGGAATGTAGAAGAGTATGCCAGGAGCAGCAGCAGGCGTACCTAAAAATGAGGTGGCAACCTGGTGAAGCTGCAACACAGGATACATGCATGCTAAACAGCGGAAGCAGCATGCTATAGAAAGAGCTAAGTGATCCCACAACCAATGGATCAGATCAAAGCTCTGCAGTCCTGCCACATCCAGTCGTGAATGGTGGTGGACAATTAAACAACTAACGGGAGGAAGAGGCTCCATGAACATCTCCATCCTCAATGATAGCGGAGCCCAGCACGTGAGTTCAAAAGACAAGGCAGAAGTGTTTGCAACCATCTTCAGCCAGAAGTGCCAGGTGGATGATTCATATTGGCCTCCCCCTGAAGTCCCCACCATCACAGAAGCCAGTCTTCAGCCAATTCAATTCACTCCATGTGATATCAAGAAACCACTGAGCGCATTAGATACAGCAAATGCTATGGGCCCTGACAACATCCTGGCTGTAATGCTGAAGACATGTGCTCCAGAACAAACCATGCCTCTAGCCAAGCTGTTCCAGTACAGCTACAGCACTATTCAACAAAGTGGAAAATTGCCCAGGTATGTCCTGTCCACAAAATGCAGGACAAATCCAATCCGGCCAATTACCGCCCCATCAGTCGACGCTCAATCATCAGCAAAGTGATGGAAGGTGTCGTCGGCAGTGCTATCAAATGGCACTTACTCACCAATAACCTGCTCACCGATGCTTAGTTTGTGTTCTGCCATGAACACTCGGCTTCAGACCTCATTACAGCCTTGGTCCAAACATGGACAAAAGAGCTGAATTCCAGAAGTGAGTTGAGAGTGACTGCCCTTGACATCAAGGCAGCATTTGTCCGAGTGTGGCATCAAGAAGCCCTAGTAAAATTGAAGTCAATGGGAACTGGGAGGAAAAGTCTCCACTGGCTGGAGTCGTACCTAGCGCAAAGGAAGATGGCTGTGGTTGTTGGAGGCCAATCATCTCAGCCCCAGGACATCGCTGCAGGTGTTCCTCAGAGCAGTGTCCTAGGCCCAAACATTTTCAGTTGCTTCATCAATGACCTTCCCTCCATCATAAGGTCAGAAGTGGGGATGTTCACTGATGATTGCACAGTATTCAGTTCCAACTACTCAGATAATGAAATAGTCTATGCCTGCATGCAGCAAAACCTGGACAACATTCAGGCTTGGGCTGATAAGTGGCAAGTAACATTCACGTCACACAAATGCCAGGCAATGACTATCTCCAATAAGCGAGAGTCTAACCGCCGCCCCTTGATATTCAACAGCATTACCATCGTTAAATCCCCCACCATCAACATCCTAGGGGTCACCATTGACCAGAAACTTAACTGGACCAGCCACATAAATACTGTGGCTACAAGAGCAGGTCAGAGGTTGGATATTCTGCGGCGAGTGACTCACCACCTGTCTGCCCAAAGCCTTTCCACCATCTATAAGGCACAAATCAGGAATGTGATGGAATACTCTCCACTTACCTGGATGAGTGCAGCTCCAACAACACTCAAGAAGCTCGACACTATCGAGGACAAAGCAGCCCGCTTGATTGGCACCCCATCCACCACCTTAAACATTCACTCCCTCCACCAATGGTGCACCGTGGCTGCAGTGTGTACCATCTACAGGATGCACTGCAGCAACGCGCCAAGGCTTCTTCGACAGCACCTCCCAAACCCACGACCTCCACCACCTAGAAGGACAAGGGCAGCAGGCGCATGGGAACACCACCACCTTCAAGTTCCCCTCCAAGTCACACACCATCCTGACTTGGACATATATTATCGTTCCTTCATCATTACTGGGTCAAATTCCTGGAACTCTCTACCTAACAGCACTGTGGGAGAACTTTCACCACACGGACTGCAGCGGTTCAAGAAGAAGGCTCACCGCCACCTTTTCAAGGGCAACTAGGGATGGGCAATAAATGCCAGTCTTTCCTGGAGGTGGTGGTGTTCCCATGCGCCTACTGCCCATGTCCTTCTAGGTGGTGGAGGTCGCGGGTTTGGGAGGTACTGCTGAAGAAGCCTTGGCGACTTACTGCAGTGCATCCTGTAGATGGTACACACTGCAGCCACGGTGTGCTGGAGGTAGAGGGAGTGGATGTTTAAGACAGTGGATGAGGACACCTCAGTTTGCACTTTTGCTGGAAATATTCTTTCCTCATCTTCCACAGGTCAGCTGTAATTCTGTTTTTTCTGTTCCTTTGACAGGTTCTTCCTGACTCAGATCTCCTGACCTCTTTTCTATCAGCAGGTTACTTCCTGTTCTCTCTTTCTCTTCTAGGAACATAGGAACAGGAGTAGGCTATTTAGCCCCTCGAACCTGTTCCTCCATTCAATGAGATCATGGCTGATCTGCGACCTAACTCTTCATACCCGCCTTTGCCCCATATCCCTTAATACCCTGGTTAACAGAAATCTATCAATCTCAGATTTTAAATTAATAATTGACCCAGCATCAACTGTCATTTGCGGATGAGAGTTCCAAACTTCTACCATTCTTTGCATGTAGAAGTATTTCCTAACTTCACTCCTGAAAGATCTGGCTCTAATTATAAGGCTATGTCCCCTAGTCCTAGATTCCCCAACCAGTGGAAATAGTTTATCTCTATCTACCCTGTCAGTTCCTCTTAATATCTTGAAAACGATGATCAAATTGTTGTTTAATCTTCTAATTTCTAGGAAATACAACCCTAATTTGTGTAATCTCTCCTCGTAACATAAGCCCTTGGAGTCCAGGTATCATTCTGGTAAATCTACACTGCACTCCCTCCAAGGCCAATATATCCTTCCTAAGGTGTGGTGCCCAGAACTGAACATAGCGCTCCAGGGCTTTGTATAGCTGTGGCATGACTTCTACCCCCTTGTTTTCCAGTCCTCTAGATATAAAGACCAGCATTCCATTAGCCTTTTTGATTATTTGTTGTACCTGTCCATGACCTATTGATGATCTACGTACATGGACCTCCAAGTCTCTTTGACCGCCACTGCTTCTAGCCTTTCACCATTTAGAAAGTACTCTAATCTATACGTTTTAGGTCCAAAGTGGATGACCTCACACTTGCCTATATTGAAATCTGGGACACTCTGGTGCTTTAGTCAGATGTTGTTTGATAACGCTCCTGTGAAGCGCCTTGGAGCGTTTTACTACTTTAAAGGCGCTATTATAAATACAAGTTGTTGTTGTAGTGGCTACGGTACTGAGACTGGAGTTTAACTGTATTCTCAGAGCAATTTACAGTATGTTAATAATGGTAAATGGAGTTGAGTCTGTCTTACTGAAATCTACCCTGGGTTTACTAGTATAAATTGCCTGAATTACATATTCTAAGTTGGCACTAATCAGCGCCAGCCCCGAGCCCCATAGCAGCCATGTGCCAGTGTAAACTGCTGGCAAACTTGCTGCTGGATTTTGTCAGCATCTGATGCCACATCCTGCCCTGTACAGACAACCCACTGTCCTGTCAACCGCATCTTTCCTGCCATCTATTCTTGCTGTTGATATGGAATGGCATTAAAAACAGCCTGTGCAAATACATATGAGACAGAGGCAGTGGTCATTTTTTCCCCCCTCAGGTGGTTTTCTTTCTGCCCCACAGAAAGACTCCCAGAAAACACAGAGGCTGCTGTGTTAATCAGTCCTCCAAAAAAGAATTGGAAAAACGTCTGGTGATGAACTGAGATGAGCAAATTCTCCATGAGATACGTATAGATCTTCTGCTGTTGGAGCTGGGATTGGGGAGCTGGGGAGTATTGTTGCTTGAGAGGGCAGCAGGTCAGGATTGAGGAGTTGATATTTGAGGATAGATAAACATTCTGGAGTTTCACTCGATCACTTTTATGAATCTGGGAGTAATTGTGCCGAATTAATGCCACAGAAGGTTAACCTGTTGGGCAGTCCATGATTGGGCAGATTGTAAGTGGGCTGTGGAAGGAATGGGCGCGATGGGTCAAATGGCCTTTCTACGTTTCAGCAGAATTTTCTCTCACTTTTATTATGCGCCTGGAGACCTCAGGTTGAAGATCGCTCCTTGTTAGGCTGGATGGTAACCTCACTGACAAAGAACCCTGGGGGAAGAGATGCACCGTTAAACCAGCCTGAGAGCTGCCCACAGCCATATGGGCCTGGTACAGTTTATAGATGCATCTTTGGGATCTGGCGGCTCCCAAGCTAGTCTGAAGTTGTGGCTTCTGATGTTTCCTACAGAGGAGCACAGGATACCCCCCGTCAATGGCAGCTCTGCCAGGGAAGGACCGTCTTCAGGAGGATAATAAAATAAGTATCTTTACCAAAACAACAGGCAAAGTTCTGGTGACTATTTAATTTTTTTCGATGAAATTGTTAAAATAAATAGTATTCTTCTTAATGTGTGTGCTTGCATTTACATAGTGCTTTTAATGTAGATAAACATCCCAAGGTGCTGCACAAAGGTATAATCAGACAAAAATGGGTCCCACCAGAGAAAGAGATATTAGGATGGGGGGTGACCAAAAGCTTGGTCAAAGAGGTGGGTTTTCAGCGCATGGAGCCCAGGCAGGTAAAGGCATAGCTTCCAATGGTGGGGCAAAGGGGAGGGGGATGAATAAAATGCCAGAGTCAGAGTAACGGAGAGTTCGGGTAGGGAAGAGGCTGTAGGGCTGGAGGAGGATACAAAAGAGAGGGAGAAGAAAGTCATAAATGGATTTAAACACAAGGATGAGAATATTAAATTGGAGGTAAAAACAGAAAAGGCTGGAACAAAATATGCAGATGCAGGTCAGGCAGTTCTGATGAAAGGTCATCGACCTGAAACGTTAACTCTGTTTCTCTCTCCACAGATGCTGCCTGACCTGCTGAGTGTTTCCAGCATCTTCTGTTTTTATTTCAGATTTCCAGCATCCGCATATTTTGCTTTTAAATTGGAGGACTGGGAGCCAATGTAGGTAGACAAGGACAAGAGTGATGGGTGAGCGGGACTTGATACAGGATAGGACATGGGCAGCTGAAGTTTACAAAGAGTGGAGGATTTGAGGGAGGCCGGCCAGCAGAGTATTGGAGCAATTAAGGCTGGTGCTGGCAAAGATATGGAATCGGGTTTCAGTGACAGGTGGGCTGAGTTAGGGCAGGAGGCAGGTATATGATGGAGGTGGAGATGGAGGTCAGCGGTGGTCTTTGCAATGGAGAGGATATGGGGTCAGAGGCTCAGCTTGGGAGTCCGGTGTTGCGAATAGTCAGTGGCCTGGGAGGGGGATGGAATTTGTGACAAGGGTACAGAATTTCTGGTTGGGGGCCTAAGATGATGGCTTTGTTCCCAATGTTTAACTGGAGGAAATTAAGGCTTATCTAAGACTGGGTGTTGGACAAGCAGTCTGACAACAAAGAGGCAGTGGAGGGGTCAAGAGCAACGTTCCCGTTAAGCTGCGCGGCCGTGCAACGCTCTGGAGCTCCCGCGCAGCCGGCTCACCGGCTTTTAAACGGGAAAATCCGCGCATGTGTGGTATTATGAATGGGCTGCGCAGCCCCTTAAAGGGCCCGCGCACCCAAAAAATACTAAAGGGAACATTGGTCAAGACAGGTGGTGGAGAAGAAGAACTGGGTGTCATCAGCATACATGTGGAAGCTGATCCTATGTCTTTGGATGATGTCACCTGGGGCACCATATAGGTGAGGAAGAGGAGGGGACTAAGGATCGATCCTTGGAGGACTCTAGAGGTAATATTTTAGGGAAGGGAAGAGAAGCTATTTCTGGAGATGCTCTGGCTACGATTCGATCGGTAACAGTGAAACCAAGGAGGAAAGGCATTGGAGGAGGGTGATGTGGTCAACCGTGTCAAAGGCTGCAGAGAAATCGGTTAATGTCAGAACTAACCTCCAATTCACTCCTATTTTCATTGTGTAGGGTTGCCTGAACAGACAGAAGGTCCTAACTGCCATCCGACAAATGCAACAATTCCTAAAAGGACAGGAAAACCGTTTTACTGATGGAATCCGCAACATGAAAGCCAAGCTCTCTGCCTTACAGGTCTCTGTGACCAAACTGACCGCAGACCAGCCCTCAGGTATGTTACCATCAGACTCGTGTCAGCAGAGACCCGTTCCTCCAAACACTTGACTAGAAAGTTGTACTGTCCCACCTACCTACCGATAAGGTTCATTTATGAATGGAACCCTTGTGCAAATCTGGGCAGACATCCTTGTAAGCTCCCCAAAGGCGAGAAGTGCAAAACAAATCCCACAAAAGTTGAATAATGTGACTTTCGAGAAATCCAGAGCAAAGGGCTCCACCATAAAGCAAGGGTATTGGGAGCTGCCCCATTTAATTCTGTGGGACCCTTGAATCGATGGTTTCAAACATCCAGGCAGCCTGATCGAGTGGTATTTCAAAAGGGCAGACTCACTCTTTACCACCGCTTGAATGGCACAGTTGGACTCCAACTCCCAATTACCTTCCAAAGTTGTGGTTGACTCCAGGGGTTTCTGCCTCTGGCCGGACGGACAGAGCCCTGGCAGAGCATGAGTGTGCTAGTTGTAAGGTTAAGCATAAAGAAACTTATAGATTCAAGCCACTGTATCCACTGCTACTCTGGGGGACATGCTGACCTGTCTCTCTTGACTTGACTGGATGTGAAATGTCTTGAGCCCTAACATCCTTGAGAAGTCGGCGGGAAAGGACAAAGGACTTTGCCGTGGAGCGGAGACAGCAAGACAAAGATGTGCTACTCCCTCCAACACCGCTGGTGTCACCCTTCATTAGGCAGGCTCGTAAAGAAGTAAAGGGCATTAAGGGTTACGGGGAGCGGGCAGGAATTTGGACATGAGTCTAGGTTCGGATCGGTCATGGCCCTGTGGGTAGTGGAGCGGGCCCAGGGACCGTGTAGCCTGATTCTGCTCCTATTTCGTGTGTGCAATTCTGTTAGATGCAGGAGATGGTTCTGTGATAGTAGATAGTAGATTGGCGGTTAGGATCAGATCAGCCATGATCTTATTGAATGGCGGAGCAGGCTCGAGGGGCCGATTGGCCTACTCCTGCTCCTATTTCTTATGTTCTTATGTTCTTATGTTCGTGTGTGTAGGATTCTGGGCTGTCGGAGAGAGGCGCTCCCAAGCAAACAGTCAGGTCCCTAAAATTCTGCGTCAGCTCAAGGTCCCTTTCTGCACTAAAAACGGACCAAATTCTGTGGCATGAGAATGTTGTTCCTGCAGCAAACCTGCTCGGGATTTGGAAACATCCCAATCTCAGTACAATAAATATATTTAAAAAAAGATACTGTATAAAAACATCAGTTAACTCGTGGCTGTTTAGAAAAAAAAATGTTTAAAAGCAATTTGCTGTGTTTCGCCTCTATGCCAAATGTACTGCTCAGACGTTTGCAGTAATAGTTGTGGCTTAACAGGTGGCTGTCTCACCGAGCAAAGTGAGATAGTTCAGTGATACGCGGCAACTAGATCTTCAATAGTAGTAACCAATACCCGATGTACCAAAGCCAGTCCTGCCAAGAGAACGGTAGTGCAATGGTTATGTTACTGGACTAGTAATCCAGAGGCCTGGTTTAATAATCCAGTGAAAGTGAGTTAAAATCCCACAGTGGCAGTTCGAGAATTTGAATTCAATTTTTAAAAATCTGGCAATGAAAAGCTGACCATGAAGCTGTTGGATTGTTTCAAAAACCCCAAAACCAGTCATTGGTGTTCTGCATCTGAATGTGAATCAGGGGCAACACGGTGGCATAGTGGTTAGCACTGGTGCCTCACAGCGCCAGAGACCCGGGTTCGAAGGGGCAACACGGTGGCATAGTGGTTAGCACTGGTGCCTCACAGCGCCAGAGACCCGGGTTCGAATCTGACCTCGGGTGACTGTCTGTGTGGAGTTTGCACATTCTCCCCGTGTCTGCGTGGGTTTTCTCCGGGTGCTCCGGTTTCCTCCCACAGTCCAAAAATGTGTGGGTTAGGTTGATTTGGCTATGATAAATTGACCCTTAGTGTTAGGGGGGATTAAATATGTGGGGTTATGGGGATAGGATGGGATATGTTAGGGGGAATTAAATACGTGGGGTTACGGGGGTAGGGTGGGATATGTGTACTGTGGGGATTAAAGCAGGGACAGGGTATTGGATTTGGATGATCAGCCATGATCGTATTGAATGGCGGAGCAGGCTCGACGGGCCGAATGGCCTACTCCTGCTCCTAGATTCTATGTTTCTATGTTTCTATGTGACACTAATCTTCATTGATTTATAGCTCAGTAATCCTCATGCATTTTACACCTTGCTTATTAGCCTGCCAAATTGCAAAAACCAGTTGGTTAAGGAGCTGCCAATGGTGGTGTTACAGAGTCCCTGTGCATTTCACGTTTCAACACTATTCAGTGCACAAGGTGTGAAATGAATGGTGATTAACAATATGCACATAATGGGGATTAGAGGCTTGAGATTGGGGTTTCCTCTGCTTTCTACTCCCTAATGGGCCAGGATAGCAGCAGAAAAGGGGCAAAATTGGTGGTAAAGCCTTTTGCTGTGTGCTCTCGCTCCGACCCCTTGCCTCCGCCAGGACCCCCACTGGCTGCTCTTCCCCACCTGCCGCATGTAAATGAGAGCTGGGTCCTGGGCCTCGAGTTCCCAGTGGATTTTCCTGCGGCCATCCCTGTTACTGCCGCTCCCCGGGACTGCATGGTGAAAGGTGTTAGTAGGCTCAGGGTAGCTGTGAAAAAGGTCCCGATTTCTCTAAATGGAGGGAGGGGGCCTAGGAGAGGCCTCCTCTACTTCCTGTTCAGACCCAGCACTTGCCTTTGTCAGCCTCAATCTGCTGAGGCCTACAAGACTGGTAGGTTAACATAGAACATAGAACAGTACAGCACAGTACAGGCCCTTCGGCCCTCGATGTTGTGCCGAGCATTGTCCGAGACCAAGATCAAGCTATCACACTCCCTATCACTCTGGTGTGCTCCATGTGCTTATCCAATATTTCTTCACCTTTTGGTTCTTCTGCCTCTTAAGGTCCCTTGGCACATCTTCTGGTGCTGCAGCACTACCACATCTTCAGGTTGCTGATAGTTTGTAGGCTCTCTCGTGGTGGCGGTCCCTCCCTGGAAAATGCCTTGCAAAAAAATGGGTGGGGGATTGAGTGGTCTCAGGGTACAGGGTCCCTCCACGGCCCACCTCACCGCCATACTCCAGTGAAGAGGAGAATCCTATCCTTGGTATCCTGACACCATTTGGATTCCGATCAGATAATGGGATTGGTACATCAAGCACTGGCTCCAAACTAATTACAGCAGGAAAAACTATTTGAGGAAGTATAACAAGGGGTGGGGAGAATGACAGTAGAAATTCTGGTACGGGTGCGAAATTCTGCATTGATTAGTCTGTCTGTGGAAGGAGCCTTGGCTATATTCCACTGACAGAGTCAAAACTTCCGAGACAGGTCTGGACCGCAACAAGGTCAGCAATGGAGGCGTAAGCAAAGCCAACAAAGAGTCACCGTCACCCATCCAAGCACTTTAAAGAGTGGCCACTGTCTCTGCTACAGAGCGAAAGAACTTGCATTTTTCTTCGGCAGCACCTCCCAAACCCGCGATCTCTATCACCTAGAAGGACAAGGGCAGCAGGCGCATGGAAACACCACCACCTCCAAGTTCCCCTCCAAGTCACACACCATCCCGACTTGGAAATATATCGCCATTCCTTCATTGTCGCTGGGTCAAAATCCTGGAACTCCCTACCCAACAGCACTGTGGGAGTACCTTCACCACACAGACTGCAGCGGTTCAAGGTGGCGGCTCACCACCACCTTCTCAAGGGCAATTAGGGATGGCCAATAAATGCCGGCCTTGCCAGCGACGCCCACATCCCAGGAACAATTTTTTTTTTAAATTAGAAACAAACATAAGAACATAAGAATTAGGAGCAGGAGTCGGCCATTCGGCCCCTCGAGTCTGCACCGCCATTCAATAAGATCATGGCTGATACAATCTTGGCCTCAACACCACTTTCCCGCTCTCTCCCCATACCCCTTGACTCCCTTGTAGTTCAAATGTCTGTCAATCTCCGCCTTGAATATATTCAATGACTCCGCCTCCACAGCCCTCTGGGGTAGCGAATTCCAAAGATTCACCACCCTCTGAGTGAAGAAATTTCTCCTCATCTCAGTCCTGAATGGCCGACCCCCTTACTGAAGCCAGAGGCAAAGCCCAGAGCACGAGGTTCCGTCACTTGTAAGAGTTGCGTTTCTGTGAATGGAGGTGTGGTCGGATTGGACGAAGCAGCAGCAACAGGAGGCCCCATGGTCCTTTGCACCTCACCCTCACCAGCGCCACCTGTGGGCGAATCAGAAAGTGAAAGCCTTAACGAATCACAAGCTTTTAATAAACGCAAACCAACACAGAGCCTACTACTCAATGGGGGAACGGTAGCATAGTGGATATGTTACTGGACTAGTAATACAGAGGCCTGGCCTAATGACCCAGTAAGACATGAGTTCAAATCCCACCACAGCAGCTGGAGAATTTAAATTCAGTTAATTAAATAAATCTGGAATAAAAAGCTAGTATCAGTAACAGTAACTGTTGAAACTATCGGATTGTCATAAAAACCCATCTGGTTCACTAATAGTTCTTTAGGGAAGGAAATCTGCCACCCTTACCCGGTCTGGCCTATATGTGACTCCAGACCCACAGCAATGTGGTTGACTCTTAACTGCCCCCTGAAATGGCAGCTCACCACCACCTTCTCCAGGGCAATTAGGGACAGGCAATAAATGCTGGCTGTGCCAGCAATGCCCACATTCTGTGAATGAAAAGAAAACTTACTACATCATGGTAACAGGCAACGGTTTACATACAAGATTTCCATTCCAAATGTTAACATAAACAGATTCAATGATAAGTATTGACGCAAAAGTGTGACAAAAAATCGTAACCACAGGAAATGTGCAGAATCTTCAACAATTCAGTGGGCAGCCCTCTCATGCCTCTGAGTCAGAAGGTTGTGGGTTCAAGTCCCGCTCCAGAGACTCGAGCACAGAAATCTAGGCTGACACTCCCAGTGGAGTGCTGCACTGTCAGAGGTGCCGTCTTGCAGCCCCGACTGACCTCTCGGGTGGATTCCACAGTCATTATTTGGAAGAAGAGTTCTCCCCGGTGACCTGGGCCGATATTTATCCCTCAACCAGCATCACTAAAACAAAACAGATGATCTGGTCATTTATCGCTTTGCTGTATGTGGGAGCTTGCTGTGCGTACATTGGCAGCCGCGTTACCCTACATTACAACAGTGACGATGCTTCAAAAGGGCTTAACTGGCTGTGAAACGCTTTTGGGCGTCTTGGGGTTGTGAAAGGAGTCGTGCTACAATTGTAAGGCACGCGATTTAGCCCCCCTCCCCCACCCACCTCATTCAATGAGAAAAGCACCTGGACCACAGCCAGTAAATACATTCAGGAAAAGCGTTTGCCGTTGAAATCGATGAGACTCCCGTCAGTCATCAAGCAAGGAATCGGATGAACACTTGAAGCAAATGTAGAAATCCCAGGATAACAACAACAACAACTTGTATTAATATAGCACCTCACAGGAGCGATTATCAAACGAAAATTTGACACCGAGCCACATCAGGAGATTTTAGGGGAGGTGACCAAAAGCTTGGTCAAAGAGGCAGGTTTTAAGGAGCGTCTTAAAGGAGGAGAGAGAGGCGGAGAGGTTTAGGGAGGGAATTCCTGAGCTTAGGTCCTCGGCAGCTGAAGGCACGGCCACCAATGGTGGAGCGATTAAAATTGGGGACGAGCAAGAGGCCAGGATTGGAGGAGCGCCGAGGTCTCGGAGGGTTGTAGGGCTGGAGGAGGTGACAGAGACAGGGAGGAGGGCGAGGCCGTGGAGGGATTTGAAAACAAGGGTGAAAATTTTTTAAGTGAGGTGTTGCTCAACTGGGAGCCAATGTGGGTCCGCGAGCTCAGGGGTGATGGGTGAACAGAACCACAATGAAAACCCATCGTGGATGAATCTCTGTCAGAAATGGTTCTGTTTGAGGATCTACCAGAGTTGTTCAGAAAGCAGATAATTCAACTGCAACTTGCTGTTGGAAAACGAGTGTTACGGAGCGAAAAGTTTAAATTAGAGAGTGCGATGGGCTGGTAATAAGCTGCAGTGCCATCTTCTGGGGGGGATAGGTCCTGTATGATAGCTCACTCAATAAAACTGCTTCTGATCTTGCACCTGCAGCAGCAACAACTTGTATTTATCCAGCGCCTTTAACGTAATAAAACATCCCAAGGCGCTTCACAGGAGCGTTATCAGCTAGAATTTGACACCGAGCCACATAATTGAGTAGATTGAGCCGATACACTCTCTGGGGTTTAGAAGAATAAGAGGTAATCTCATTGAAACATGTAAGATTCTGAGGGGGCTCGACAGGGTAGATGTTGAGAGGTTGTGTCCCCTGGCTGGAGTGGGGTAAAAATTCAGTTGGTTGCGCCTCCCGTTAGCGCCTTAAGAGGGCGCTAATGGGGCGCAAAGCCGCTAACGCCCGGGCGCAGCGATGTTTGCGCCGCTCGAGAACTTAACTTGAGATTGTGCGGCGGCGCTAAAACTTACCGCTGCGACCACCTGCGCGCGCAGATTGTGACGTCATTCCATGGTGCAACGCCCTTGTGGCGCCCCGGAGCGGAAATTGAGTGGCGCCCCCTGCCTTACCGCCTGGCGCTTCCAACGACCAGAAGACTGGAACGCTATCAATCGCTGTGGGGCTGGGGGGGGCGCTATTTAAAGGGGGCCTCTTCCTGTCTTTTATTGTTGGTGGCATTTTTGAACTACGCATTCTGAGAGAGAGAGGGAGAGACTTCTGGAGAGATTCAACGTTGTGGGAAGGAGTTTTGGGTACTGAGCAGCACTTTGCAGGTTCATTTTGATTTGCCATTCCTTGTATCGATTTAGCAGAGACTGTGGGAGCTGCACTCTGAGCTCTTTGCCTGGTACTCTCCATTGTTCTTTCCAGCACATTTGATGTGCAAGTCTCTCCAGGCCGAGATTCAAGGCTGCAATGAACAGGATGTGGATGGAAAGCAAGATTAACCATCCCCTTTAAGAACTGGCCCGTGCCATTGTGTGTGTGTTCCATTGCTGACTGACATTACATGAGCTTCGCCAGCGCTCTGAGTTAGCGCCTCACTCCTTGGCCTTTGCGCCTTAAGACAGGTGTGCAGCGCCTGCTTTAGCGCTCCACTCACCTCCCGGGGCGGTAAAAGTGAAGTTTCCAGTCAGTGCCGATAATTAGCGCCAGGCGCTAATATTTGCGTCCAGACGATATTTGCGCCCCAAATGGGGCGCGACCTAATTTCTACCCCATAGAGTCATAATTGCACAGAAGGAGGCTATTCGGCCCATCGAGTCCGTGCCGGCTCTCTGTCGAGCAATCCAGTCAGTCCCATTCCCCCGCTCTATCCCCGTAGCCCTGCAAGTTTATTTCCCTCAAGTGCCTATCCAGTCTCCCCTTGAAAACATTGAGTGTCTCCGCTTCCACCACTTCTGTCGGCAGCGAATTCCAGGTCCTCATCACTCGCTGCGTAAAAAGGTTTTTCCTCACATCCCCCCCCCTGTATCTCTTGCCCAAAACCTTAAATCTGTGTCCCCTAGTCCTTGTACCATCAACGAGTGGGAACAGCCTTTCCCCGTCTAGCCTATCCAAACCCGTCATAATCTTGTACACCTCTATCAAATCACCCCTCAACCTCCTTTGCTCTAATGAAAACAAATCCAGCGTCTCCAACCTGTCCTTGTAGCTAAGATCCCCCATCCCTGGAACCATTCTGGTAAATCTCCTCTGCACCCTCTCAAGTGCCTTCACATTCTTCCTAAAGTGTGGTGACTAGAACTGGATGCAATACTCCAGTTATGGCCTAACCAGCACTTTATAAAGGTTCAGCATAACTTCTCTACTTTTGTACTCAATACCTCTATTTATGAAGCCCAAGATCCCATATGCTTTGCTAACCACTCTCTCAATATGTCCTGCCACCTTCAGGGACCTATGCACATTAACTCCCAGGTCCCTCTGTCCCTGCACACTCTTTAAAACTGTGCCATTAAGTGTATATTGCCTCTCCCTGTTCCTTCTGCCAAAATGCATCACCTCACATTTCTCTGTATTAAATTCCATCTGCCACTTGTCTGCCCATTCTGCTAGCCTTTCCATGTCCTGTTGCAGTCGATTGGTATCGTCATCACTGTTTGCCACACCCCCAAGTTTGGTGTCATCAGCAAATTTAGAAATTCCACTCTGTATTCCAATATCCAGGTCATTTATATATATATCAAAAAAAGCAGTGATCCCAGCACTGACCCTTGGGGAACACCACTGTCTACCATCCTCCAGTCTGAAAAACATAACTCGCTGTTTTCTGTCCTTAAGCCAATTCCTTATCCAAGCTGCCACTGACCCACTTATTCCATGAGCCTCAATTTTGTTAACCAGCCTTCTATGTGGTCCTTTGTCAAACGCCTTCTGAAAATCCACATCCATTGCATTCCCTTCATCAATCCTCCCTGTTACTTCATCAAAAAATTCCATTAGATTAGTCACACAATCTGCCTTTTACAAATCCGTGTTGGCTCTCCTTAATTAGCTTAAACCTCTCCAAGTGCCCATTAATTTTTTCTTTGATTATTGTTTCTAAAACTTTACCCACCACTGATGTTAAACTGACCGGCCTGTAGTTACTAGGATTGTTCTTACACCCTTTCTTGAACAATGGTGTCACATTTGCCACTTTCCAATCCTCAGGCACCTCCCCCGCATCTAGGGAAGATTGGAAAATGATGGCAAGCCCTTCTGCTATCTCCTCCCCCAATTTCCTTAGCAACCTGGGATGCAAGCCATCTGGACCAGGCGACTTATCCATCTAATCATACCCAGCCTTTCTAGTATACCCTGTCTATCAATTTTCACTCCTTCCATTGCTTCTACCTTTTCTACTTCTACCGATATTTTGTAAGCATCCACCTCCTTAGTAAACACTGATACAGAGTATTCTAGCCTTGCCCTGCGCCTCTAAGCATATATCACCTTCTTTGTCCCTAATAGGCCCCACCCCGCCTCTTACTACCCACTTACTGTTTACATGCCGGTAGAAGATTTTTGGGTTCCCTTTTATGTTAACCGCCATTCTACTCTCATATTCTCTCTTTGCCAATCTTATTTTCATCTTCACTTCCCCTCTCAACTTATTGTATTTGGTTTGGTTCTCCTTTGAAGAATTCACCTGACATTCATCATACACCCTCTTTTTTTGTTTCATCATCTTCTCTATCTCCCTTGTCATCCAAGAAGCGCTTGCTTTGGTTCCCTTACCCTTCCCTCTTGTTGGAATGTAGCTAGCCTGTACTTGGAACATCTCCTCCTTAAAGATCACCCATTGTTCCATTACAGTTTTTCCTGTCAGTCTTTGGTTCCATTTTACTCTGGCTAGATCCTTTCACATCCCATTGAAATTAGCCCTATTCCAGTTTAGAAGTTCCACTCTAGATTGTTCCTTGCTCCTCTCCATTGCTAATCTAAATCTAAATACGATGATCACTCGTACCCAAGCATTCTCCCACAGACACTTGGTCGACCTGGCCCACCTCATTCCCCAGCACCAGATCCAGCAATGCCTCCTTCCTAGCTGGGCGAAGAACATACTGGTCAAGGAAATTCTCCTGAACATATTTCAGAAATTCCTCCCCCTCCTTTCCCTTTACCCTAGCATTATCCCAATTGATATTTGGGTAATTAAAGTCCCACAATATCACCACTCTATAGCTCTTGCATATCTCTGCGATTTCCCTGCAGATTTACTCCTCTACCTCCCTCTCACTATTTGGAGGCCTGTAGAATGCCCCCAATAGTGTGATCATACCCTTTTTGCTCCTCAACTCTAACCAAATGGATTCTGTCCTTGTCCCCTCAAGAACATCCTCCCTTTCCAACACCACAATGTCTTCTTTAATCAACACTGCCACCCCACCTCCCTTTTTTCCTTCCCCATCTTTTCTGAACACCTTGTACCCTTGAATATCAAGTGCCCAGTCCTCACCGTTTTTAAGCCACGTTTCCGTTAATGCCACAACATCATATTGCCACACGGCTAATTGTGCTTGTAGCTCACCAACCTTATTCACCACACTTTGTGCGTTTACGTACATGCATTCTAAACCCATTTTTGAATTTTTCGTAGTCTTTCTTCATCTGCTCCTATCTAATATGGTACTACTTCCGCCTCTAGTACTACTTTCTTCTCTAGTACTATCCAACACACTCACTCTTTTATGCACCTTATTCCTCTTTTCTACTCCTATATGCTGGTGCCCATCCCCCTGCCAAACTAACTTAAACCCTCCCCAACAGCACTAGCAAACCTTCCCGCAAGAATATTGGTCCCGGCTCTGTTGAGGTGTAACCCGTCCGGCTTGTACAGGTCCCACCTTCCCCAGAAATGGACCCAATGCCTCAGGAATCTAAAGCCCTCCCTCCTGCACCATCTCTCCAGCCACGCATTCATCTGTTCTATCCTCCTAGTCCTGTACTCACTAGCACGTGGCACCGGGAGTAATCCGGAGATTACTACCTTTGAGGTCCTGCTTTTTAATCTCTTTCCTAGCTCCCTATAGTCTGCCTGCAGGACCTCATCCCTCTTTCTGCCTATGTCGTTGGCACCGATGTGGACAATGACCTCTGGCTGTTCACCCTCTCCCTTCAGAGTGCCCTGCAGCCGCTCAGTGACATCCGTGACCCTGGCACCAGGGAGGCAACATACCATCCTGGAGTCATGTCTGCGTCCACAGAAACACCTATCTGTTCCCCTAACCAATGAATCCCCTATCACTATTGCTCTTCCATTCTTCTTCCTCCCCCCCTGTACAGCTGAGCCACCCATGGTGCCATGGCCTTGGCTCTGGCTGCTCTCCCCAGAGGAACCATCACCCCCACCAGTTTCCAGAACTGTGAACCGGTTAGCGAGCGAGATGCACTCTGGGGATTCCTGCCCTACCTGCCTGGTCCTCCTTCTCTGTCTGGCGGTCACCCATTCCCTCTCTGCCTGCACATTCTGAGGCTGCGGGGTGACCACTTCTAGAAACATGCTTTCCAAGTATTTCTCAGTCTCACGGATGCACTGTAGTGACTCCAGCTGCCGCTCAAGCTCCGAAACCCAGAGCTCGAGTTGCTGCGGTTGGCGATACTTCCTGCACACGTGGTCGTCCAGGCCGCAAGAAGCGTCCAGGATATCCCACATGGCACAGGATGTGCAAATCACGGGACTGAGCTGCCCTGCCATGCCTCTATTTACCAGACTGAAAGTACTCTGGCTCTCCACTCCTGCTGTTTAAAGTACTCTGCCTCTCTCTCTCTCTCTACCCTATCAACTCCTTTAATCATCTTAAACACCTCAATTTGATCACTCCTTAATCTTCTATACTCGAGGGAATACAAGCCCAGTCTATGCAACCTGTCCTCATAATTTAACCCTTTTAGATGTTGATTAATGCTGAATTCAGACAGATGCCGGGGTGCCCTGTAATCGCAATGCTGCCTATTAAGGGTGCGAGGCGATTACGTTTGTCACAAGCGCCTCTTTTAATACCTCCTTCACTTTCTGTTGGTACAATGGGTCAGATGTGATGTTCCATGTGCAGGTATCTCCTGCTCCTCCATGGCCCACAAGGAAACCAAAAAAAAAACAAAACTTGACACTGACCTCCTCGGCCCTCCCCTGTGCCCGCTGTTCCTTGGCATTGGTTTTTCCACGGTGATGCCGGCACCAGGCTCTAACCTCACCACAGAAAGTCAAAATAGCGTCAGGGTCTGATTAACGTCATCTCTATGAGGCCCTTGCCTGCCTGGGCCAAGGATCTCAGTGGCTGGCCTAAATGGCGTGTGGTGTGGGGTCAGCACAGACTCGGTGAGTTGCCTAGACACGGGGGGGATAAAATCTGGCCTGTTGAGTGGGAAAAATATATCAGCCTGGAACACTGACTGAATGTTTACTTACCAAAGGGAACCGAATAATCGGATTTCACCGTCGGCGATGCCACTGCTGTTGTCTCACTTCCTAGAAAAGGGTCCATAAAAAATGACAGGAGAGGCGACTAATACATCAAACCATTCAGAGGGAGGTCAGCCGAGCTACTTGTAAATTTGTTTAAAGTTATGACTAATTATACAGAATCTACAGCGCAGAAACAGGCCAGTTGGGCCCAATTAGTGTTTATGCTCCACACGAGCCTCCTCCCACTCTACTTAATCTCACCCCATCAACATATCCCTCTGTTCCTTTCTCCCTCATGTGTTTATCTAGCTTCCCCTTAAATGCATCTCTGCTATTCGCCTCATCATTCTATGTGGTAGCCTCCGCGATCTCTGCGCTCCTCCAATTCCGACCTCTTGCGCATCCCCCGATTTTAATCGCTTCACCATTGGCGGCCGTGCCTTCAGCTGCCTGGGCCCTGAACTCTGCAATTCCCCCCCTAAACCTCTCCGCCTCTCTCGCTCCTCCTTTAAGATGCTCCTTAAAATCAACCTCTTTGACCAAGCTTTTGGTCACCTGCCCCACTCCCACTATCTCCTTCTCTCCTTCTGTTGCTCGGTGTCAAACTTTGTTTGATAACACTCCTGTGATGCGCCTTGGAGCGTTTTACTACATTATTGTTGTTGTAGCGAGTTCCACATTCTAACCACTCTCTGAGTAAAGATGTTTCTCCTGAGTCCTTTACTGGAATAATTTCATGGAACAATAATGGAAATGACAGCACTTTTCACAAATACCCAGTAAACCCACCATAATCTAAATGTTGAATGCCTAGCCGTTGAAGGTTTGGGTCGTTCAACTGGTTGGGCACAGACTAGCCTTGCCTTTACATCCTGGCAGCGTTCGAATAGCCAATCAGCACTCTGAGATGGGTACTTGTCGACATAACAGCAGTGACTGCACTTTGAAAGTAATTGGTTGGCTGTGAGGTATTTTAAGATGCCCTGAGGATGTAACAGGCGCTATATAATTGCAAGTTCTTGGGAGGTAATTTTAACCCGGCTCTCCCAGTGAGAAACTGACATAATCAGATCAGCCGCCCGTTTAATACCCGACCTGATTTGACATCAATGGAAAAGGAAATCGGACGGGGTCGTAAAACGTGAGGCCGATTCACCACCGTCCATTTTGTGCCACCACCAAAGGCCAATTTCGCCCCCCCCGTGTCTCTCCCTTAATTTAGCTCCTTAGCTTATGTCAGCCGTGGCTCAGTGGGCAGCACTCTTGCCCCTGAATCAGGAAGGTCATGGGTTCATAGTCCCACTCCAGAGACTTGAGCACAAAAATCTAGGCCGACACTCCCAGTGCAGTGCTGAGGGAGTGCCGCACTGTCAGAGGTGCCGTCTTTCAGATGAGGCGATAAACCGAGGCCCCGTCTGCTCTCTCAGGTGGACGTAAAAGATCCTATGGCACAATTTCAAAGAGGAGCAGGGGAGTTCTCCCCGGTGTCCTGGGCAATATTTATCCCTCAACCAACATCACTAAAACAGATTATCTGGTCATTATCACATTGCTGTTTGTGGGAGCTTGCTGTGCACAAATTGGCTGCTGCGTTTCCTACATTACAACAGTGACTGCACTTCAAAAAGTACTTCAAGGCGGTTTGGGACATCCTGAGGTCCTGAAAGATGCTATATAAATGCAAGTTCTTTCTTTTTAACCCTTATTCCAAATTAATGGGGTGTCTAGAACGAGGGGTCACAGTCTCAGGATACGGGTTTAGGACATTTAGGACTGAGATGAGGAGAAATTTCTTCACTCAGAGGGTGGTGAACCTGTGGAATTCTCTACCACAGAAGGCTGTGGAGGCAAAGTCACTGAATATATTTAAGAAGGAGACAGATAGATTTCTAGACACAAAAGGCATCAAGGGGTATGGGGAGAGAGCGGGAATATGGTATTGAGATAGAGGATCAGCCATGATCATATTGAATGGCAGAGCAGGCTTGAAGGGCCGAATGGCCAACTCCTGCTCCTATTTTTCTATGTTTCTAATATTAGCTGCAAAGATTAACGACACACTTAGCTCCAAAGTGAATAAACTGACCGGACATATTGATGAAGGAGAAAGCAGCTCGAAATCCCTTCAAGGCCTGGGTACCATCTGAGCTGAACTGGACCATCATGGCAGTGCCGTTGCTAAGGACAGGAGGGGGTGGGCTCAATCCGCACAGCTTCACTGAAAGGAGTCCAAGAACAACGTTTCTTAGCGCTGAGCAGCAAAGTGCCTGCCTTCAATCCCATCTCCTTATTTCCAATCTAGGTACGGAAGCTTCACAGAGTCAGGAAGTGGGCTTCCATCTAACAAATTGCCCCCATTCCACATCTGGGCATCAGCCAGCCGAGAGATTTAGGCGTCCTCGTACAGGAAACACAAAGAGTTAGCTTGCAGGTACAGCAAGCAATTAGGAAGGCAAATGACATGCTGGCCTTTGTTGCAAGAGGGTTGGAGAGAGTAAGGAATTCTTGCTGCAATTGTACAGGGCTTTGGTGAGACCACACCTGGAGTACTGTGCACAGTTCTGGTCTCCTTATCTGAGGAAGGATATACTTGCCTTGGAGGCGGTGCAACGAAGGTTCACTAGATTGATTCCTGGGATGAGAGGGCTGTCCTATGATGAGAGATTGTGTAGAATGGGCCTATACTCTCTGGAGTTCAGAAGAATGAGAGGTGATCTCATTGAAACATACAAGGTTCTGAGGGGGATTGACAGGGTAGATGCTGAGAGGTTGTTTCTCCTGGCTGGTGTGTCTAGAACTAGGGGACATAGTCTCAGGATAAGGGGTCGGCCTTTTAAGACTGAGATGAGGAGGAATTTCTTCACTCAGAGGGTTGTGAATCTTTGGAACTCTCCACCCCAGAGGGCTGTGGATGCTCAGTCGTTGAGTATATTCAAGGCTGAGATCGATAGATTTTTGGACTCTAGGGGAATCAAGGGATATGGAGATCGGGCGGGAAAGTGGAGTTGAGGTCAAAAATCAGCCATGATCTTATTGAATGGCCGACTCCTGCTCTTACTTTTTATGTTCTTATGTTCTTAAACATACAAAATTCCTAGAGGGCTTGACAGGGTAGATACAGGAAGGATGTTTCCCCTGGCTGGGGAGTCTAGAACCAGGGGTCACAGTCTCAGGATAAGGGGTCAGTCTTTAGGACTGAGACGAGGAGGAATTTCTTCACTCAGAGGGTTGTGAATCTTTGGAATTCTCTACCCCAGAGGGCTGTGGATGCTCAGTCGTTGAGTATATTCAAGACAGAGATCGATAGATTTTTGGATATTAAGGGAATCAAGGGATATGGGGATCGGGCGGGAAAGTGGAGATGAGGTAGAAGATCAGCCATGATCTTATTGAATGGCGGAGCAGGCTCGAGGGGCCGAATGGCCGACTCCTGATCCTAATTCATATGTTCTTATGTTAAATCTCTCCCTCGCCGCAAGTTGCTGGACGATTTGCGCTTTAATAATGGCGAGCCTCGTTACGTTTTTCAGCTTTTGTCTCCCTACCCTGTTGATATTTGTAAAGTTTCTGCCTGGGTGAACGCTGGTGACTGCAGTTCCGCAGGAGCAGAGTGAAAAACCGCAACTCCCGTGGCGCATCTCTCTAGCACACCCACAGCACAGAATTTGCCCGTGGGGGTGCAAGGGAGGTGCAATCGGCCTGTGCCGAAAGTGCAAAAACCGGGCGACGGTGAATCGGCAGCGCATTGCACACCGCGCCCGATTTCCTAATCTGTTGACTTTAATGGAAACCGAGCGGAGTGTAAAACGCTTTTGGCAAGGACCGATTGCACCCCTCCTCGGTGCCTCCCTGGTTCCTTTCTACAGCGTTGATGGGGTTTGTAGGCAATGTCCCCCCCCGCCGCCCCCCCCCCCTAAGCTGCACTGCCTCCCACCCCACCTGCCTCCCCCAACGCGCGGCCCATTCAAATTTCTGCGCAACGTAAAAGCCGGTGAGCGGACTTTGCGGGGCCTCTCGGACCACTGTGCGCTCGCGCGCCTTGGCGGGTACTCTGGCTGTCGCGCTGCGCTCTGGGGATCCACAGGCCCAGGGTTAAAACCTGCAACTCGCGCAATCCCCCTCTCACACGCAGAGAGAACTTGCCACCGGCAGCTGGGTTTTCTCAGCACCCAACACCGAGGTGGAATATTCGAACACCACTCCCGGGTTCCAGCATTGTGGAACTTTAAGGCCATACTTTCGCTCGGGTTTCCGTTACCTGATTGGTTTCTTCCGGTCCAGCTGTCACGTACCGTTACCAGGTCGTAAGAACAATCGGCGGAAAATTCCACTTCAAAATCCTCACATTCCAGCTGCATAGAAAGACTCCGATTAGTCAGCCATACTGTGTAGTTGCATAGTTACAGACACAGGGATGGTTAGGAAGAGGAAGTAGCCACAAGGGCCAGTGAGCCTATCTTTCCTTCATGAATCAACCCTACCTACTTTCCTCCTCATCCCTCAATCCAAAAACACATCTAATTCTCCCTTTTCATGGAATCATGGAATAGTACAGCACGGAAGGAGGCCATTCGGCCCATCGAGTCTGCGCCGGCTCTTTCGAAGAGCAATCCAGTTAGTCCCACTGCCCCGCTCTTTCCCCATATCCCTGCAATTTTTTCTCCTTCAAGTATTTATCCAATTCCCTTTTGAAGCTACTATTGACACTGTATCCACCGCCCTATCAGGCAGTGCATTCCAAATCCTAACCACCCGCTGTGTGAAAAAGTTTTTCCTCATGTCGCCTCTGGTTCTTTTGCCAATCACCTTAAATCTGTGCCCTCTGGTTATTGACCCTTCAGCCATTGGAACAGTTTCTCTTTATTTACTCTGTCCAAACCCTTCATGATTTTAAACACCTCGATCAAATCTCCTCTTAGCCTTTTGAAACAGGTACACAGTCCGTTTCCACTTCATTCCCTGATAACAACCGATAACCGTTTGGATGTAAAAGTTCTTGTCAAGACTTCCCATCATATTCCTGATTTTTAACTCCTGACCTTTTAGCACTTTTGGACATACCACCACAGTGGACCATTAGCCTGGATGAATTTTGTCGGCGCATTTCATAACCGAACTGGCAAAATTGATCCAGGCCAAATGAAAAAACTTTGATCAAGTCATCTTATTGCACACACAACAACAACAACAACATTTATATAGCACATTTAACGTATTAAAATGTCCCAAGGCGCTTCACAGGAGCGATTATCAAACAAAATTTGACATCGAGCCACATAAGGAGATATTAGGACAGGTGACCAAAAGCTTGGTCAAAGAGGTCAGTTTTAAGGAGCATCTTAAAGGAGGAGAGAGAGGCAGAGAGGTTTAGGGAGGGAATTCCAGAGCTTAGGGCCCAGGCAGCTGAAGGCACGGCCACCAATGGTGGGATGATGAAAATCGGGGATGCTCAAGAGGCCAGAGTTGGAGGAGTGCAGAGATCTCGGAGGGTTGTAGGGCTGGAGGAGATTACAGATATAGGGAGGGGGCGAGACCATGGAGGGATTTGAAAACAAGGACGAGAATTTTCAAATCGAGGCTTTGCTTCACCGCGAGCCAATGTAGGTCAGCGAGGGTTTTGGATGAGCTCAAGTTTATGTAGGGTAGAACGTGGGAGGCCGGCCAGGAGTGCGTTGGAATTTTCAAGTCTAGAGATAACAAAGGCATGGATGAGGGTAACAAAGACACACAAGCACACACACATATATATATATATAATATACCAGTTATACCAGTCGCTTGTTACACAGGGAGATCCAGTACCAAGTGTGGTCTTCAGAGAAGCAGGGTTAGAGGGCGGGGGATAATTGAACCAGAGAACGCAGACGTACTTCCATTCCCATTTCAAACTCTGTCGTAATTTTTTTTATTCCCATTACAAATTCTGATGTTCACAAAACAAAAAAAAACAAACAAAAAAAAAGTTAGGAGCTCAACTGCAGACGGCAGCATTTGACACGTTGGACCCCCTGTGACCCACCTCATTGTCTTGGCTGTGCTCTGATGTTTCTTTGATGTAGTGCCTTCCTGATAGATTGTATCTCTGCAGACAAGTCGCTCTCTGTGTATATATACTGTGTATTAGATTCCCTCACTGTACCTCTACCTGACGAAGGAGCAGCAGCTCCGAAAGCTTGTAATTTTAAATAAAACTGTTGGACTATAACCTGGTGTTGTGCGACTTCTCATTTTTGTCCACCCCAGTCCAACGCCGGCATCTCCGCATCATGTTCACATTGATCGAGGGGATCTTGCCATGCTGTAGTTACAACCTCCCACCAGTGCTGGCGCTGCATGACAAGTTTACTGAGGCAGTTCCGTTAATGTTGGGTAGTTAACGCACAATTAAAGCAGATTAGATATTCATAGAATCATAGAAACTCACAGCACAGAAGGAGGCCATTCGGCCCGTCGTGCCTGTGCTGGCTCTTTGAAAGAGCGGTCGTGCTCAGTCCCACGCTCCCGCTTTTTGTCCATAACCCTGTGAGTTCCTCATCCTCCCGTACCGTCCAACTCCCGTTTAAAATTATTGATGGAATCAGCTTCCACCACCTTTTCAGGTCAAGCGTTCCAGATCCCCACAACTCTCTGAGTGAAAACATTTCTCCTCATCTCCAATGTTCCCCGTAAGCCGCCTGGCCGCACAACGCAACAGGAGTCCCGCGCAGCCGGCTTGCCGGCTTTTCAATAGAAATACCACGCTTGCAGGGGGACGGTAGCCTAGTGGTAATGTTACTGGACTAATGATCCAGAGACGTGAGTTCAAATCCCACCACGGCAGCTGGGGAATTTAAATTCAGTTAATGAAATAAATCTGGAATAATTGCTAGTATCAGTAATGGTGACCATGAAACTATCGGTTTGTCGTAAAAACCCATCTGGTTCACTAATGTCCTTGGGAAGGAAATCTGCCGTCCTTACCCGGTCTGGGCCTATATGTGACTCCAGACCCACAGCAATGTGGTTGACCTTTAACTGCCCTCTGAAATGGCCCAGCGAGACACTCAGTTGTAACAAACCGCTACAAGAAACACAATAATAAAAATGAAACGGACACGGCAACGGCACACCCAGCCCAGTCAACCCTGCAAAATCCTCCTCACCAACATCTGGGGACTTGTGCCAAAATTGGGAGAGCTGTCCCGCAGACTAGTCAAGCAACAGCCTGACATAGTCATACTCACAGAATCATGCCTTTCAGCCAATGTCCCAAACTCCTCCATCACCATCCCTGGGTATGTCCAGAAGCACTGAGAGTAGCAAGGGCGCAGCATGTACTCTGGGTGGGGGACTTCAATGTCCAGCACCAAGAGTAGCTCGGTAGCACCACTACTGACCGAGCTGGCCGAGTCCTGGAGGACATAACTGCCAGTCTGGGCCTGCGACAGGTGGTGAGAGAACCAACACGAGGGAAAAACCTACTTAACCTCGTCCTCACCAATCTACCTGTCGCAGATGCATCTGTCCATCACAGTATTGGTAGCAGTGACCACCGCACAGTCATTGTGGAGACGAAGTCCCATCCTCACACTGAGGACACCTTCCATCGTGTTGTGTGGCACTCCCACCGTGCTAAATGGGATGGATTCAGAACAGATCTAGCAGCTCAAAACTGGGCATCCATGAGGCGCTGTGGGCCATCAGCAGCAGCAGAATTGTATTCCACCACAATCTGTAACCTCATGGCCTGGCATATCCCTCACTCTACCATTACCATCAAGCCAGGGAACCAACCCTGGTTCAATAAGGAGTGTAGAAGAGCATGCCAAGAGCAGCACCAGGCGTACCTAAAAATGAGGTGCCAACCTGGGGAAGCTGCAACACAGGACTACATGCATGCTAAAAAGCAGAAGCAGCATGCTATAGACAGAGCTAAGCGATCCCACAATCAACAGATCAGATCAAAGCTCTGCAGTCCTGCCACATCCAGTCGTGAATGGTGGTGGACCATTAAACAACTAACGGGAGGAGGAAGCTCCATGAATATTCCCATCCTCAATGATGGTGGAGCCCAGCACGAGTGCAAAATACAAGGCTGAAGCGTTTGCAACCATCTTCAGCCAGAAGTGCCGAGTGGATGATCCATATCGGCCTCCTCCTGAGGTCCCCACCATCACAGAAGCTAATGTTCAGCCAATTCGATTCACTCCACGTGATATCAAGAAACGACTGACCACATTGGATACAGCAAAGGCTGTGGGCCCTGACAACATCCCGGCTGTCATGCTGAAGACTTGTGCTCCAGAACTAGCTGCGCCTCTAGCCAAGCTGTTCCAGTACAGCTACAACACTGACATCTACCCAACAATGTGGAAAACTGCCCAGGTATGTCCTGTCCACAAAAAGCAGGACAAATCCAATCTGGCCAATTACCGCCCCATCAGTCTACTCTCAATCATCAGCAAAGTGATGGAAGGTGTCATCGACAGTGCTATCAAATGGCACTTACTCACCAATAACCTGCTCACTGATGCTCAGTTTGGGTTCCGCCAGGACCACTTGGCTCCTGACCTCATTACAACCTTGGTCCAAACATGGACAAAGGAGCTGAATTCCAGAGGTGAGGTGAGAGTGACTGCCCTTGACATCAAGGCAGCATTTGATCGAGTGTGGCATCAAGGAGCCCTAGTAAAACTGAAGTCAATGGGAATCCAGAGGAAAACTCTCCACTGGCTGGAGTCATACCTAGCACAAAGGAAGATGGTTGTGGTGATTGAAGGTCAATCATCACAGCCCCAGGACATCGCTGCAGGAGTTCCTCAGGACAGTGTCCTAGGCCCAACCATCTTCAGCTGCTTCGTCAATGACCTTCCCTCCAACATAAGATCAGAAATGTGGATGTTCTATGATGACTGCACAGTGTTCAGCGCCATTCACAACTCCTCAGATAATGAAGCAGTCCATGCCCACATGCAAAAAGACCTGGACGACGTTCAGGCTTGGGCTGATAAGTGGCAGGTAACATTCACGCCATAGAAGTGCCAGGAAATGACTATCTCCAACAAGCGACAGTCTAAACACCGCCCCTTGACATTCAATGGCATTACCATTGCTGAATCCCCCACCATCAACATCCTGGGGTCACCATTGAACAGAAACTTAACTGGACCAGCCACATAAATACTGTGGCAACAAGAGCAGGTCAGAGGCTAGGTATTCTGTGGTGAGTGTCTCACCTCCTGACTCCCCAAAGCCTTTCCACCATCTACAAGGCACAAGTAAGGAGTGTGATGGAATACTCTCCACTTGCCTGGATGAGCGCAGCTCCAACAACACTCAAGAAGCTCGACACCATCCAGGACAAAGCAACCCGCTTGATTGGCACCCCATCCACCACCTTAAACATTCACTCCCTCCACCGCTGGCGTACCGTGGCTGCAGTGTGTACCATCTACAAGATGCATTGCAGCAACTCGCCAAGGCTTCTTCGGCAGCACCTCCCAAACCCGCGACCTCTTCCGCCTAGAAGGACAAGGGCAGCAGGCACATGGGAACACCGCCACCTCCAAGTTCCCCTCCAAGTCACACACCATCCTGACTTAGAAATATATCGGCCGATCCTTCATCGTCTTTGGGTCAAAATGCTGAAACTCCCTCCCTAACAGCACTGTGGGAGTACCTTCACCTCACGGACTGCACCGGTTCAAGAAGGCGGCTCACCACCATCTTCTCAAGGGCAATTAGGGATGGGCAATAAATGCTGGCCTTGCCAGCGACACCCACATCCCATGAACGAATAATTAAAATAAAATACGACTCAACTAGTCTATACTGGCACAGTTTGATGGACTGCAGAGTCCTTTCTAGTCCCATGTGTTCCTCTGTTCCTCTCTCAAATCTACCAGATATTCATAGAATCATAGAAACTTACAGCACAGAAGGATTCCATTCGGCCCGTCGTGCCTGTGCTGGCTCTTTGAAAGAGCGGTCGTGCTCAGTCCCACGCTCCCGCTTTTTGTCCGTAACCCTGTGAGTTCCTCATCCTCCCTTCATTAGCCGAGGCATAGAATGTAAGAGCAGGGAGGTTATGATGGAGCTGTACAAAACGCTAGTTAGGCCACAGCTGCAATACTGTGTGCAGTTCTGGATGCCACACTATAGGAAGGATGTGATTGCATTGGAGAGGGTGCAGAGGAGATTCACCAGGATGTTACCTGGGCTGGAGCGCTTCAGCTATGAACGGAGACTGGACAGGCTGGGGTTGTTTTTATTAGAGCAGAGAAGGCTGAGGGGGGACCTGATTGAGGTGTAAAATTATGAGGGGCATAGATAGGGTAGATAGAAAGGAACTTTTCCCCTTAGTAGAGGAGTCAATAACCAGGGGGCATAGTTTCAAGGTAAGGTGCAGGAGGTTTAGAGGGGATTTGAGGAAAAAAAATTTCACCCAGAGGGTGGTTGGAATTTGGAACTCAGTGCCTGAAAGGGTGGTAGAGGCAGGAACCTCACAACATTCAAGAAGCATTTAGATGAGCACTTGAAATGCCATAGCATACAAGGCTATGGACCAAGTGCTGGAAAATGGGATTAGAATAAATAGGGCTTGATGGCCGGCGCGGACACGATGGGCCGAAGGGCCTCTTTCTGTGCTGTATAACTCTATGACAGATTTTTGAACGATAAGGGCGTCAAGGGTTATGTGGAGCGGGCAGGGAAGTGGAGTTGAGGCCAAGATCATATCAGTTATGATCTTATTGAATGGCGGAGCAGGCTCGAGGGGCCAAATGACCGACTCCTGCTCCTACATCTTGTGTTCTTATGTTCTTATGAGCCCACCTATCCACTGTATTGTCTTGTTGCATTTCAAATAACCCTGAATCCCATTTGTTGATAAAAACCTGTCTAGTTCCTTCTCGAAACCCATTCAGGTTTCTTGTTCCATTATCCCGTGCTTTTAAAATCATCTAGCTGTTTGATTTAGGTGCCTGCCTGGCTCAGTGGTAGCACGTACTCTAAGCTGACACTTCAGTGCCGTACTGAGGGAGTGCTGCACTGTCGGAGGTGCCGTCTTTCGGATGAGACGTTAAACCCAGGCTCCGTCTGTCCTCTCAGGTGGACGTAAAAGATCCCGTGGCCACTATTTCGAAGAAGGGTAGGGGAGTTCTCCTGGGCCAACATTTATCCCTCAACCAACATCACTAAAAAAAACAGATTATCTGGTCATTATTTCATTGCTATTTGTGGGAGCTTGCTGTGCGCAAATTGGCTGCTGCGTTTCCTACATTGCAGCAGCGATTACACTTTAAGAAAGTGCTTCATTGGCTGTAAAGTGCTTTGAGATGTCCTGATGTTGTGAAAGGTCTATCAATGCAAGTTCTGGATGCACCACTGAGAAATTGGAGGGCGTAAATCAAAATTGCCTTGTTTATCTGGTATCAACATTGGAAAGCTGGTCTTTGCTAAATTCAGCACCAACCTTTCAGTCAGTCCTTTATCCTTCAACATTGTCCTTGTAATGACCAGACCCTAAACTATTCACCCATTTTTGACGGCAGCACATGGTTTGGATCTTGCAGTGCAATATCCTCACTGTTTCAAAAAAATATCAATTTGTTTGTGTTTCTTGGTGTCACATGTGAGCATGTTTGCCTATCAAGCTCCAATAGCTCACGTTTGCAGATAGAAGACGATGGGGTAATAAAACCAAGTAATTTAATGTCGGGAGCAGGATAAGAAACAGAAAGGAGAATAAATCTCAGGATTATCATCCAGGGTCATTTCTCACCTTGAAGAAGGAGCTGGCTTGACATCTGTTGCGAGGGCGGATTGAAGGTTATCGTCAGCAGCTGTCCAGTGAAGGTGCAGTGTTACTTGTGTCCATTGCTTCTTTCTTAGTATTACTATTTGGCATCTCATTCTACTCTCTAAAGTGCCTCGGGGTACTAACCATGTGAACAGTGTGTTATAAACCCAGGTTATCTGGTGAGAATCCTGGCGCTAAACCGGGAAGGTGGTTCCCAAAATAGTCATTCTCAATGTCAATTGAAAATGAAAGTTCTTTAAACTTCCGGGGAGCGAAGGGTTAACACTGTGCTGATTAGTTGTGAGTCCTAACACCTGTGATTGAAAGAAGATCCAATTGTTTCTTGGCAAGCCGTGTGGCAATGAGAGTTTGGGAGTTAAGTACTTCCAAATTAAAGCCTATTATACCCCGAGTTAATTACTGTGCCATTAATGTGCAGCCATTCTGTTTGTTAAAGTGTTATTTAGACCCACTTGTGCCTCAGTAGTAAGTGATTATTCACCAGGTTTCCCATTCTGCACGTGTGTGTCTTGGTGCCACCCACAATTATCAACGCGTGCTATTCTTATTTTATTTTGTCGTGGTATATAAATGGCGCGAATCACACAACGCGGGTCGCCATCTCTGGTTGGACGTATTCCTGGAGCTTTCATCACGTGACCTGCTGGATCCAACCGCCTTTTTCCCCCGTCTCCAATATTTTTATAAATGAACGAAAGTGGTCAAAGAAAATGGGAAAAAATCACTTTCTTTAATGCCCTGTTGACTTTTATCCCAGGTTTGCTCACAACTGCAACTGGGAATGGTAGCATAGTGGTTATGTTACTCAGACTAGCAATCCAGCGGATCAGACTGAGATTAAACAATCTGTGAGACATGAGTTCAAATCCCACCACAGGCAGCTGGGGAATTTAAATTCAGTCACAAATAAATCTGGAATAAAAAGCTAGCATCAGTAATGATGACCATGAAACTATTGGATTGTGTTAAAATCCCAGCTTGTTTCACTAATGTCCTTCAGGGAAGGAAACCTGCCGTCCTTACCCGGTCTGGCCTATATGTGACTCCTGAATCACAACAATGTGGTTGACTCTTTAACCGCCCTCTGAAATGGCCGAGCAAGTCGCTCAGTTGTACCAAACCGCTCCTGTGGGAGTCCCTTCACCTCACGGACTGCCGCGGCTCACCACCACCTTCTCGAGGGCAATTAGGGATGGGCAATAAATGCTGGCCTTGCCAGCGATGCCCACATCACAAGAACGAATTTAAAAAAAAATCCAGGAGATTAAATTCCTGGAGACTCCAGGACATCCTGCAGAGTTGGAAACCCAGCACACGACTCTGCCTCTCAGTACATGCCAAGTGTTGTCTTGTTTCCCCTACTCAATGCTTCACCCCCAGCCCCTCCGCACTTGTATTTGTTTTTGTACCAATTCACAACTTTGTTGTTTAATTGTGTTTGGAGGAGTTCCTTGACGTGGCCTGGGACTTTGAAAGTGCCACTGGTGCTTTAGTGACTGAATAAGCCCAATCCAGGTTTTACTGACCGGGATTTGACGATTTAGTTACTGGAACTTTGGGGATCACATGACAGAATTCCACCAACTTATAATTCCATCTACTGTAACTTTCAGAAGGGAATTGGGTAAATACTTGAAAAGGAAAACATTTGCTGGGCTACGGGGAAAGAGCGGGAGAGTGGGGCTAATTGGAGAGCAAACGTGTGCAACATGTGGTGAGGGTGGGGTCACTACAGCTCTTTAAAGGGGATCTTGACCATTCCCTGAGAGGACATTGCCAGTTACAGCGAGAGTTAGTGGTTAGCTTAGATTGTCATGTGTCGGGAGTTGGAGAGCAATTGGCCAGAGGTTTTTCCTGAATTGGCCATGTTTCTTTGTCTGTTTCCAGAGATAGTGTAACTGGTAGGTGGGACGGCAGTGTGTGAGGCCATACTGTCTACTGGATGGGGTGAGCTTGATGGGCCTGATGGTCTTCATCTACTGATTGTCTTTTTGTATGTTTGTATGAGCAGACTGGGGAATCAATCTGGGTCCAGCCTAGTGTGTGACTCAGAGAGTTCACCCAGTCAGTGACTGAGCCCAGGGACAATCCCCAGTCTACAATCCCCCATGGCAGAACTCATCTCTTCCCCTTTCTGTTCCCTTCAATGATCCGTGCACAAATCAGGAGACACACAGTAAGTTTGTTCATTTTCAATCCACATTTATTTTCAGATGTTAAACTTCTCACATTTCAGTTATTGAAACATGACTTGTAATATACGAAATATCACAGACAGCAAAAGACTCTCTGGTCCATCCAGCCTTGTCCATCGCAATATAGAGACCCCCCACCCCAACCAAGACCATGTGATCTCCTGGGAGAGGTGAAAAACCAGACATAAAAACCCAGGCCAATTTGGGAAAAAAATCTGGGAAATTCCTCTCCGACCCCCTTAGGCGATCAAAACTCGTCCAGGAGATCATTCTGGCCCAAATATTCGAAGACAATTACTTTCCCACTTCAACTCTGCTAACATCAATTGAACACAGTCCTCGGAGCCTGGTCTCCAACAATCTCCAGTCTAGTTCTGTACCAAACTTTTCTTTAAAGTGCTAACTGTGACACCGTTTAATTTGCTGGGAACATCCTTTCCTAAACATTGACAGGTCGAATTGGCGGGTGGAATGTGGCTCTAATTACCGGGATGCATCAGCACAATTTGCCTGGGGAAAATCTCTTAAGGCATGACCTCCCCTGGTAAGACATTTTGTTAAGATGTCCTAACTTTGAAGGGCACACCCACTTGTTTTTCCCCTCCCTCCCCGACTCCCGTGCAGTGTTAACTTTTAGCACACCCCAGAACCCAGTTTGTTGCCACCCAGAGACAACCCAGAACGAGGAAAAGACATACCAACACTCCCCACTAGACCCAAGAGACAACCAGGTGGGTGGCAAATGCCGCGTCACTTGAAGAATGAAGAGGAGCTTACAAGGGAACAGCTGACACGGGAACAGCTGACAAAGGTGCTGTGATCTTCATTCAGGCATTCTGCACACACTGCTGGCGACTAACCAGGTAGTACTGAGGACGAGGAGGGCGGAGGTACTTGTACGGGAACAGAGGCTTCAATGACCAGGACAGACACAATAAAGTGAGCATTACCCATGAGTGCCGCACTGCTGGTATACCCTAATCTGATGGGCATTCCATCTCAACTACCAGGCCACCAATCAGAAGCTGGCAGGATCCAAATCCAGATCCTGATGGTTCAGCTTACTGTTTGGATCCGGCGCTGGCACCCGTGAATAACACCCACTTTGATCTATTTGTCCTGGGAACCAGAGAGTCTGTTCGCTTGCAGGTACGGTCCGCCCTTCTCACCCTGAGTACCAGTTGGACAGTATCCAGCAGTGTGTGGAGGATGTCAGAATGAAAAATTCCTTAAAAAAGGTAGGGTCCTCTATACTCTAAAACTGACTTGGATTTCTCCCGTGGGCTCCTGAAATCAAAGTGTGTATTCAACACCCGGGTGTCCCTGAAGCACGGTTTGTGAGGTAACTAAAGGGTTAACCAGAACCACCACCTGCTGCAATTTCCTGGAGCATCCTGGAGATCAGGCAACCCCGAGCAACAGAATCCAGAAACAAAAGAACGAAAGACTGTCGGGCCTCCGCCCTGACTGCCTGAGGTCCTCCAGCAGATTGGTGTTTGTCCGGTGATGCGAGCAAGTCGATCGACCTGGTTATCCCCTCCAAGAACTGAAGATGTTCTGGACTACCTCAGTGTGGATCATCCACTAGTTAGGGTGGACTACAGAGCAGCTGAGTGTGCCGACTGTTGTGTTGTCCTCCCCGGGCCAAATGTGGCACCAAGAGTGTCACCCCGTCGTTCAAGCACCAATGGGAAGCAATGCGTTATCCTGACAGAGGGACCCAGGAAGGAGAGTCCCACCCTGCTTGTTGACTTACCGGACCCTTGTCATATTGTCTGTCTGCAGACACACTGACTTACCCTGCACCGAGTCTGAAAGTGGAAATGTCCTCTTATACTGTTCACACCCCGAGCCTGTTGAAATGCTAAGTGAAATCACTGGCCGAGAAGACCATTCATCCTGAATGTGGCTCCCACCCATATGTCAAAGCATTAGCTGAAGAGCTTGATGGCTGTAGCACCAACCCCTGGAGAACACTGTGCTCCCAGGACCACCAGCTCTAGTTCAGATCCTGCGACAAAGGAGAACTGTGGAAACATTACTGGCAGAGTGATGGTCACCCAGAAGCCTCAACTGGAGAAATATCCCCAACAGTTGAGCCTTCTGGATGACGATCACTCGCTCAGTGTGGATGGTAGAAGACCTGCTAGTATTGCCCATGAGTAGATGATTCCTCAGATGGTCAAACCAAAGCATGTTATGAAAAACATGGAGGCTCAAGATGCAAATGCAGAGGATACTCACTACTTCTGGTCTCCTGGACCCAAGCATCCAGAGTGATCCACTTCCACAGGGAAGTACTGGAAATAGCCCACCCACACAACTCTGAGGTGGGCTATCACAATTTCCGGCAGCTTCATACTTCTGCGCCTGACATATGTTATAGAATTCTTCTATTATAACATTGCAGAGGCAAATCCCACAGATTGCAACGATTCTTTGTATATATTCGCCTGTGCCGGAGCTATGCTTCAGAATCTAAGTTGCTGCACAAACACATTCATTTATGGGGTGACGCAGTCCAAAAGCGCAGTGAAATATCTGTTTACCTTAATTGTTAAATGAGTTAAATAATAAAAAAACAACTGATCTCAGCCCAGACCTGGTTCCGAGCATTTCCACTTCGTTAATCTAATATTTATCCCTAGATTTCCCTACCTGAATTGCACCAGGAAACGCTCGCGATCTGAAAATACATTTGGGTGCAAGGCAGCCATTTTGTTGAGGGCCTTCAGTTACTTTGATTGACAGGTGGACCTTTTGCTCCAGGTGCAGGTCAGACATTTCAGAGTAAAACCTGTCACAATAAGTTGATATCGAGAGTTAAGATGTAGTTTATATTAAGTATATAATAAGTGGATATCGAGAGTTAAGATGTCGTTTATCGTGATAACGTCACCGAAACAATACGAGATCTAGAGATGGGCCTGATGCTGTTTAAAGGAACACCATTGCTGTGAGAATACAACTTCCAATTTTCATTAGTTCATAAATATAAGAATTGTACACTTTTTGAGGTTTTTCCTTAAATCTCAGCAATGCTCATTTAAATATGTTCTATCACATCAGGGACTGAAATCGGCTGTCGTAATCAATTTGTTCAGACAACTAGAACTAATTTGAACGATGTTGGAAACCTGTCTGTCCCAGTGGAGATTCCACATGGTATAAATGAAAGGTTCTGGGAATGTATCAACTTGAGTTTAATTCAGAGAGATTGCATGCAGCACGAAGGGACAGATCGCTTCACATAGAAAATGATTGAAACATTTCATACTATTACAAAACTATTCTACACGATCCTTGAAGTCATTCGTCTTCTTGGTAAAAGACTCTAACCATATATGTTGTGTCGTAAGAATGAGCCTTACGCGTGGTGAACTTAAAGTAAGCTTTAATCAACTAAAAAGGTGCTACATACAAAAGAGGTCTTACTCTATGCCTCTCCAGGATCCAACTGGATCAGACCAGTATTTATCCTGGACTAATCACAGGAAGTGATGTAATAAAGTTCAAGTCACAGGAAGCTGTATTGTGTTACCACATTCTCCCCCCCCAAAAGATTAGGAGGCCGGGATGAAGTTCGAGTCACAGGAAGCTGTATTGTGTTACCACATTCTCCCTCCATTTCGTAGCCGCTGGACGAGGGAGAGCCGCACCCGTTTGGGTTCTCGTAGCGGTAGAGGGCCCCTAGCCCGTTTACCCGCCGCGGGCCGTGGACCAGAGTCCGAGTGATCCAGCCCGCTCTGTGAGGGGTCAGGACGATCCTGACTGTGTACTGGTGCCCGAACGGGTGTCGGGCAGGGCTGTGGCAGATCCGTTTCCGAGCGTACGGTACGGGGTGGATCGTGGCTGCGCGTGCGAGCCCCGACGGGCTCATAGTCAGTCTGCCCCAGGTCGGCACGCTGGAGTGAGGTACCAGCCGGCGTCAGATCCAGATCGTGATGAGAGGCACCTGGCGAGCCCAGAGATGTGCCTGGTACAATATCATCCCCTGGTGTCCCTCTATGTTTCGGCGGGCAGGGAGCCAGATCCCGCAATGACACGGTAGATTCCCGACCGTCAGGATACCGAATATAGGCGTAGGTAGGGTTGACGTCAGTGAGCTCAACCTCATCTACCAGGGGGTCATTCTTAGACGCCCGGACATATCTTCGGAGTAGCACTGGTCCCGGTGCAGTCAGCCACGACGGGAGAGATATCCCATAGGATGAGCGACGCTGAAATCGGAAGAACCGTTCATGAGGCGTCGTATTTGTGGCGGTCGAAAGGAGGGACCGTGTGGAGTGTAATGCGTCTGGAAGTACTGCTTCCCATTGCTGGTTGGGTAGGCCCCGAGATCTCAAAGCCAGACGTACCGCATTCCAGATGATAGCGTTATAACGCTCGACTTGCCCATTCCCGACCGGATGATAAGGCGTCGTTTTGCTGGCAGCAATACCCCGTTCCGAGAGATAGGCCTTGAGTTCTCCTGACATAAAAGAAGGGCCCCGATCCGAATGAACATAGGATGCCATGCCACAGAAAGCAAATACCTGCTCAAGGCAGCTGATAACCGTGGTCGTCAGCATATTGGGGCAGGGAAAGGCAAACGGAAAACGGGAATACTCATCGACCATGGTCAATAGATAAGTGTTGCGAGTTGAAGAGGGCAACGGCCCCTTAAAATCGATGCTAAGCCGTTGCATTGGCTGGGTCGCATGTATGAGTATACCACCCGAGCGGCGGAAAAACCGAGGTTTCAATTCCGCACAGACTCTGCAGTCCGAGCACATCTTCTTTACATCCCCGGTAGAGAATGGGAGATTTCGGGACCGCACGAAGTGTAGCATGCGAGTAACGCCCGGATGACACAACCCATCATGGATGTCTACGAGCGTAGAGGGTGCCATGGCGGAGCAGAATGCTCGTGTGAGGGTATCCGGAGCCACATTCTCCTTGCCAGGTCGATAGTGGATGGTGTAACCAAAAGAGGCCAATTCCAGCCGCCAAAGCTGGATTTTATTATTTTTAATTTTGGTCCGTTTTCGATTATCGAGCATGAAGGCGACCGATCGCTGGTCCGTGATTAAGGTAAAGTGCTGGCGAGCTAGGAGATGACTCCACTTCCGTACTGCCTCTATGATGGCTGTAGCTTCTTTCTCGACTGGAGGATAATGTAGCTCAGCCCCTTGAAAAGTCCTGGACAAAAATGCCACCGGACGACCTTCCTGATTCAGAGTGGCCGAGATCGCCACCTCCGAGGCATCACACTCAACAACAAAAGGAAGACTCTCATCGATGGAGTGAAGAGCCGCTTTCTCCAACTGTTTTTTCAGGAGGTTAAAGGCTGCAACAGCCGCTGTGTCTAGTGGGAATGTGCTGGCCTTCAGTAGAGGTTGGATTCGGTCCGAGAAGTTAGGAATCTATTTAGCATAGTATGCCAACAGGCCGAGGGCCCGGCGCAAGGAGGCCGGATTCTTAGGTGGCGGGAGTTCTTGGAGTGGGCGAAGCCTTTCAGGGTCAGGTTTAATGATGCCATTGCCCACACAATAGCCAAGGATGTTGATGGTTGGTTGTGACTCAATGGATTTAGCCGCATTTAATGTCAAATTACGGTGCTGGAGTGCATCCCAAAATCGTTGGAGATTGGCGTCATGTTCCCGCTGATTGCGACCTGCGACAGTAATATTGTCCAGATAAGGAAACGTATCCTTTAAGTCTTCCTGTTTGACCAGGTCATCCATTGCTCGCTGGAAGACAGCCACTCCATTAGTGACCCCAAAGGGGAGGCGACGAAATTGATACAGCCGTCCATTGGCTTCAAAGGCCGTATACTGCTTGTCTGAGACCTTCAAGGGTACCTGATGATAGGCACTTTTCAGATCATATGTTGAGAACACCGTGTACTCAGCCAGTTTATTAACCATATCATCGATGCGCGGCAATGGGTATGCGTCCAAGTCCGTATATTGATTGATGGTCTGTGAATAGTCAATGCACAGCCGTTTCTTGTGAGGTTGTAGAGGGTTCTTAACAATAATGACCTGGGCGCGCCATGGCGACGAACAAGGCTCGATGATATCCTCTGCTAAAAGCCGAGAAATCTCAGCCGCAATAAAAGACTGGTCTTCCTGACTGAAACGTCGTGACTTTGTTATAATTGGTTTGCATCGAGGAGGGATACTGGTAAACAGTGAGGGTTCATCCAGTGAAGCTGCTGACAATGCACAGAACGGTAATCGAGGTCGTATATTAGAAATAGTGAGTCCAGGTTTGGATCCGCCGAACTCAATGGTGAGCTTCTTATGCTGCTTTTGAAAATCTAGCCCTAAGATAAGATCACTACATAAGTCCTTGAGCACCGAAAGCCGGGTGGAGGGATACCTGTGACCATTAAGTGTTATTTCAACCATACAAAAGCCAGAAATTCTGGTATTAAGTGATGACTGAGCCATCGCAATTGCCTGGTCCGATGGGAAAACATGTAGCTTTAACTCTGCAACAATCTGTTCCCTAATGAAACTATCAGTGCTACCTGAGTCAATTAAGGCATCTAAAGTATGTCCATTAATTGATGCTTTTGTAGCTGCATGGAATAGGTTCTGAGGACAAGCAGCTGTAATTGGTGTCGTTGCACAAAGAGTGGCTGAAACTCTAGGTGTGTTTCTTCGAGAGAAAACCCGAGAGGAAGCACGATAGATTTTAGCCGGAACATCTTGATAGGCCCTGACCGGGGCAGTTCGGTAGGACTTAGCTTGATAAGCCCTCGTAGAGGCTCTTGATAGGCAAACCTTTGCAAAATGACCCTTTTTGTTGCAATGACTGCAAACGCATTGCGAGCAGGGCAGAATTTCCGAGGGTGAAACTCATCACCACAAAAGAAGCATTTCTTAGATTGCCAAGAGGCTGCCACAGTGGGGTCATCATCCTCTTCATCAGTGAAGTCATCAGATTGATCGTCAGGGATAAAGTCCTCCCTAATAGAGTTCACCTGTGGCCTCTTAAATTGCCTGACTGTAGTTAAGGCAGCAGACCGAGGTCTGGGCACTGTATAAAGGTCTGCATTTCTTTTTGCCAGATCTAGAGAGCAAGCCATGTCATAAGCTCTCTGAAGCTCAAGTGTCTTACTTTCCAGTAGACGCTGGCGTATAAATGGGGAGGCAAGCCCGCAGATGAAAGCATCACGGATCATTTCTTCACGGTACAGCTCAGCTGAGGCCGCCTGAAAGTTACAGTCCATACTAAGTCTGCGAAGCTCTTGGAGGAATTTATCAATGGATTCCTCCGGCCCTTGTTGGGCTGTAGCTAGTAGATGTCTGGCATAGACCTCATTCGGTGTCTTAGTATATAGTCTCTTAAGCGTCCGAATTGCCTCCTCGTAACTGCCCCATTCCTCCACATACTGAAATACATTCGGGGTGACACAGTTGATAAGTATCCGCAACTTTGAGTCATCATCAGCCTTGCAATATTCAAGAAAATTGTCAAACGTGCGATACCAGTGTTTCCACACCTTACCGGCTGCTGGGGTGTTTGGGTCCAAGTCAAGACGCGATGGTTTAAGGATGTTTTCCATGATGGGTGATTCCCTGGATCCTTAGTTCCGAGTTCGTCCAAAAAGTTTGAGTGCGAAGTTTTTCAAAGTTGATTAAATTGTCGTAAGAATGAGCCTTACGCGTGGTGAACTTAAAGTAAGCTTTAATCAACTAAAAAGGTGCTACATACAAAAGAGGTCTTACTCTATGCCTCTCCAGGATCCAACTGATCAGTCCAGTATTTATCCTGGACTAATCACAGGAAGTGATGCAATAAAGTTCGAGTCACAGGAAGCTGTATTGTGTTACCACATGTTGTGTAAATGTGTGTGCGAGAGCTGGTCTCTGGTTTTGCTTTGTAATTAACTACATTAGATTCTGGTGCCTGGTGATGCTTGTTACACAATTATCAAATTGATGATATAATTGCAATAAATTGATATCCCAAAGTTCCACTACCCTTTTTATCCCATTGTCTTAACCGAAAATATAAGTCTGTTTGAATCTTACAGGCAAGTTTATGAACAAATGATTGTCTTTGGCGGAACGTCTTCTGATATTGCAGCAGCTCTCAGTGATGACAACTCACCAAGGGCAGGTATTTCTGGGAGTATCTTTCACTGTAGAATTGTACTGAGTGTGGGTCACGAACCGGAGTGGAGCACCTGACCCCAGTGACCATGTATTACTGGGAGTATTTGTCACTGTAGATTTGTACTGAATGTGTCCTCAATGATTCAGAATGTCTACACATGCAGCCGCAATCTACCATTGCCCGTGTAGAAAATTGCAGAACCACATTGTGATGTACATTGAGGAACTTGAGAAATTGCGTAAATATAAAATTGATCTCTTCTTCATGACGTTTTAAAGCCCTTCACATCCAATGATGGCTAGCAGAATGGGCAGACAAGTGGCAGATGGAATTTAATACAGAGAAGTGTGAGGTGATGCATTTTGGCAGAAGGAACAGGGAGAGGCAATATACACTTAATGGCACAGTTTTGAAGAGTGTGCAAGGATAGAGGGACCTAAGAGTTAATGTGCATAGGTCCCTGAAGGTGGCAGGACATATTGACAGTGTGGTTAACAAAGCATATGGGATCTTGGGCTTCATAAATAGGGGTATTGAGTACAAAAGTAGAGAAGTTATGCTGAACCTTTATAAAGCGCTGGTTAGCCCACAACTGGAGTATTGTGTCCAGTTCTGGTCACCGCACTATAGGAAGGATGTGAAGGCCCTTGAGAGGGTGCAGAGGAGATTTACTAGAATGAGTCATAGAGTCATAGAGTTATACAGCACAGAAAGAGGCCCTTTGGCCCATCGTGTCTGCGCCGCCCATCAAGCCCTGTCTATTCTAATCCCATTTTCCAGCACTTGGTCCATAGCAGTGGAATGTAGAGAGAGGTTGAAGTGAATATAGTGAGAAGCAGTCAAACACTGACAATCTGTTTTATGGTGAGCCCTTACTGAAGGCTCAACAAAACCTATTTCCTCCGCAGAAATCAAATGGCTGCTGCATCGGAGAAAGCAGCAGCCATTCTGTCATTTCTGCCGTTGAGATGAGGCACCTCCGGATCCCCAAGGGTTGAAGCCTGCAGAAAGAAACAAAGGTAAGTAAACTTATTCTAACACTTTACACTCACCTATCATACTTACCTCTCCACACTTGCACCCATCACTCACCTCCACAACGGACCTTTCGACCCCTCTCACCCCCGCAGACCCACTGCTCCCCTCGCTGATCCTGGTGGGGTTTCCCGACGTCGGGAAGCCCGCACTTGAAGGGGTAAAATGGGGATAAGCCTCTTAACTGCCTGTAAACAGGCAGTTAATTGGCTGTAATCCCCTTCCCGACTCGAGGAGACGCCTCCCGGGAAGATGGCACGGAGGCAGGTTGGGAGTGGGTTCGGTACCCGCTCCCAGTTTCTGCCATTTTCCCGGTAGTCCCGCCTCCATACCCGTCTCCCCAGGACTGGCAAAATTCCCCACTATGACTCTATGGGCTGGATTTTGCCATTGGGGGCGGGCTGGGGGCGGGTCAGGTGGTCGTCGGGTCAGGATCCTGACTCCGATGTGAAGTGGGACAAAAGTGCGATTTTGCCCTAATTGGGCACTTGATTTCCAGCGTGTGGAAACCCCTGGCCCAATGAGCCTTTTCATACAGAAAGTCGCCTCCGATGACGTCATCAATGCTGCTGGATTTAAGGCCTGCAAGCAGCCTTGGTTCTTTTTCAGCCTTTAAACTTTATGCCCATTGTTCTGAGCGCTTCCTTCACCAATTATGTCCACCAGTCGATCAAAGTGTGCTCCAAGATTCGATGAGGCCTCCCTCCAAGCTCTGGTGGAGGGAGCAAGAGCAAATAAGGAGGTGCTCTTCCCTTCCTCAGGGAGGAAAAAGCCTCCCCAGCAGACTAACGCTGTGTGGCTGCAAGTGGCCCAAGAGGTAAACACAATTTCTCTGTGCAGCAGAACCTGGCTGCAATGCAAGAAGAGGTTTCATGACCTCCTCCGCACATGAAAAGTGAGTATGACATTCCCATCACCCTCAATCTGATCCCCAATCACCTCTCATCACCAGCACTCTGCTTTGCCAACCTCTTCCGCCACATCCCATTTGACCCTTACATCCCTGCACCCTTATCCATTCCCTCTCTCTCTATGGTCACATTCACCTAACTATTCGACCATGCAGCCCTCACACTCCCTATCACTGTGATGCAATGACAACAACTTACAACACACAGGGAGGGCCCTTTGTCTCCTTCTAAGCATCTATGCTATGGATTCTCTACACTCACTCCTTCATTCTCACTCAAACTCCACTTGTCTCCCTCATTACAGGAAAAGAGAGCCCACAATAAGAGGGAAAGAGCAAGGACAGGAGGAGGGCCACCCTCAGTAGCCCAGCTCACCACTTCGGAGGAGGCGGCCCTGGAGATCACTGGAGTGGAGGACGATTCGCAAGTGGGGGACGGACAGACGGGCGCATCACAGCAAGCTGGTGACAGAATAGTTTAGCATCTCTCTCATTGACATAGCATGAGTGACTGATAATGATTCTGATGCTCTAACAGGTTGACTTAAGATCATCTGCACAATTCAATGTGCATGTAACCTTTACCTCACATCTCTAACTCTTTCCTTTACTCCCCCACAGGACCATCGAGAGCACTCGTCCCCACTGTCCAGGAGGAACAGCCTGAGCCTCAAGACTCCTCAGAGGAAGCTGCAACCTCTGAGGGCGCAGCGTCAGCAGAATTCAGCGCACCCAGCACCAGCGCAGACACTCACACCTCGATGGGACCTTCGCGAGATAGAGTAGTGTTGTCACCTGGTGTATCACAGCTCACAAGTGAGCATCAGCAGATGGTGGAGACAGGGACAGCAATGGAGAGTCCTCGTCGGAGGGCGCAGGACTCTGCCAGCTCGGCTCAGCTGCATGTCGACCCTGTGCCTCCGGGTCCATCCAGAAGGAGAGCAGTGCTGGAACTCCAGGAACAAGTGCAGGAGTCTCTGGCAGGTTTTGTCTCCAGGGTCGCTGCGAGTGGAGCGAATGGAGGAGTCCATCGCGAACATGAGCAGAGCCTTTGTGGAGGCATTGGTGCATGAACGCATCACCACGGAAAGGATGGCAAACTTCGTGGAAAGGATGGCTACCTCTGTGGTAAGGCTGGCTACCGTAGAGGAGAGGATGGCTACGGTAGAGGAGAGGATGGCTACGGCCATGGAGGAGCTTAGTCGCCAGGATATTGAAAACATGGTCATTGTCGTAAGAATGAGCCTTACGCGTGGTGAACTTAAAGTAAGCTTTAATCAACTAAAAAGGTGCTACATACAAAAGAGGTCTTACTCTATGCCTCTCCAGGATCCAACTGATCAGTCCAGTATTTATCCTGGACTAATCACAGGAAGTGATGCAATAAAGTTCGAGTCACAGGAAGCTGTATTGTGTTACCACATTCTCCCCCCCCAAAAGATTAGGAGGCCGGGATGCTCCCTCCATTTCGTAGCCGCTGGACGAGGGAGAGCCGCACCCGTTTGGGTTCTCGTAGCGGTAGAGGGCCCCTAGCCCGTTTACCCGCCGCGGGCCGTGGACCAGAGTCCGAGTGATCCAGCCCGCTCTGTGAGGGGTCAGGACGATCCTGACTGTGTACTGGTGCCCGAACGGGTGTCGGGCAGGGCTGTGGCAGATCCGTTTCCGAGCGTACGGTACGGGGTGGATCGTGGCTGCGCGTGCGAGCCCCGACGGGCTCATAGTCAGTCTGCCCCAGGTCGGCACGCTGGAGTGAGGTACCAGCCGGCGTCAGATCCAGATCGTGATGAGAGGCACCTGGCGAGCCCAGAGATGTGCCTGGTACAATATCATCCCCTGGTGTCCCTCTATGTTTCGGCGGGCAGGGAGCCAGATCCCGCAATGACACGGTAGATTCCCGACCGTCAGGATACCGAATATAGGCGTAGGTAGGGTTGACGTCAGTGAGCTCAACCTCATCTACCAGGGGGTCATTCTTAGACGCCCGGACATATCTTCGGAGTAGCACTGGTCCCGGTGCAGTCAGCCACGACGGGAGAGATATCCCATAGGATGAGCGACGCTGAAATCGGAAGAACCGTTCATGAGGCGTCGTATTTGTGGCGGTCGAAAGGAGGGACCGTGTGGAGTGTAATGCGTCTGGAAGTACTGCTTCCCATTGCTGGTTGGGTAGGCCCCGAGATCTCAAAGCCAGACGTACCGCATTCCAGATGATAGCGTTATAACGCTCGACTTGCCCATTCCCGACCGGATGATAAGGCGTCGTTTTGCTGGCAGCAATACCCCGTTCCGAGAGATAGGCCTTGAGTTCTCCTGACATAAAAGAAGGGCCCCGATCCGAATGAACATAGGATGCCATGCCACAGAAAGCAAATACCTGCTCAAGGCAGCTGATAACCGTGGTCGTCAGCATATTGGGGCAGGGAAAGGCAAACGGAAAACGGGAATACTCATCGACCATGGTCAATAGATAAGTGTTGCGAGTTGAAGAGGGCAACGGCCCCTTAAAATCGATGCTAAGCCGTTGCATTGGCTGGGTCGCATGTATGAGTATACCACCCGAGCGGCGGAAAAACCGAGGTTTCAATTCCGCACAGACTCTGCAGTCCGAGCACATCTTCTTTACATCCCCGGTAGAGAATGGGAGATTTCGGGACCGCACGAAGTGTAGCATGCGAGTAACGCCCGGATGACACAACCCATCATGGATGTCTACGAGCGTAGAGGGTGCCATGGCGGAGCAGAATGCTCGTGTGAGGGTATCCGGAGCCACATTCTCCTTGCCAGGTCGATAGTGGAAAGGTGTAACCAAAAGAGGCCAATTCCAGCCGCCAAAGCTGGATTTTATTATTTTTAATTTTGGTCCGTTTTCGATTATCGAGCATGAAGGCGACCGATCGCTGGTCCGTGATTAAGGTAAAGTGCTGGCGAGCTAGGAGATGACTCCACTTCCGTACTGCCTCTATGATGGCTGTAGCTTCTTTCTCGACTGGAGGATAATGTAGCTCAGCCCCTTGAAAAGTCCTGGACAAAAATGCCACCGGACGACCTTCCTGATTCAGAGTGGCCGAGATCGCCACCTCCGAGGCATCACACTCAACAACAAAAGGAAGACTCTCATCGATGGAGTGAAGAGCCGCTTTCTCCAACTGTTTTTTCAGGAGGTTAAAGGCTGCAACAGCCGCTGTGTCTAGTGGGAATGTGCTGGCCTTCAGTAGAGGTTGGATTCGGTCCGAGAAGTTAGGAATCTATTTAGCATAGTATGCCAACAGGCCGAGGGCCCGGCGCAAGGAGGCCGGATTCTTAGGTGGCGGGAGTTCTTGGAGTGGGCGAAGCCTTTCAGGGTCAGGTTTAATGATGCCATTGCCCACACAATAGCCAAGGATGTTGATGGTTGGTTGTGACTCAATGGATTTAGCCGCATTTAATGTCAAATTACGGTGCTGGAGTGCATCCCAAAATCGTTGGAGATTGGCGTCATGTTATCGCTGATTGCGACCTGCGACAGTAATATTGTCCAGATAAGGAAACGTATCCTTTAAGTCTTCCTGTTTGACCAGGTCATCCATTGCTCGCTGGAAGACAGCCACTCCATTAGTGACCCCAAAGGGGAGGCGACGAAATTGATACAGCCGTCCATTGGCTTCAAAGGCCGTATACTGCTTGTCTGAGACCTTCAAGGGTACCTGATGATAGGCACTTTTCAGATCATATGTTGAGAACACCGTGTACTCAGCCAGTTTATTAACCATATCATCGATGCGCGGCAATGGGTATGCGTCCAAGTCCGTATATTGATTGATGGTCTGTGAATAGTCAATGCACAGCCGTTTCTTGTGAGGTTGTAGAGGGTTCTTAACAATAACGACCTGGGCACGCCATGGCGACGAACAAGGCTCGATGATATCCTCTGCTAAAAGCCGAGAAATCTCAGCCGCAATAAAAGACTGGTCTTCCTGACTGAAACGTCGTGACTTTGTTATAATCGGTTTGCATCGAGGAGGGATACTGGTAAACAGTGAGGGTTCATCCAGTGAAGCTGCTGACAATGCACAGAACGGTAATCGAGGTAGTATATTAGAAATAGTGAGTTCAGGTTTGGATCCGCCGAACTCAATGGTGAGCTTCTTATGCTGCTTTTGAAAATCCAGCCCTAAGATAAGATCACTACATAAGTCCTTGAGCACCGAAAGCCGGGTGGAGGGATACCTGTGACCATTAAGTGTTATTTCAACCATACAAAAGCCAGAAATTCTGGTATTAAGTGATGACTGAGCCATCGCAATTGCCTGGTCCGATGGGAAAACATGTAGCTTTAACTCTGCAACAATCTGTTCCCTAATGAAACTATCAGTGCTACCTGAGTCAATTAAGGCATCTAAAGTATGTCCATTAATTGATGCTTTTGTAGCTGCATGGAATAGGTTCTGAGGACAAGCAGCTGTAATTGGTGTCGTTGCACAAAGAGTGGCTGAAACTCGAGGTGTGTTTCTTCGAGAGGAAACCCAAGAGGAAGCACGATAGATTTTAGCCGGAACATCTTGATAGGCCCTGACCGGGGCAGTTCGGTAGGACTTAGCTTGATAAGCCCTCGTAGATACTCTTGATAGGCAAACCTTTGCAAAATGACCCTTTTTGTTGCAATGACTGCAAAACGCATTGCGAGCAGGGCAGAATTTCCGAGGGTGAAACGCATCACCACAAAAGAAGCATTTCTTAGATTGCCAAGAGGCTGCCACAGTGGGGTCATCATCCTCTTCATCAGTGAAGTCATCAGATTGATCGTCAGGGATAAAGACCTCCCTAATAGAGTTCACCTGTGGCCTCTTAAATTGCCTGACTGTAGTTAAGGCAGCAGACCGAGGTCTGGGCACTGTATAAAGGTCTGCATTTCTTTTTGCCAGATCTAGAGAGCAAGCCATGTCATAAGCTCTCTGAAGCTCAAGTGTCTTACTTTCCAGTAGACGCTGGCGTATAAATGGGGAGGCAAGCCTGCAGATGAAAGCATCACGGATCATTTCTTCACGGTACAGCTCAGCTGAGGCCGCCTGAAAGTTACAGTCCATACTAAGTCTGCGAAGCTCTTGGAGGAATTTATCAATGGATTCCTCCGGCCCTTGTTGGGCTGTAGCTAGTAGATGTCTGGCATAGACCTCATTCGGTGTCTTAGTATATAGTCTCTTAAGCGTCCGAATTGCCTCCTCGTAACTGCCCCATTCCTCCACATACTGAAATACATTCGGGGTGACACAGTTGATAAGTATCCGCAACTTTGAGTCATCATCAGCCTTGCAATATTCAAGAAAATTGTCAAACGTGCGATACCAGTGTTTCCACACCTTACCGGCTGCTGGGGTGTTTGGGTCCAAGTCAAGACGCGATGGTTTAAGGATGTTTTCCATGATGGGTGATTCCCTGGATCCTTAGTTCCGAGTTCGTCCAAAAAGTTTGAGTGCGAAGTTTTTCAAAGTTGATTAAATTGTCGTAAGAATGAGCCTTACGCGTGGTGAACTTAAAGTAAGCTTTAATCAACTAAAAAGGTGCTACATACAAAAGAGGTCTTACTCTATGCCTCTCCAGGATCCAACTGATCAGTCCAGTATTTATCCTGGACTAATCACAGGAAGTGATGCAATAAAGTTCGAGTCACAGGAAGCTGTATTGTGTTACCACAGTCATTGTTCAGAATAGACTGACATCTCTTGAGGAGCGATGGTCAGCTATTGAGCAAACAAACCAGACCTTCATGGAAGTCCGCTAGAGTAGGACTTCCAGTGCAGAAACGGGTCCTCATGGCCCCCCTGAAGTGCAGCAAGGTGCTGTCAAGCCACTTGCTAGCTCTGAAGTGGGGCTGACCCATGAGAGGGATGTTGGTGGCAGACAACAAAGGAAGTGGGGGCTCCTCTCCAAGCACTCACATGACCATGCCACTGCAAAGCCCTCGGTCAGAGCCCCACGAGAGTCCTCACCCAACTGAGATGGGCGTCTCAGCCCCTGCACAGCCGCAGGAGCAGCAGACTGTTGCCGAGCCCTCACAGGTTCGCAATTCCAAAGGACGACCGCCAAAGGTGTCGAGACAGGAGCAGCAAGAAAGTGAGCAAGGGGACTCCACATCTGCTGAAGCCACAGGGGAAGCACCATGTAGGAGCATGCGTAAGAGGAAGATAAAGCACAAGTAGTCACAAGGGTAGTCACTTGGGTGTTCTGTTGTATTGATTTTTGACAAGCCATCCTTGAATTGTTATGATAAACAGATTTGATGGCAAACTGTTGAAGTTGTGGCCTGTGTCATTTTGCAAATGGGACTTCCACATTGAGGGCTTAGGGCGACTTGCAATTGTCAGTATGGTGGTCAGAGTGATAGGAATCCGCAGGTTCTTGTTCATTGTCGATGCTCTGGTAAGAAGGTGCAAGGCAAAAGTGTTTGATTGTGCAGGCTAAGCAAATCTGACCAACATGAGTGCGTCCCTTGCATCCCGGGCAGTAATGTGGTCGCGCGCTGGTGCCTTCTGGCCTGTGCAGCTTCAGGTGGGTGAGCAGCAGCTTGGCGCTCCTGTTGTCGCTCCTGCTGTTGGTGGTGCTGTTATTCAGGGTTCTGCTGCTGCCGCGGCTGGTCTTCATCCGAATCTGATGTCCAGGAGGAAAGGAAATAAATGGTTCCCATGCTTCTGGTATATGCCTCAGTTGAGGAAGCGCTCAGTCAAGGTGGGGAGAGGGGTTTCCCAGGAGGTCACACTGGAGATGGGTGTCAGGCTCCAAACTTCCACAACAGTGAGTAGGCCTGCTAAAAGTTCCCCCAGACCTGAGACAACAAAGTTCTGCCACCTGCAAATGATCATTGGTGAAAACTCCTTTTTAATGGTGGAGCTGCAGCTGTTAGTAAGCAATCCAGGCCGCCAGGATTAACTGGCATGTTCCAGAGGAGACGTGCAGGACAGGGGAAATGTGTTAAAATCAGAAAGGCCTCTCAAAATGGGATTATAGAGGCAATTAACTGGTTCTTAAGGGCCTTAAGGGCCTATCGCGCCTCTTGGAGGCGGGATGGAAATGGGGTCTGAAACCACGAATGTGAGAAAATTGCTCAGAGGTGGGATAGAGGCGGGATCGGACCCACCCGCCATTTTTTGCAATTTTTGACAACTCACACACCTCCAAACCCACCTCCTCGGGCCTGGTAAAATCGAGCCCTATGACTCTATGAAGTATATTTGAACTGTATTCACTGTTATAAAATAGGCAAACGTAGCAACGTCACACAAACAGCAATGAGATAAATGTCTAGACAATTGGCTTTATGTGGTGTTAGTTGAGGGATAACTGGTCAATTGATAGGGACACTGAGAGAACTCTGCTTTTGTGTCACTGAAAAGAGAACAGTTTGCAGAAAGAGAGGGCTGTGACATACGCGAACCTGCACCCATCTCTGTTCTTAGCTCAGTGAGATGTGTCTCTGAAGGGGTGGGGGCAATGGGGACAGTGCACGGGATATCAGGCATGGATAAATTCCACCTATGTGAAGTTTTTGGTGCTTTATTCCGGAGCTTGAAGCTTGTGCTGTTTGGAGCAGGGGGAAATAATCAAATAATGAAAGAAGTGTCGTTGTGGCGGATCGCCACCTAAAACGGGCATAATCCACTCTTCCCGTCTGTGGACAAATTTCCAGCCCCTTCCCTTTAAGGCACCTTGGGGTAAAAATTCAGTTGGTTGCGCCTCCCGTTAGCGCCTTAAGAGGGCGCTAATGGGGCGCAAACCCGTTAGCGCCCGGGCGCAGCGATGTTTGCGCCGCTCGGGAACTTAACTAGACATTGTGTGGCGGCGCTAAACTTTACCGCTGCGACCACCTGCGCGCGCAGATTGTGACGTCATTCCATGGTGCAACGCCCTTGTGGCGCCCCGGAGCGGAAATTGAGTGGCGCCCCCTGCCTTACCACTTGGCGCATCCAACGACCGGAAGACTGGAACGCTATCAATCGCTGTGGGGCTGGGGGGGGCGCTATTTAAAGGGGGCCTCTTCCTGTCTTTTTCTGTGGTTGACATTTTTGCACCACTCGTTCTGAGAGAGAGAGATTCGGAGAGAGAGAAAGAGAGACTTCTGCATTGAGTCAACGCTTTGTGAGGTAGTTTTGCTTACTGATCCTAACTTCGCTGGTACTTTGGTTGCTGTCCTTCATAACTTTGCTTGCAAAGAGACTATGGGGGCTGCACTGAATGGGGACGTCGTCCTGCTCCAGCTGAATCGGAGGACACAGAGACGCAGAGAGAGAGTGGCAATGATGGCCAGACGGAGGAGAGCCAACAGGCGTATGTACAGGAGAGCTTACCCTCCCAGGGTATATCGTGAACAGCTCTCCTACATTCATATGTCTGAGGAGCTGTGTTTGCGAAGGCTGCGATTCAGCAAGGAGGTGGTCACTGAGCTCTGCCACCTGCTGCAGTCAGATCTGCAGCCTCAACTGAGGTCCAGGACGTCTCTGTCGGTGGCAGTGAAGGTCACAGTGGCTCTCAACTTCTATGCTACTGGCTCATTTCAAGCTGCTGCTGGGGACCTCGCCAATATCTCCCAGTTCGCGGTGCATTGGTGCATCCGGCAGGTCACAAATGCCCTCTTTAAAAGGAGACGAGAGTTCATCTCTTTCCCCATGACCCCAGACAAGCAGCGTGACCGCGCTCTGGGCTTTGCGAGGATAGCGGGCTTCCCCATGGTGCAGGGCGCCATTGACTGCACGCATGTGGCTTTGCGTGCTCCACATGAGAATGCCGAGGAATTCCGGAACAGAAAGGGGTTCCATTCCTTGAATGTTCAGTTGGTCTGTGACCACAGACAGCTGATACTCGCTGTCAATGCCCACTATCCTGGCAGCTGCCACGATGCTTTCATCCTGCGCCAGACTACTGTGGCAGAACTTTTCGAGGCACCGCATCAGCCAGTTGGTTGGGTTCTCGGGGACAAGGGGTATCCATTGAGCACCTGGCTGATGACACCGCTCCGTACGCCCAACACCCCTGCTGAGCTGCGGTACAACGAGAGCCATCAAGCTACCAGGAACATCATTGAGCGCACAATCGGCGTGCTGAAGCAACGGTTCCGCTGTCTCGACCATTCTGGAGGAGCCCTGCAGTACTCGCCTGAGCGAGTATCCAACTTCGTAGTTGTGTGCTGCATGTTGCATAACATGGCAATCGTCAGGACCCAGCCAATGCCACCAGGCCTTGGAGCACCACCAGAGGAGGAGGAGGAAGAGGAGGAAGAGGACGAGGAGGATGATCATCAGCAGCACCAAGGCGGGAGGGCGGCCCACAATGGTGAAACTGCAAGGGCCGTCCGTCAACGGCTGATAGCAAGCCGCTTCTAGGGCCCCTGCTGTGGAAATGGCTTCTGCCATTGCTAACAACATCAATGAACCCAGCACGCAACACCTAAGCCGGCCAAGGCACCAATGATTCCAAACACCAAACATGTATATTTTGAATACAAAAACTTATTTATTTTACAAACTCTGTGTGTGTCATTTCCTCATGACAAACTCATAGAAATAAACACAAAAAAACAGTCATTAACATAACTGGTTCTCACAACCTGGAGATACTGTCCAAAACACTAGACAAAAGTTGGACCACGAACCTCGGCCTTTAATAAAAAAATGACCAGCATTTTGTCACACCTCCTACTTTTTGCCCTTCGAGGGTGATCTCCTTCCCTTGCGCACTTCCCCCCTTCTAACCCTACTGCTCCTCCGTAATGGGACCTCAGTGGCTGCAGCAAGGCTGGTGGAAGGCTGCTGATTGTCAGACCCTGACACTGCAGATGCCCCTGAAGGACGGCCTCGACCAGTTCTGGGCCTGGAGGGCCCGGCTGCAGACTGCACCAACTCTGCATGGGCGGCAGCAGTCTGTCCTACAGGCGGTGGCAAGTGCAGTGGAGAAGTGACAGTGTTGGCAGCAGGAATGCTGTCATCGTGAGAGAGGACAGCAACTCCCTGCTCGACCGACACACTGGCACTCCCACGGGGCAGCACTTCAGCATCCGGAGCAATCTGCTGGAGCACAGATTGCTGGCCTGCTGCGGCGCGGTGAGAGCCCCGGGGACATGTGAACGAACCATCGAGGTTGGCAGCAGTCAGTGCTCGCGTGGCCTCAATCTGAGTCTGCATGAGAGCAGTCAGAGATGGGATCACGGCAGTCAGTGACTGAATTGCAGCACTAAGCGTTAGTGTGGCATCCGCCTGTGCTACAGCGAAGTGCTCCACACTCCTTGCCAGTGACTCAATGCATTCGGGCACCCTTCCCACTGCACCCATGAGCTCAGTGTGCATGCCCACCGCCTGGGTGTTCATTTCTGCGATCAGCCGCTCCTCCTCTGCGTCCATTGCAGTAGGAGTCGCTGGCATACTCTCCCTCTGGGGAGAAGGCCCCCGTTCTTCCCTACCCCCATGGCGTTGCTGCAGCCCGCTGGGTCCTGGAGCTTCACCCTCATCAGACCCTTCCCCCCTGCTCCCCTCCAGGGAAGGCGTGTTCCCAGTGTGGGCATGGGCTTCCTCGGGAGAGGGTGGCACTGATGCTCCGGCTTCCTCTTCCTCCTCGGCTGCAGCTTCACTCCCACTGGCAGCTTCAGGGCCCGTCTCCTCAGCTGGTGAATCACCATCTGAAAGCAGGGAGGTACAAGAGTGGCTTTAGCGTGAGGACAGGGTGGCAGTAAGGGAGGAATAAGTGCAGCGAGTTAGCAAGTTGGATTGAAAGTGTCAAAGGCTGGTGTTGTGAGGGACAAGTGGAAGGACAGAGGACAAAAAGGTGATGACCTTACCATTGCTGTCCAGAACGGGGTCGGCGTCTCCAGTGGCGACGGGACCGATCACCCGGCTTGCCACAATCCTGTGGACGCGCTCCTCAAGATCGCTGAGGGGTTGCAGCTGAGGCCGCCCTCCACCTGTCCGTTGCTGCTGTCTCCTATTATGCGCCAGCTTGGCCTGCAAGTAAAAGGACAGCATCTGAGTAAATATACAGCCATGGTCTTGCCTGATGTGCCTCCCATAGGTGAATAGCCCTTACTGTATGCAAAGTGTGGAATGTGTGTGTGTGTTTGATGAAAGGGCCATAGGTGTTGGATGAGTGTTGTGCATTGGGGTTTTAAGACCCTCTGGCCATAGAGTGAGGTTGAGATGGAGGGATGGAGAGGTATTGAGAAAAAGCCACTCACCCTGACGACCCGAGTGAGGTCGTTGAACTTTTTGCGGCATTGAACATGGGTCCTGGGCACCATGCTCCTGGAGGAGATGCTCTGAGCCACCTCCCTCCACACTCTTCTGTACTCGCGTGGCAAAGGCCTCCTGCCACTCTCAGGGAAGAGTATACATCTTCTGCGCTCCACCGCGCCAACCAGAGCATCCAAGGCCCGCTCGGTGAAGCGCTGAGCTCGTTCTCTCACCCTCTCCATCCTTGGCAGCAAAATGGATTCACAGGTCTCTCCAGGCCGAGATTCAAGGCTGCAATGAGCAGGGTGTGGCTGGGGAGCAAGTTGGCCCCCCCCCTTTAAGAACTGGCCGGCGCCAGTGTGTCTGTGTTCCCTCGCTAACTGGCAGCACCTGCGCTGCGCTCGCGCGCTGAGTTAGCGCCTCACTGCTCGGCCTTTGCGCCCTAAGACAGGTGTGCAACGCCTGATTTAGCGCTCCACTCACCTCCCGGGGCGGTAAAAGTGAAGTTTCCAGTCAGTGGCGATAATTAGCGCCAGTCGCTAATTTTTGTGTCCAGACGATATTTGCGCCCCAAATGGGGCGCGACCTAATTTTCCCCCCCTTACCTTTAAGGCAGAAGGTGGCGGGGCCTCAGGTTTTACCCAGAGAATTCTGGCAGCTTTGCTTTCAGCCATTTTGTGTGCCATGCAGTGAATTAAAGTTTCTTGTTTTCCACATATGGATTCAGCCTCCATTCGTGTTTAGCGGCAGGCTCAACATTGGTGACCCCGACGCACAGAACGTATTCCGAGCACTTCAATGGCGGATACGAACGCAGTTTCCGTGAAACTGCCGGAGTTATGGGAAAACCAGCCCGAAGCCTGGTTTCTCCAAGCTGAATCTCGCTTCCGGCTGCGAAATATCACCACAGATGGGACAAAGTACGACTATTTCGTCACATCACTCAGTAGCGCCGCAGTTTCCAAGGTTTGGACAACGCTGCAGAACCCACCAGAGGAAGGCAAGTACGCACATCTCAGAATAGCGCTCCTTAAAAAATTTACGGCCTTGGCATATCAGCGAAACTGCCACCTCCTCGACCTTCCAGGCCTCGGTGATGCCTCACCGTCAGACCTCCTCTCCCACATGCTCTCCCTCACTGACGAGAGCCCACCCGGATCCCTCTTCCGCACGCTGTTCATCCGCCAGCTCCCTCTCAGCATCCGCCCAGCGATCGTGGTGTCCGGCCTCACGAACCTGGAAGCCCTGGCCGATGAGGCCGACAAGCTGCTGTCCGCTCACTCCAGCCGCGACGTCACTCCGGACCTGGCAGCCAATGCCTGGGCGCGGCCCTCACCTGCCACCAGGCCCACGGGGTCTTCACGCTCCACTAACCCGGGCCACTGTTACTACCACGCACGGTTCGGCGCCAGGGCACAACGGTGCACACCTCCCTGCTCTTTCAAGTCCGCCCCCGTACCAGCCCCCGCGATGGCTGTGGGCCACGCAGGCTCCCTGCTGTTCGTTACGGATGACAAAACCGGCCGCCGGTTCCTGTGCGACACTGGGGCTCAGCACAGCATCATCCCGGCCTCCTCCCTCGACATCCAAAAGGGCGAACGAGGACCAGCGCTGGCTGCTGCCAACGGCTCGTAAATCCGGACGTATGGCACCCGGACAGTCACCCTCGACCTCGCTGGTCGCCGCTACCGATGGGAGTTCATCACTGCCAAGGTGCTCTCCCCTCTCATCGGCGCAGATTTCCTGTGCGCCCACGGCCTACTGGTAGACATCCCCCGTCACCGCCTCGTGGACATGAACACCATGTCCCCCATCCTGGGCGCCATGGCCCCCCGTCAACCCGCCGACATGGCGTCACAGTGCCACGCCCGGGCCACGGATGACTACTCGGCACTCCTGGCCGAATTCCCAGCCCTTACCAATCCGACCTTCTCCGCGGAGGCCGCCAAACACGGGGTGGAACACTTCATCTCCACCACAGGCCCCCCAGTGTACGCCCACGCCCACAGGCTGGACCCGGCCAAACTGGAGATCGCGCGGACCGAGTTTGCCACCATGGAACAGCTCGGCATCATCCGCCGCTCCAACAGTCCCTGGGCCTCCCCACTCCACATCGCCCCCAAACCAGGCGGAGGTTGGCGCCCCTGCGGGGATTACCGCCGCCTCAATGACGCCACCACCCCTGATCGGTACCCCGTGCCGCACATTCAGGACTCTCGGCTAGACTGGCCGGCCGCTCAGTCTTTTCCAAGGTCGACCTGGTGCGCGGCTACCACCAAGTCCCCGTCCACCCCACGGACGTCCCCAAGACGGCCGTAATCACCCCCTTCAGCCTGTTCGAGTTCCTGCGGATGCCCTTCGGCCTCAAAAACGCAGCCCAGGCATTCCAACGGCTCATGGACTCGGTCCTTCGGGACCTGAAGTTCCTGTTCGTCTACCTGGACGACATCCTGGTAGCCAGTTCCTCCAAGCAGGAACACCTTGAACACCTCCGCATCCTGTTCGGGCGCCTCAGCGACCACGGGCTCATCCTCAGCCCAGCCAAATGTCAGTTCGGCCTGGACAAGATCGACTTCCTCGGCCACCACATCACCCATGCTGGGGCCATTCCCCTGCCCACCAAGGTGCAGGCCGTCCAACAATTTCCCCGCCCCACCACCATCAAAGGCCTCCAGGAGTTCCTCGGGATGGTGAACTTCTATAACCGCTTCATCCCCAAAGCGGCGTCCCTCATGAGGCCCCTGTATGAAACCCTCCGGGGCAGGAGCGGCAAGATGGCGGTCGAATGGACGTCAGACGCGTCAGCAGCCTTCGACTCCACCAAGACCGCGCTCGCCAACGCCACCCTGCTCGCGCACCCACGGCCCAATGCCAGGGTAGCGCTCACCACGGACGCCTCCGACCACGCGGTCGGCGCCGTGTATGAGCAGTGGGTCGACGGCGCCTGGCAACCACTTGCCTTCTTCAGCCGCCAACTACGCCCCCCTGGAGGTCAAGTACAGCACCTTCGACCGCGAGCTCCTCGCGCTGTTCCTGGCGGTCCGCCATTTTCGTTTTTTGCTGGAGGGCCACCCCTTCACTGCGTTTGTCAACCACAAGCCCCTGACATTCGCAATGGCAAAGACAACCGACCCCTGGTCCGCCAGGCAGCAGCGCCAGCTCGCGGCAGTGTCCGAGTTCACCACGGACATCCAACACGTCTCCGGCCGAGACAATGTGGTAGCCGACTGCCTCTCCCGCCCTGCCATCCACACCGCACACCTAGCAGTCGACTACGCTCAACTCGCAGCAGACCAGATCACCGACCCTGATCTGCTCTCCGCACCCACCAACCGACCAGGGCTACGCCTGGCCGACGTCGCCTGTGGCCCGACCGCAGTCACGGTCAAGTGCGACATATCCCTAATGTCAACCTCGGCCCGTCGTCCCAGCGTCCTGGTGCCGCCGGGTATTCGACATTCTCCACAACCTCTCCCACCCCGGCACCCGCGCATCCATCAAATTGGTAGCCAACCGCTTCGTCTGGCGCGGCCTTCGCAAGGATGTGCATACTTGGGCCAACTCCTGCCTAGCCTGCCAATGGGCCAAGGTACAGCAACACACGAAAGCACCCCTCGAGGAGTTTACCGTCCCCTCGCGGAGATTCGACCACATCCACGTGGACATCGTCGGGCCCCTGCCGCCGTCGCAAGGCCACACGCACTTGCTGACCATCGTTGACCGCACCACACGCTGGCCTGAGGCAATTCCACTGACCACTACCACCACCGCCGACATCGCCAGAGCCTTCGTCAGCACCTGGGTCGGACGGCTCGGCGTCCCCTCCGACATGACGTCGGACAGAGGTCCGCAATTTACCTCTGAACTCTGGACCGCCGTTGCACGCAATCTCGGGGTGACCATTCACCGCACCACAGCATACCAACCCCAAGCCAACGGACTGTGTGAGCGGTTCCACAGATCCTTGAAGGCATCTCTTCGAGCCAGCCTCCAAGACGGCACCTGGACTGACCGACTTTCGTGGGTACTCCTCGGCCTGCGCACCGCAGTTAAAGAAGACCTCCACGCATCGGCAGCAGAGCTCGTGTACGGTCAGCCGCTGCGTGTACCCGGCGAGTTCTTGCCCACCGCCACGACACCCTGGTCAGCCGACCAGCAACGCCACGACTTCGCCTCACCGGCGCTGCAGTTCACCCCGGTGCCCATCGCCCGACACGGCGAATCCACCTCACACGTCCCACTAAGCCTGCACCAGGCACGGTTTGTTTTCGTCCGGCACGACGCCCACCGCGGACCCCTTCAACCCCTGTACGACGGGCCCTACAAGGTGCTACAGGCTGGGGACAAATTTTTCACCCTGCAAATGGGCGACAGGACCGAAAAAGTGTCGGTTGACCGACTCAAGCCAGCACACTCGGAGCCCGGTGAGCAGGTCCCTGTAGCTCGTCCACCTCCACGCGGCCGACCTGCCCTCAAGCCGGTTCACCCGGCTGCTCCACGCCCGGCCGTTCCACGTCCACCGGCGTCCTACAAGAGCCGCTCCGGCCGGCCCATCAGACCGCCGGACCGTCTCGTCCACACCTCCTAAGCGGATTCTGGGGGGAGCTGTGTGGCGGATCGCCACCTAAAACGGGCATAATCCACTCTTCCCATCTGTGGACAAATTTCCAGCCCCTTCCCTTTAAGGCACCTTGGGGGAAAAATTCAGTCGTGCCCCGTTTGGGGCGCAAATATCATCCGGGCGCAAAAATTAGCGCCTGCCGCTAATTATCGCCACTGACTGGAAACTTCACTTTTATCGACCCCTGAGGTGATTGGAGCGCTAAATCAGGCGCTTCACACCTGTCTTAAGGCGCAAAGGCCGAGGAGCGAGGCGCTACCTCAGAGCGCTGGCGAAGCTCATGTGATGTCAGTCAGCAATGGAACACACACACAATGGCATGGGCCAGTTCTTAAAGGGGATGGTTAATCTTGCTTTCCATCCACATCCTCCTCATTGCAGCCTTGAATCTTGGCCTGGAGAGACTTGCACATCAAATCTGCTGGAAAGAACAATGGAGAGTACGAGGCAAAGAGCTCAGAGTGCAGCCCCCACAGTCTCTCCTAAATCGATACAAGGAATGGCAAATCAAAATGAACCTGCAAAGTGCTGCTCAGTACCCAAAACTCCTTCGCACAACGTTGAAACTCTCCAGAAGTCTCTCTCTCTCTCTCTCAGAATGCGTCGTTCAAAAATGGCACCAACAATAAAAGGCAGGAAGCGGTCACCTTTAAATAGCGCTCCCCCTTTCCCTTCATGACTGCAGAACGCTCCCTTCAACCTGTCGTTGCTAGCGTTAGGCGGTAAGGCAGGGGGTGCCACTCAATATCGGCTCCGGGGCGATACCGGGGCGTTGCGCACTCGACTGACGTCACGATCTGCCGGCGCAGGAGATCTTGGCGGTAGTGTTTAGCGCCGCCGCAAAATGTCTAGTTAATTTCGCGAGCGGCGCAAACTTCGCCGCGCCCGGGCGCTAGCTGCTTTGTGCCCCATTAGCGCCCTCTTAAGGCGTTAACGGGAGGCGCAACCAACTGAATTTCCCCCCCCTTATCTTTGAGGCAGAAGGGGGCGGGGCCTCAGGTTTTACGCAGAGAATTCTGGGAGCTTTGCTTTCAGCCATTTTGTGTGCCATGCAGTGAATTAAAGTTTCTTGTTTTCCACATATGGATTCAGCATCCATTCGTGTTTCGCGGCAGCCTCAACATCGTAACTAATCAAATTACTGATTTCTGTTTTAATGGACAAAGCTGTGAAGTTTTAATAAGTATAACTGATGAACATACTCAGCTGATTTTTATAATATCAATAATTGGCCGCAGTCAGTAAGAAATCATTTTTTTTATTCGTTCCTGGGAGGTGGACGTTGCAGGCAAGGCCAGCATTTATTGCCCATCCCGAACCCTAACCCTAAACCCTAAATACCCTAACCCTAAATACCTAACCCTAACCCTAAACTCTAACCCGAACCCTAAATACTCTAACCCGAACCCTAAATACCCTAACCCGAACCCTAAATACCCAAACCCTAAATACCCTAACCCTAAACCTAAATACCCTAACCCGAACCCTAAATACCCTAACCCTAAATACCCGAAACCTAAATACCCTAAACCTAAATACCCTAAACCTAAATACCCTAACCCGAACCCTAAATACCCTAACCCTAACCCTAAACCTAAATACCCTAACCCGAACCCTAAATACCCTAACCCTAAATACCCTAACCCTAAATACCCTAAACCCTAACCCTAAATACCCTAACCCGAACCCTAAATACCCTAACCCTAAATACCCTAACCCGAACCCGAACCCTAAATACCCTAACCCTAAATACCCTAACCTGAACGCGAACCCTAACCCTAACCCTAACCCTAACCCTAACCCTAACCCTAACCCGAACCCTAAATACCCTAATCCTAACCCGAACCCTAAATACCCTAACCCTAAATACCCTAAACCCTAACCCTAAATACCCTAACCCGAACCCTAAATACCCTAACCCTAAATACCCTAACCCGAACCCGAACCCTAAATACCCTAACCCTAACCTGAACGCGAACCCTAACCCAAACCCCGAACCCTAACCCAAACCCTAACCCTAACCCTAACCCTAATCCTAAACCCTAACCCTAACCCTAACCCTAACCCTAAATGCACTAACCCTAACCCTACCCCTAACCCTAAGCCTAACCCTAACCCTAAACCCTAATCCTATCCCTAACCCTAAATGCAGTGTAACCCTAACCCCTAACCCTAACCCCTAACCCCTAACCCTACCCTGACCCTGACCCTACCCTAACCCTAACCCTAACCCTAACCCCTAACCTATACCCAAACCCTAACCCTAACCCTAACCCGACCCCAACCCCAACCACAAACCCAACCCCAACCCTAACACTAACCCTAAACCGAAGCCCAACCCTAACCCCTACCCTAAACCCTAACCCTAAGCCTAATTCTAACCCTAACTCTAACCCTAACCCGACCCTGACCCTAACCCCCAACCCCTAACCCTAACTCTAACCCTAAACCCAACCCTAACCCTAACTCTAAACCCCAAGCCCAACCCCAACCCCAACCCCTAACCCGAATCCCAACCCTAAACCCAACCCCTAACCAAAACCCTAACCCCAACCACAACCCCTAACCCCAACCCTAAAACTAACCCTAACCACAACCCCTAACCCCAACCCCAACCCCTAACCCTAACCCCAACCCCAACCCTAACTCCAGCCCCTAACCACTAGCCTCAACCCCTAACCCTAACGCCAACCTCTAACACTAACACCAACCCCTAACCCTAACCCCTAACCCTAAACCCTAACCCTAAACCTCACCCTAACCCTAAATGCACTAACCCTAACCCTATCCCTAACCCTAACCCTAACTCCACCCCTAACCCTAATCCTTAACCCTAACCCTAACCCTAAACCCAACCCTAACACTAACCCCAACCCCAACCCTAACCACAATCCCTAACACTAATTCCAACCCCTAACCCTAACCACAACCCCTAACCCCAACGCTCAACCCAACCCCAACCCCTAACCTCAACCCCTAACCACTAACCCCAACCCCTAACCATAACCCATAACACTAACCCCTAACCCCTAACCCCAACCTTAAACTTTAACCCTAACCCTAAACCCAACCCTAACCCCGAGCCCAACCCCAACCCCCAACCCTAATCCCAACCCTAATCCCAACCCTAATCCCAACCCTAAACCCAACCCCAACCACAACCCCTAACCCCAACCCCAACCCCTAACCCTAACCCTAACCCTAACCCTAACCCCAAACCCAACCCCTAAAACCAACTCCTAACCCCTAACCCTAACCCCTAACCCTAAACCTACCCCAACCCTAACCCTAACCCCTAACCCTAACCCTGGTGCAAGGGTAAAGGACGTCTCGGAGCGGCTACAGAACATTTTGGAGGGGGAGGGCGAACAGCCAGCTGTCGTGGTGCACATAGGCACCAACGATATAGGTAAAAAAGGGGATGAGGTCCTAAAAGCAGAATATAGGGAGTTAGGAGGTAAATTAAAAAATAGGACCTCAAAGGTAGTAATCTCAGGATTGCTACCAGTGCCACGTGCTAGTCAGAGTAGAAATAGGAGGATATTTCAAATGAATACGTGGCTAGAGGAATGGTGCAAGGGGGAGGGATTCAAATTCCTGGGACATTGGAACCGGTTCTGGGGGAGGTGGGACCAGTACAAACTGGACGGTCTGCACCTGGGCAGGGCCGGGACTGCTGTCCTAGGGGGAGTGTTTGCTAGTGCTGTTGGGGAGGGTTTAAACTGAAGTGGCAGGGGGTTGGGCACCTGAGCAGGGAGACAGAGGAAAGCGTGTCAGGAAGGGACAGAAGGTATGGAGTAAAAGGTAAAGTGTTAAAAAAGGAAAAAGCAGGAACTAAGTGTCACAAAACATATTTGAAAGTTCTTTATCTGAATGCACGTAGCATTCGTAACAAAATGGACAAGTTAACGGCACAAATAACTACGTATGGGTATGATCTTGTGGCCATTACAGAAACATGGCTGCAGGGTGACAACGACTGGGAACTAAATATGCCAGGGTATTTAACAATCAGGAAGGACAGGCAGGAAGGAAGGGGAGGTGGGGTGGCTATGTTAATAAAGGAAGGAATCACTGTAATACAGAGAAATGATATTGGGTCAAAAGATCAGGATAATGAAACAGTTTGGGTGGAGATAAGGAATAATAAGGGGAAAAAAACACTAGTGGGAGTAGTATATAGGCCTCCTAATAGTTGCAACTCTGCTGGAAGAAGTATTAATCAGGAAATAGTTGGGGCATGTAATAAGGGAACAGCTATAATTATGGGGGATTTTAACTATCATATTAACTGGACAAATCAAATTGGGCAGGGCAGCCTTGAGGAAGAGTTTATTAAGTGTATTAGGGATGGATTTCTTGAGCAGTATGTAACTGATCCTACAAGGGGGCAAGCAACCTTGGACCTGGTCCTGTGTAATGAGTCAGGATTAATTAATAATGTCCTAGTTAAGGATCCCCTGAGAATGAGTGACCATAACATGGTTGAATTCCATATCCAATTAGAGGGTGAGAAGGTTGGTTCTCAAACAAGCGTACTGAGCTTGAATAAAGGAGACTATGATGGTATGACAGCGGAATTGATTAAAGTGGACTGGGAAAATAGATTAAAGGGTACGACGGTACATGAGCAGTGGTGTTCATTTAAGGAGTTATTTTACAACTTAAAAAAAAAATATACAGGAAACTTTCGTTTATCCGGCATCGACGGGACCGACGTGGTGCCGGTTTATCGAAAGTACCGGATAACGGAGAGTTATATCTACCGAGGCTATTTTTAACAAAGAGACTCCAGGCAGCACGGGAGAATCAACTCCTGCTACTGCAGTGTTTCGGACTTCCGACAGCGCCAGGAGGCCGAATAGTGGCACTTTTGAAAAGTACCCCTACTGACTAAATCGGCGTTCGCGGACTCGGACTCGGACTCGGGATCGTCAACATTGCCGGTTATTTGAGAGGAGTTTTCGGAGCACTCGGCGTTTGCGGAGACTCGACTGCGACTCGGCAACATTGCCGGTTATTTGAGAGGAGTTTTCGGAGGATGATTTTTGCCGGTTAAGCGAGAATTTCGGATATTTGGGTGCCGGATAAATGAAAGTTTCCTGTATTCCACTGAGGAAAAAAGGGTGTAAAAGAAATGACAGCCATCCGTGGCTAAGTAAAGAAATTAAGGATAGTATCCGACTAAAAACAAGGACATATAAGGTAGCCAAACTTAGTGGGAGGATAGAAGATTGGGAAGTCTTCAAAAGACAGCAAAAAGTAACTAAAGGATTGATTAAGAAAGGGAAAATAGACTATGAAAATAAATTAGCAAAAAATATAAAAACAGACAGCAAGAGTTTCTATAGTTATATAAAAAGAAAAAGGGTGGCTAAGGCAAACGTAGGTCCCTTAGAGGATGAGACCGGGAAATTAATGGTGGGAAACATGGAGAGGGCAAAAATGCTGAACAAATATTTTGTTTCAGTCTTTACGGTAGAGGACACTAAGGGGGAAAAATTCAGCTGCTTGCGCCTCCCGTTAGCGCCTTAAGAGGGCGCTAATGGGGCGTAAAGCAGCTAACGCCCGGGCGCAGCGCCGCCCACGCCTCCCGAAAAATTTAGTGGGAGGTTAGCGGCGGCGGCAGCCGGTAGCGCCCTGTGGCGCTGCGCCGCCGGCGATGACGTCATCGCCGTGCGCAGCACCCCGCTCGCGCCCCGGCCGTGATCTTCAGTCGCGCCCCCTGATTTACCGCCAGACGCTATGTCCGACGGGTTCAGGGAGGCGTACGTGCGGCCGGGGCGGCGATATTTAAAGGGGAGGTGGCAGGCGGCCATTTTTGTTGCTGGCCGCCTGCCAGCACCTGCCCCCGTTGCTGTCCCCGGCCCCCGTGAAGCCCCCCCACCGTGAAGTGCCGGCTGCGCTCCAAGAGCCCGGCACTTCTCTTGAGTGCCGGGCTCTTTTGCCGGCACTCCCGATCCCTGGGGGCCCAGCTGGGCCCCGGTTCGCGCTGCGCAGGGTCCCTCCCCTTTAAGAAGGGGAGGAAGGCCTGCAATACCGCGGCGCGACGTGCCGCAGCGCGTGGCGCTGCGGCACATAGCGCCAGGATATTCACTCGCAGCGCCCCAAGAGGGATGCGGGGTGCTTCCAGTGGCGCCCCACTTCCCTCTTGGGGCGCAACCACTGAAGTTCCGGCGCAGGGTCGCTAATTTTTTCGGGGCGCTAAAAGTCGCGCCCCGGCGAGGTTAGCGCCCCAAATGGGGCGCGACTCAATTTTTACCCCTAAGAATATCCCAACACTGGACAAACAGGGGGCTCTAGCGGGGGAGGAGCTAAATACGATTAAAATCACTCAGGAATTGGTACTCAGTAAAATAATGGGACTAAAGGCGGATAAATCCCCTGGACCTGATGGCTTACATCCTAGGGTCTTGAGGGAAGTGGCAGTAGGGATTGTGGATGCTTTGGTAATAATTTTCCAAAATTCCCTGGACTCAGCAAAGGTCCCGGCAGATTGGAAAACTGCTAATCTAACACCCTTATTTAAAAAGGGTAGCAGGCAGAAGGCTGGAAATTATAGACCAGTTAGCCTAACATCTGTGGTGGGTAAAATTTTGGAGTCTATTATTAAGGAGACAGTAACGGAACATTTAGATAAACATAATTTAATAGGACAAAGTCAGCATGGCTTTATGAAGGGGAAGTCATGTCTGACAAATTTGCTTGAGTTCTTTGAGGACATAACGTACAGGGTGGATAAAGGGGAACCAGTGGACGTAGTGTATTTAGACTTCCAGAAGGCATTCGACAAGGTGTCACATAAACGATTATTGCTCAAGATAAAAAATCACTGAATTGGGGGTAATATTCTGGCATGGGTGGAGGATTAGTTATCTAACAGGAAGCAGAGAGTTGGGATAAATGGTTCATTCTCGGACTGGCAACCAGTAGCCAGTGGTGTTCCGCAGGGGTCGGTGCTGGGTCCCCAACTCTTTACAATCTATATTAACGATTTGGAGGAGGGGACCGAGTATAACATATCAAAGTTTGCAGATGATACAAAGATGGGAGGGAAAGTAGAAAGTGAGGAGGACATAAAAAACCTACAAGGGGATATAGACAGGCTGAGTGAGTGGGCGGAGATTTGGCAGATGCAATACAATATTGGAAAATGTGAGGTTATGCACTTTGGCAGGAAAAATCAGAGAGCAAGTTATTATCTTAATGGCGAGAAACTGGAAATTACTGCAGTACAAAGGGATCTGGGGGTCCTAGTGCAAGAAAATCAAAAAGTTAGTATGCAGGTGCAGCAGGTGATCAAGAAGGCCAACGGAATGTTGGCTTTTATTGCTAGGGGGATAGATTATAAAAACAGGGAGGTATTGCTGCAGTTATATAAGGTATTGGTGAGACCGCACCTGGAATACTGCATACAGTTTTGGTGTCCATACTTAAGAAAAGACATACTTGCTCTCGAGGCAGTACAAAGAAGGTTCACTCGGTTAATCCCGGGGATGAGGGGGTGGATATATGAGGAGAGGTTGAGTAGATTGGGACTCTACTCATTGGAGTTCAGAAGAATGAGAGGCGATCTTATTGAAACATATAAGATTGTGAAGGGGCTTGATCGGGTGGATGCGGTAAGGATGTTCCCAAGGATGGGTGAAACTAGAACTAGGGGGCATAATCTTAGAATAAGGGGCTGCTCTTTCAAAACTGAGATGAGGAGAAACTTCTTCACTCAGAGGGTAGTAGGTCTGTGGAATTTGCTGCCCAGGAAGCTGTGGAAGCTACATCCGGTGTTGGACTGGGGTGGACAAAAATGAGAAGTCGCACAACACCAGGTTATAGTCCAACAGTTTTATTTAAAATTACGAGCTTTCGGAGCTCCGCTCCTTCTTCAGGTACAGGTACAGTGAGGGAATCGATTACACAGTATATATACACAGAGAACAACGTGTCTGCAGAGATACAATCTGTTAGGGAGGCATTACATCAAAGACACATCAGAGTACAGCTAAGACAATGAGGTGGGTCACAGGGGGTCCAACGTGTCAAATGCTGCCGTCTGCAACGGAACCCTGTGTGAGAACCTCTCTGGGTACGTCGAGGGCATCCTGAAACCCATCGTACAGGGAACCCCCAGCTTCTGTCGCGACACTACAGACTTCTTGCAGAAACTCAGCACCCACGGACCAGTTGAACCAGGAACACTCCTTGCCACGATGGACGTATCGGCACTCTACACCAATATCCCCCACGATGACGGCATCGCTGCGACAGCCTCAGTACTCAACACCGACAACAGCTAATCTCCAGACGCCATCCTACAACTCATCCGCTTCATCCTTGACCACAATATCTTCACCTTCGACAACCAGTTTTTTACCCAAACACACGGAACAGCCATGGGGACCAAATTCGCACCCCAATACGCCAACATCTTCATGCACAAGTTCGAGCAAGACTTCTTCGCTGCACAGGACCTCCAACCAACGCTGTACACCAGATACATCGACGACATCTTCTTCCTTTGGACCCACGGCGAAGGATCACTGAAAGGACTACACGATAACATCAATAGGTTCCATCCCACCATCAAACTCACCATGGACTACTCCTCAGAATCGGTTTCATTCTTGGACACACGAATCTCCATCAAAGACGGACACCTCAGCACTTGACTCTACCGCAAGCCCACGGACAACCTCACGATGCTCCACTTCTCCAGCTTCCACCCTAACCACGTTAAAAAAGCCATCCCCTATGGACAAGCCTTGCGAATACACAGGATCTGCTCAGACGAGGAGGAACGCGATGGACACCTACGGACGCTGAAAGACGCCCTCGTAAGAACGGGATATGACGCTTGACTCGTCGATCGACAGTTCCAATGGGCCACAGCGAAAAACCACATAGACCTCCTCAGAAGGCGAACACGGGACACAACCAACAGAGTACCCTACGTCGTCCAGTACTTCCCCGGAGCGGAGAAACTACGCCATGTACTTCGCAGCCTTCAACATGTCATCGATGACGACGAACACCTTGCTAAGGCCATCCCCACGCCTCCACTACTCGCCTTCAAGCAGCCGCCTAACCTCAAAAGTACCATCATTCGCAGCAAATTACCCAGCTGTCAGGAGAACAGCGACCACGACACCACACAACCCTGCCACAGCAACCTCTGCAAGACATGCCAGATCATCAACACAGATACCATCATCACACGTGAGGACACTACCCACCAGGTACATGGTACATACTCATGTGACTCGGCCAACGTTGTCTACCTCATACGTTGCAGGAAAGAATGCACCGCGGCATGGTACATCGGCGAGACCATGCAGACACTGAGACAACATATGAACGGACACCGCGCAACAATCGCCAGGCAGGATTGTTACCTCCCAGTCGGGGAACACTTCAGCAGTCAAGGACATTCAGCCTCGGATCTGCGGGTTAGCGTTCTCCAAGGCAGCCTTCGAGACACACGACAACGCAAAATCATCGAGCAGAAACTGATAGCCAAGTTCCGCACCCATGAGGACGGCCTCAATAGGGATCTCGGGTTCATGTCACGCTACAGAACGTGACTCGACATCGTTGTCTGTCTTTCCAGTTTTAAAAAAAAAACACCAAAGAAAAAGTTAAAAGCTTAACTGCAGACGGCAGCATTTGACACGTTGGACCCCCTGTGACCCACCTCATTGTCTTAGCTGTACTCTGATGTGTCTTTGATGTAATGCCTCCCTAACAGATTGTATCTCTGCAGACAAATTGTTCTCTGTGTATATATACTGTGTAATCGATTCCCTCACTGTACCTGTACCTGAAGAAGGAGCGGAGCTCCGAAAGCTCGTAATTTTAAATAAAACTGTTGGACTATAACCTGGTGTTGTGCGACTTCTCATTTTTGTCCACCCCAGTCCAACACCGGCATCTCCGCATCATCCCCGAGACAGGCAGTGGTACGAAGCCCCCTCTCCCTCCCCGAGACAGGCAGTGGTGTGCAGCCCCCTCTCCCTCCCTGAGACAGGCAGTGGTGTGAAGCCCCCTCTCCCTCCCCGAGACAGGCAGTGGTGTGAAGCCCCCCTCTCCCTCCCCGAGACAGGCAGTGGTGTGAAGCCCCCACTCCCTCCCCGAGACAGGCAGTGGTGTGAAGCCCCCTCTCCCTCCCCGAGACAGGCAGTGGTGTGAAGCCCCCCTCTCCCTCCCCGAGACAGGCAGTGGTGTGAAGCCCCCTCTCCCTCCCCGTGGCAGGCAGTGGTACGAAGCCCCCTCTCCCTCCCTCAGACAGGCAGTGGTACGAAGCCCCCTCTCCCTGCCCGAGACAGGCAGTGGTGTGAAGCCCCCCTCTCCCTCCCTCAGACAGGCAGTGGTGTGAAGCCCCCTCTCCCTCCCTCAGACAGGCAGTGGTGTGAAGCCCCCTCTCCCTCCCCAAGACAGGCAGTGGTGTGAAGCCCCCCTCTCCCTCCCCGAGACAGGCAGTGGTGTGAAGCCCCCCTCTCCTTCCCCGAGACAGGCAGTGGTGTGAAGCCCCCTCTCCCTCCCCGAGACAGGCAGTGGTGTGAAGCCCCCTCTCCCTCCCCGAGACAGGCAGTGGTGTGAAGCCCCCTCTCCCTCCCCGAGACAGGCAGTGGTGTGAAGCCCCCTCTCCCTCCCCCAGACAGGCAGTGGTGTGAAGCCCCCTCTCCCTCCCCCAGACAGGCAGTGGTACGAAGCCCGCACTCTCCCGGTATATAACCCGCAATGTCCCGGTATATAACCCCGCATATCCCGGTATATAACCCCGCACTGTCCCGGCATATAACCCCGCATATCCCGGTATATAACCCCGCAATATCCTGGTATATACCGTCGCAAGGTACAGGTATATAACCCTAACCCTAAATTCCCTAACCCTAACCCTAACCCTAACCCTAACCCTAACCCTAACCCTAACCCTAACCCTAACCCTAACCCTAATCTTAAATGCATTGTACCCTGACCCTAACCCTAAATGCCCTAACCCTAACCCCTAAACATTAAACACAAACCTCTAAACCTAACTCTAACCCCTAAACCCTAAACCTAACCCCTAACACTAACCCCTAAACCTAACCCGACCCGAACCCGAATCCTAAATCCTAACACTAACCCTAAACCCTAACCCTAACCCCCAAACCCTAACATTAACCCGCAACCCCTAACCCTAGCACTAACCCTAACCCTAACCCTAACCCTAAATTTAAAACCCTAACCCTAACCCCTAAACACTAAACACAAACCCCTAAACCTTACTCTAACCCTAACCCCTACCACTAACCACTAACACTAACCCCTAAACATATCCCTACCCGAACCCGAACCCTAAATCCTAACACTAACCCAAAACCCGAACCCCTAAACCCTAACACTAACCCGCAACCACGAACCCTAGCAATAACCCTAACCCCTAAACCCTAACAATAACTCTAACCCTAAATCCCGAACCCTAAATTCCTAACCCTAACCCTAACCCCTAACCCTAACCCTAACCTAAACCCTTAACCCTAACCCCTAACCCCAACGCTAACCCTAACCTCTAACCCTAACCCCTAACCCTAAATGCGCACACTCCCTAACCCTAACCCGAACCCGAAACCCTAAACCCTAACCCTAACCCCAACCCCAAATACCCTAACCCTAACACTAAATCCTAACTACCCTAACTCTAACCATCCTAACCCTAACCGCAACCCTAACCCCTAACCCTAACCCTTACCCTACCCCTACCCCTGACCCTAAACCCCGACCCTGACCGCCACCCTAACCCCTAACCCTAAACCCTAACCCTAAACCCTAACCCTAACCCCTAACCATAACCTTAACCCCTAACCCTAACCCTAAATGCAGTCGGGGACCCTAACCCTAACCCCTAACCCTGAACCTGACCCCTACCCCCACACTCACCCTAACCCTAACCTTAACCCTAACCCCTAACCCTAACCCCTAACCCTAACCTTAAACCCTGAACCCTAACCCTAAACCCTAACCCTAACCTAACCCTAACACAAACCCTAACCCCTAACCCTAACCCTAAAAGCAGTGTACCCTAACCTAACCTAATCCTAAATGCAGTGTACCCTAACCCTAACCCTAAACCCTAACCCTAACCCTAACCCTAAATGCAGTGTACCCTAACCCTGACCCTGACCCTAACCCTAATACCCTAATACCCTAATACCCTAACCCCCTAACCCTAACACCCTAACCCTAATATCCTAACCCAAAAACCCTAACCCTAACCCTAAAACCCTAACCCTAAAACCCTAACCCTAACCATCAACCCTAACCCTAACCCCTAAACCCTAACCTAAACCCTAAACCTAACCCTAACCCTAACCCTAACCCTAACCCGAACCCTAACCCTAAACTCTAACCCTAACCCTAAATGCACTAACCCTAACCCGAAATGACCCTAATCCTAAACGACCCTAACCCTAAACCTAAACCCAGCCCTAACCCTAAATGCACTAACCCTAACCCTAAATGACCCTAATCCTAACCCTAACCCTAAATGCACTAACCCTAACCCTATACCCTAACCCTAAATGATCCGAACCCTAAATGACCCTAACCCCTACCCTGGCACCGACCCCAACCCCAACCCTAAACCTAAACCCTAAATGATCCTAACTCTAACCCTAAATGACCCTAACCCTAAATGCAGTGTCAGTAACTATAACCCCTAAACCCGAACCCGACACCCTAACCCTAACTCTAAATACCCTTGTCATAAATCAAAAGTAACAACTCAGGAAGTACTACTAGGCGGCCAGCTGGGGCGCCGTCCAGGGAGTATAAATACTCAGGCATGGGCCCACCTTGGGCAGAGACAATCTGGAAACAGGAAGCTAGTGACTGCTAACTAGACCTCCATGTTTTGTTACAAGTTGATTAAAGCCTTGCTTTATGTTCAAGTGCGTAGTGAGTCTTTATTACGTCAATTTAATCAACTTGATATCGTCTCCACGCTTTGGGTGATTCGGAACAACCAGCTGCAACTCGAACCACAGAAGGGAACTAGGGCAAGAAACTGATCCATCATGGAAAAACTCCTTAGACCCGCTCGTCTCGACCTGGACCCGAATGCACCTGCGGCAGCGAAGATATGGAAGCATTGGTTTCGTACCTTTAGCAACTTTCTTGAAGAATGTGGGGCGGATGTCCCTAATAAGTTACGAATGCTTATCAACTACGTGTCTCCTCATGTGTATGATTATATTGAGGACTGTATAGTCTATGACACTGCTATCGAAATCTTACAGCAGCTATATGTCAAGTCCCCAAATGAAATATTTGCTCGACACCTACTGGCCACAACTCGGCAGCAGCCTGGGGAATCACTCGATGAATTTCTCCAGAAACTTCGCAGGCTCAGCAAGGATTGTAACCTTAAAGCAGTTACAGCTGAACAGTATCAAGAGGAACTAATCCGCGATTCCTTTATCAATGGGATCGCGTCCCCTTTTATACGTCAGCGCCTGCTGGAAAATAAAACCCTCAATTTACGGGTTGCTTATGACCAGGCGTGTTCCTTGGACTTGGCCAAGAAAAATGCAGACACTTATCTCCCACCACGTGCACGGGCGGCGGCTATCTCCTTTAATGAGTCTTTCGGTAGGTCTCGGGCGGATGCCCCCACTGATGTTGACTCTACTCTAACGGACGACGACCCTACCCTAGAGGCCTTCGCTGATGACGACCCCGCCCTAGCAGCATCCTGGCAGTCAGGAAGAAAGTGTTTCTTTTGTGGAGGGGCGTGCCATCACAGAAAATTTTGCCCGGCTCGTAATGTGACCTGCAATCATTGCAGCAAGAAAGGACACTTTTCCAAGGTATACCAGTCACGGGCCTTTGCTAACAAGAAAGGCCGCTCCTCTAAAGTATACCGGTCGAGAGCTCCTGTTAGCTTCACAGCTGCTACCTATGGAGCTGCTCCTCCCCCAAGAACTACTGTTAAGGCTACAGTTGCCGAAGGGAAAATTGCCCCTCCTCCCATCACGGCTGTTTTTCCCCAAAGTTTGTCCCATGCAGCCACGAAGGTTTCAGTAAATGGGCACACTCTAAGCGCGCTAATCGACTCCTGCAGCTCTGACAGCTTCATTAGTAAGCGGGTTGTCAACAGGTTAAAACTGCACATTTATCCCTCGGACAGGGAGATTGCAATGGCTCTGACGACTCTGACCACCAATTCTTCTGGCTTCTGTCTTGTCAACCTCATCCTCAACGGCCGCACGTATCTCTCCACCCGGCTCGGAGTACTCGCAAACTTATGCAGCGATGTGCTTCTGGGACAGGACTTCCAGAAGCAGCACAAGAAGATCACTTTTGAGTTTGGAGGGTCAAGGCCGGAGCTTACCATTTCTAAGGTGCCGTTTTGTGCACTCTCGGCGGCCTTACTCGGTGAACCCTCCCTGTTTGCCAATCTTCCCCCCCGCTGTAAACCCATAGCCACCAAATCGCGGCGCTTTAGCCAAGACGATCGAGCGTTTATTGAGGCGGAAATCTCTCGCCTTTTAGTCGACGGTATTATCGAGCCATGTTCATCTCCCTGGCGGGCTCAGGTCGTCATTGTGAGGAATCCCTTAAAACAACATAAAAAACGTCTGTGTATCGATTATTCGCAGACTATTAATCAATATACCGATCTGGATGCCTACCCGCTGCCACGCATAGATGACATGGTCAACAACCTTGCCAAATACAAGGTATTCTCGACCTTCGATTTAAAAAGCGCGTACCATCAGGTGCCACTGCAAGACTCCAACAAGAAGTATACGGCCTTTGAGGCCAATGGTCGGCTTTTCCAGTTTTGCCGCCTTCCATGCGGGGTCACCAATGGGGTGGCCGTCTTCCAACGGGCCATGGATGGCCTAGTCCGGCAAGAGAACTTGACGGATACCTTTCCGTATTTAGACAATATCACTATTGCCGGCCATGATCAAAAGGAGCATGACGCCAATCTTCAGAGATTTTTTGACGTACTCCGCCGTCGCCACTTAACGTTAAATGAATCCAAATCGGTGAAGTCGGTGCCATCGGTGAACATTCTTGGCTACTGGGTGGGCAATGGTGTTATTAAACCGGACCCAGAGCGACTTCGTCCACTTCAGGAGCTCCCTCCCCCGACGAACCTCGGCTCTCTTCGTCGGACACTTGGCATGTTTGCTTATTACGCAAAATGGATACCACACTTCTCCGATAAAATACAGCCCCTGCTCCATGCGAAGTCTTTTCCATTGGAACCTACGGCTATTTCTGCCTTCAACCTCCTCAAACGACAGCTGGAGAAAGCCACGCTTCGCTCCATTGACGAAAATCTTCCTTTTGTGGTCGAATGCGATGCATCGGAGGTGGCGATCTCCGCTACCTTGAATCAAGGTGGCCGACCCGTGGCATTCCTATTCAGAACCTTGCAGGGTAGCGAGCTCCATTACCCCCCCGTCGAGAAGGAGGCTACGGCCATCATCGAGGCTGTACGCCAATGGGGTCTCTTTCTTGCTCGGCGTCATTTTACGCTTATAACTGACCAGCGCTCTGTGGCCTTCATGTTGGATAACCGGAGGTGCACGAAAATCAAAAATAATAAAATTCAACACTGGAGGATGGAGCTGGCTGCCTTTGGATATACTATCTGTTACCGACCCGGCAAACAGAACGTGGCCCCAGATACCTTCACACGGGCATTTTGCTCCTCAATGTCAACGTCGACTCTGGCGGATTTGCATATGGACTTATGCCATCCTGGTGTGACCCGCATGTTGCACTTTGTGCGCTCCAAAAATCTACCATTTTCAACCGAGGACGTAAAGAAAACATGCTCCTCCTGTAGGATTTGTGCAGAATTGAAATCACAATTCTTTCGCCCATCAGATGGCTTACTCATACATGCAATGCAGCCTATGCAGAGGCTCAGCATAGACTTTAAAGGGCCATTGCCTTCGTCGACAAGGAACACCTACCTACTTACGATGGTGGACGAGTATTCACGCTTTCCCTTCGCCTTCCCCTGCCCTAATATGCTTACCTCTACGGTAATTAAATGCCTCGATCAGGTCTTTTCCCTTTGCGGGACGGCCAATTTTATCCACACTGATCGGGGTCCCTCCTTTATGTCGAGTGAACTTAAAAGTTATCTCTCCCAACGGGGAATCGCCTCAAGTAGGACGACACCATATCACCCAATCGGTAACGGACAGGTTGAACGATACAATGCCATCATCTGGAACGCTGTCCGTCTGGCACTAAGGTCACGCAACCTACCGGACCAGCAGTGGGAAACGGTGCTCCCCGACGTGTTACACTCTATCAGGTCTCTTCTCTCCACATCTACTAATGTCACGCCTCATGAGCGATTCTTCAAATTCCGACGTCGCTGTACACATGGGACGTCTCTACCGTCATGGTTGGTGGCTCCAGGCCCGGTGCTACTCCGGAGGTTCGTCCGGTCTGCCAAAAACGACCCTCTCGTTGACGAGGTGGAGTTAACGGAGGTAAACCCCACGTATGCGCACGTACGGTACCCTGATGGCCGGGAGACCACCGTCTCGCTCCGAGATCTGGCTCCCTGCCCAACCGGTCACACGGGCCTGAATGATGAAGGATCCCACGACGATGATATCAACACTCCGCACCCCTATGAAAATGACGCCCCGCTTGGGACATCGGGGGATCTGCCGGCAACGCTACCGGATCAACTCAGGGAGCTGGACGCTCCCCGTAGGATGGCCACCCGAAACCAGGACACCGGCCAATCTCCAGCCACGACCCGGGATGAGGCCAGCTCAGCACCTGTGGGGACCCGCACCCGGAGTCATGATATTCCCAGTCCTCCACAGGATGATCAGGATGACGCGGACTCTACTGACTTACCGGTACGGGCCAAGCGACCCAGGGACCAGGACACGGTCCGGGAAGACGTGCCTTCCGGTCACAAGCAGAGAGCTAAACGTCTACGGCTATTTCTGGTCCGCCTAGTCCGTTAAAGGAAGACTGGACTTCCAAACCTTTTAGGGAGGAAGAATGTCATAAATTGCAAGGAACAACTCAGGAAGTACTACTGGGCGGCCAGCTGGGGCGCCGTCCAGGGAGTATAAATACTCAGGCATGGGCCCACCTTGGGCAGAGACAATCTGGAAACAGGAAGCGAGTGACTGCTAACGAGACCTCCATGTTTTGTTACAAGTTGATTAAAGCCTTGCTTTATGTTCAAGTGCGTAGTGAGTCTTTATTACGTCAACCCTAACCCTAAATACCCTAACACTAAATACCCTAACCCCTAATGCAGTGTTACGAACCCTAACCCTAAATGCACTAACCCTAACCTTAAATGACCCTAACCCTAAATGACCCTAACCTTAACTCTAACGCTAAATGCAGTGTCACTAACCCTAACCCTGAAGCTAACCCTAACCCGACACCCTAACGCCAAATACCCTAACCCTAAATGCAGTGATACTAACCCTAACCCTAAATCCCTAACCCTAAATACCCTAACCCTAAATACCCTAACCCTAACCCTAACCCCTACCCTAACCCGAACCAACCCCAACCCTAACCCAAACCCTAACCTCTAACCCTACCCCTAAATATCCAAACCCTAATCCTAAATACCCTAACCCTAAATGCACCCTAACCCTACCCCATAACCCTAACCCCCTAACCCTAATACCCTAACCCTAATTCGAATACCCTAACCCTCTAACCCTAATACCCTAACCCCCACCCTAATACCCTAACCCTAACCCCCTAACCCTAATACCCGAACCCTAATACCCGAACCCTAATACCCGAACCCTAATACCCTAACCCCCTAACCCTAATACCCTAACCCTAATACCCTAACCCCCTAACCCTAACACCCTAACCGTAATACCCTAACCCTAATACCCTAACCCTCACCCTAAACCCTAACCCTAAATACCTGAACCCTAAATACCTGAACCCTAACCACCCTAACCCTAAATACCCTAACCCCAACCCTAAATACCCTAACCCTAAATACCCTAATCCTAACCCTAACCCTTACCCTAACCCTAAATACCTTAACCCTAACCCTAAATACCGTAACCCTACCCTAACCCCAAACCTAACCCTAAATGACCCTAAACCTAAACCCTAACCCTAAATGATTTAAACCCTAACCCTAAATGACGCTAACCCTAACCCTAAATGCACTAGCCCTAACCCGAAATGACCCTAATCCTAACCCTAAACGACACTAACCCTAAACCTAAACCCAACCCTAACCCTAAATGCACTAACCCGAACCCTAAATGCACTAATCCTAACCCTATACCCGAACCCTAAATGATCCTAACCCTAACCCTAAATTACCCTAACCCTAACCCCTATCCTAGCACCGACCCCAACCCCAACCCTAACCCTAAACCCTAACCCTAAACCTAACCCCTAAATGACCCTAACCCTAACCCTAACCCAACCTAACCCTACCCCTAACCCTACCCCTGACCCTAACCCTACCCCTGACCCTAACCCTACCCCTAACCCTACCCCTGACCCTAACCCTACCCCTAACTCTACCCATGACCCTAACCCTAACTGCAGTGTCACTAAGCCTAACCCTAAATGCAGTGTCACAAACTAACCCTAGCCCTAACTAGATAGAATTTTTTTTAGGTAAAGGTATTAAGGGATACAGAACCAAAGCGGGTAGATGGAGTTAAGATACAGATCAGCTATGATCTAATTGAATGACGGAACAGGCTAAGGGGCTGAATGGCCTACTCCTGTTCCTATGATTCTATGGTGAAGTACTAAATAGATCAATATCCAAGCAATACCAACCTTCAGTAGCAGCACACAAAATGGCCTCCTCCAATGTGCTATCCGCCCCAGGTATACCTTAATGCAACTCATACCACTCCTTATATAGTGGTGCTAATTATTTGGGGCAAAGTTGGGGAAAATGGGTCAGAGGGGTTAGCCACAACCCCTTGATTCCATTTACATGAGGCAGATAGGGCTCATGACGGGCCTTAAAGGGCTCATGACGGGCCTTAAAGGGTACTGGCAATTTTTTGGGAGGATAATTCTTTAGCAGTTTCTTAACAGCAGTTTTGACACTGTAGCCTTTAAGAACCAGCTACCAATTCACTGCTAAGGACAGTTCTGTCAATTCAATCAAAAACATCTTTCTAGGAAAGAGACAGTAACCAGTATTCCCAAATTTGTCATTTCATTAGTTTATTTTTTTCAAATCATAAAAAATAAATTAGTTGTAAACAAAATTGTTCAAAAAAGTTCCTTCAGAGAAAATGTATACAATATAGAAGAGCTGCTGTACAGACTACTCAAGATTGGGATTGTTACAAAATCCTGAGCTGCTACACTACACGATTATTTTACATAGTCCCTCTGGTTCGGTGATAAGACTTTGTCTCAACAGTTTTAATATTCACTGTAATTAGAAATTTACAAAATGCAATGTATGGTGGGTTAGTACACTGCACTATGAAACAACACTCAATGGAGTACAGTAAATAAATATTTTTTCTTGTCCCTTTTTATAAAAAAAATGTTTGGAAGTCTAAGCATTAAAAAATAACAATCATGGTAGGATGGGTTGTTTAACAAATGTTGGTTATTTCATTAAACTATAAACTGTAAACAACTTGTATTTACATATAATGAAACAAATAAGTTATGAATAAAGTATTTCTGTTGACAGTATTCTGAATTTCTTGAACACAATTCTCTGTTACAGTGTTTTAAATATCAACATTGCTGCTGTTGGAAACATTTTGAAGTCTCATGTACCACAACCACTCTTGTGTTGTTAATCATGTTGCTGCTCTGGGTAAATCGCTAAGAATGCCAAGAACACCATGCATTTTTATGGTGGCTTTAACAGACAAAACTTCCAAAGCCACAAGAGGGAAAAAAATTTAAAAAAGAAATGGACACTAAGGTAAGGGGGGGACAAGGAGAAATGGTCAAATGCTTGATCAAAAAGATGTTTCTTAAAGTTTTACGAGTGGATAGAAGTGCTCTCGAGGCAGTACAAAGAAGGTTCACTCGGTTAATCCCGGGGATGAGGGGGTGGACATACGAGGAGAGGTTGAGTAGATTGGGACTCTACTCATTGGAGTTCAGAAGAATGAGAGGCGATCTTATTGAAACATATAAGATTGTGAAGGGGCTTGATCGGGTGGATGCGGTAAGGATGTTCCCAAGGATGGGTGAAACTAGAACTAGGGGGCATAATCTTAGAATAAGGGGCTGCTCTTTCAAAACTGAGATGAGGAGAAACTTCTTCACTCAGAGGGTAGTAGGTCTGTGGAATTTGCTGCCCCAGGAAGCTGTGGAAGCTACATCATTAAATAAATTTAAAACAGAAATAGACAGTTTCCTAGAAGTGAAGGGAATTAGGGGTTACGGGGAGCGGGCAGGAAATTGGACATGAGGCTGAGTTCGGATCGGTCAAGGCCCTGTGGGTGGCGGAGCGGGCCCAGGGGCTGAGTGGCCGGGTCCTGCTCCTACTTCTTGTGTTCTTTAGATTTGAGGTTAGGATCAGATCAGCCATGATCTTATTGAATGGCGGAGCAGGCTCGAGGGGCTGATTGGCCTACTCCTGCTCCTATTTCTTCTGTTCTTATGTTCTTAAGAAGCAGTGGGAGTTCCAGAGAATTATGCCAAGATGGGCTGAATAGAGTGGGGATACACAGAAGGCTAGATCATAGAATCACAGAATGGTTACAGTACAGAAGGAGGCCATTCGGCCCGTTGAGCCCATGCCGGCTCTCTGCAAGAGCACTTCAGCTAGACCCACTCCCCCGCCCTTACCCTGTAGCCCTGCAAAATTTTTTCATTCAAAAATGTTGAAGACAGTGGCGGAGATAGTGGGGGGGTGGTGGTCATGACCCTCCCAATCATTTCGAGGTTGGCCAGCATGGCTTTGGAGGACCGCCTCCATTTAGCTCCCAGGAACCTATCACCTGTCTTCAGCCTTCAAAATCTTTGTGCTTCCCAGCTCGCCTTCAGACTAGGTATGTCAGCAACCCCCAGCCAAGTCTCCTTCTAAATCTTGTTCGGCAAACCAAGCTCTACCACTGATTGAAGACATACAAGGGATCCCCAAGTAAGGATATGATGGTTGAGTTTTGAGCAAGTTAACAAACCAAGTCTAGAGGTGATAAAAGTGTGCAGAAGGATTTAAGCAGTGGTGGGGGTAAGATAGGGGGTAAGGTTGGTGGTAAGGAGGTAGAAGTAAGCGGTCTTGGTGATGGATAGGATGTGGAGTTTGAAACTCAGCTTTCAAACAAGAATGGCAGACTTTACATGGCCAAGGAGGAGAATGGAGTCAGTGACAATGGAGTGGAGTTTAGGGCAGGGGCTGAAAATTATAACTGTGGTGTTCCACTTATTCTGTTGGAGGAATTTTTGGGGGAGAAATTCAACTTCATTTCACCCAGTTTTTCGAGTGGGAGTGCCCCCCAGGGCAGGATAAAATACTGCAGGATGCTACTGGCCAGGGCTCACTCCCTCCGCTTCACCCCTCCCCCTCGCAGGAGCTACCTGTGAACCGGCTCAGCATTGAGCTGGATAAAATTCCTAAGGCCCTGACTGGCAAGCTGCATCGAGACACCCAATAGGCATCTGTAGCTCACTGGTTTTATGCAGATGAGAGGCCCAATTTCAACTGAACTTAAGGCCGAGTCTTTGGGCGCATGTTCACATTGCACCACCCATTTCACACCAGAAACTGACATGAGTTGAATTTCTCCCCCTTTGACTCATCCATCATTTCATGTCATTAAGGGCATCGGGTAGTCATGGGGTTAAAGAAGTGGTCAACAGAGAGCTGAGTCTATCAACATACAAAGTTTACCCTGTGCATGCAGTTAATGTCACCAAGGGGCAACATGCAGATGAGGACGAGAAGGGCAAGGACAAGGACATGGGCATATACTTTGAGAGAGAATGGAGGAGGATGGTGTGGTTGATTGTATCAAATGTCAGGAAGAGATTGAGAATAGATAATCCACTGTGGTCACAGGTACAGAGATGTTATTCATGTCAGCCTTGGCTTAGTTGGTAGCACTCTCATCTCTGAGGCAGAAGGCTGTGTGTACAAGCAATATTCCCTCTAATTTTTTTTGGGCCACGTGGCCCCTTTAACGGGCTGCACAGGCCATTCAAAATTCCATGCATGTGCGGTTTTTCGATTTAAAAGCTGGCGCAGGACCTGCAAAGTGCTGCGTGGCCGTGCAGCTTAAAGGGAACATTCGGTACAAGTCCCATTCCAGAGATTTGAGCACAAAAATCTAGGCTGACACTCCAGTGCAGCACTGTCGGAGGTGCAGTCTTTCAGATGAGATGTTAAACCAAGGCGCCATCTGCTCTCTCAGATGGACGTAAAAGATCCCATGCCACTATCTCGAAGAAGAGCAGGGGAGTTATCCCCGGTGTCCTGGCCAATATTTATTCCTCAATCAACATCACTAAAAAAAGATTAACTGGCCATTAACACATTGCTGTTTGTGTGAGCTTGCTGTGCGCAAACTGGCTGCCGCATTCCTACATAACAACAGTAACTACACTTCAAAAGTACTTATTTGGCTGTCAAGCACTTTGGGACGTCCTGAGGTCGTGGAAGGCACAATATGAGTAGAGCGAAATGTACAGGCAATGTATTTCATTTAGACATGAAATAGCAGAACAGATGAGAGAGTAACTCCAGAGTGATGGGAGATTGGATGAAGGGTGAGTGCGACACTGGGAATAGGTTGGGAGCAGTGGGCTGTTGTGTCAGAAGTTTCCGTCCCATAGACTGGGCTTTCTTTGCAGAGGCCGGTGTCGGGAGCGGAGAGAGCGACGGTACAGTGAGTATTTAAACTCACTTTCGCGGGCTTTTTTTGCAGAGGCCGGTGTCGGGAGCGGAGAGAGCGACGGTACAGTGAGTATTTAAACTCACTTTCGCGGGCTTTTTTTGCAGAGGCCGGTGTCGGGAGCGGAGAGAGCGACGGTACAGTGAGTATTTAAACTCACATTCGCGGGCTTTTTTCAGACGCTTACCAATCTCGCAGACCAGCGGCAGCATTCCAGAGCCACGTCACGATTCAAAAAGTGACGCGGGCAAGAGGAAGCAGCTGATTGGGTGAGTACAACCAGGTGAGTATTTATACTACTCTATAGTTTGACAGTTAAGGTTAATCGTTTATAAAGTTTAGAAGGTCTTAATTTTGTGGTTATAGTTTCTAAGGTCTCAGTTGTGTAGCGGGAAGTGCTAGTAAACAAGGGCCCTTGACTATATAATTTAATTGTAGTGTAATTTGTGGTATTGATTTGATTTAATTTAATTTAAATTAATTAAAGGGTAAGTCATGGCAGCACAGCTCGGCCTCGTGGCATGCTCCTCCTGCACTATGTGGGAAATCAGGGACACTTCCTGTGTCCCTGACGAGACGACCATGTGTGCGGGAAGTGTATCCAGCTGCAGCTACTGGCAGACCGCATTGCAGCGCTGGAGCTGCGAATGGATACATACTGGAGCATTCGCGATGCTGAGGACATTGTGGATAACACGTTTAATGAGTTGGTCACATCGCAGGTAAAGGCTGCACAGGCAGGAAGGGAATGGGTGACCGCCAGGTGGAGTAGTAGGCGCAGGCAGGTAGTTCAGGGGCCCCCTGCGGCCATCCCCCTCTCAAACAGATATACCGCTTTGGATATTGTTGAGGAGGATGGCTTATCGGGGGAAGGCAGCAGCAACCAACTTCCTCGCACCATGGGTGGTTCTGCTGCACAGGACGGGAGGAAAAAGAGCGGGAGAGCTATAGTGATAGGGGATTCTATTGTAAGGGGAATAGATAGGCGTTTCTGCGGCCGCAAATGAGTCTCCAGGATGGTATGTTGCCTCCCTGGTGCAAGGGTCAAGGATGTCTCGGAGCGGCTGCAGGGCATTCTGGAGCGGTAGGGTGAACAGCCAGTTGTCGTGGTGCATACAGGTACCAACGATACAGGTAAAAAACGGGATGAGGTCCTAAAAGTTGAATATAGGGAGTTAGGAGGTAAATTAAAAAATAGGACCTCAAAGGTAGTAATCGCAGGGTTGCTACCAGTGCCACGTACTAGTCAGAGTAGAAATAGAAGGATATTTCAGATGAATACGTGGCTAGAGGAATGGTGCAAGGGGGAGGGATTCAAATTCCTGGGACATTGGAACCGGTTCTGGGGGAGGTGGGACCAGTACAAACTGGATGGTTTGCACCTGGGCAGGACTGGGACCGATGTCCTAGGGGAAGTGTTTGCTAGTGCTGTTGGGGAGGGTTTAAACTAAAATGGCAGGGGGTTGGGAACCAGTGCAGGGAGACAGAGGAAAGGGAAGCAAGGATAGAAGCAAAAGACAGGAAGGAGAAAAGCAAAAGTGGAAGTCAGAGAAATCAAGGGTGGAAATCAAACATGGCCACAGTAAACAATGGCCCAGAAATTGATCCCGCGACGCGAGAGTACGCACTGCGTACTCTCGCGTATTCCCACTCCAATTGCCGGTTTTCTGCATGCCCTGCGCATGCGCTGAAAACCGGCAATTGCTCTTTTGAAAAGGGGGCGGTTCCTCGGTGCATCGCGTGCGCGCTACAGGCTGCGCGCACGCTGTGCACTTCATGCTTTGGATGCGCAGGTAAGTACTGAAGATTTTAGAAATGTAAAAAGGAGGAGTAAGACCCACTTTTAAGAAGGTAAGTAGTGAATTAAGTATTTTTTTACATTTTTTTTAACAGGTATATCTTTTTTAGAGACTTTAAAGACAGGTAAGTTTATTTTTATAACTTTTTAAAAGATTTTAAATTTTTTCAAAAATTTAATTTTTTATTTAAAATGGTTAATTTAATTAACTATACTTATTTTATTAATGTGATGGTTTTTTTATACTGACTTGGATAGAAAACTGGTTGGCAGACAGGAAGCAAAGAGTTGGAATAAACAGGTCTTTTTCCGAGTGGCAGGCAGTGACTAGTGGGGTACCGCAGGGATCGGTGCTAGGACCCCAGCTATTCACAATATATATTAATGATCTAGACGAGGGAACTAGATGTAATATCTCCAAGTTTGCAGACAACGCAAAGCTGGGTGGACGTGTGTGCTGTGAGGAGGATGCAGAGAAACTCCAGTATGATTTGGACAGGTTGGGTGATTGGGCAGATGCATGGCAGATGCAGTATAATGTGGATAAATGCGAGGTTATCCACTTTGCTGGCAAAAACAGGAAGGCAGATTATTATCTGAACAGCAATAGATTGGGAAAAGGGGAAGTGCAACGAGACCTGGGTGTCCTTGTGCACCAGTCGCTGAAGGTAAGCATGCAGGTGCAGCAGGCGGTTAAGAAGGCAAATGGTATGTTGGCCTTCATAGCGAGAGAATTCGAGTACAGGAGCAAGGATGTCTTGCTGCAGTTGTACAGGGCCTTGGTGAGACCACACCTTGAGTGTGCAGTTTTGGTCGCCTTATCTGAGGAAGGATGTTCTTGCCATGGAGGGAGTGCAGCGAAGATTCATCAGACTGATACCTGGGATGGCAGGAATGACGTATGAAGAGAGATTGGGTCGATTAGGCTTATATTCGCTAGAGTTTAGAAGAATGAGAGGGGATCTCATTGAAACTTATAAAATTCTAACAGGACTAGACAGACTAGATGCAGGAAGGATGTTCCCGATGGCGGGAGAGTCCAGAACCAGGGGTCACAGTCTAAGGATAAGGGGTAAGGCATTTAGGACTGAGATGAGGAGGAATTTCTTCACCCAGACAGTGGTGAACCTGTGGAATTCTCTACCACAGAAGGCAGTTGAGGCCAATTCATTAAATATATTCAAGAAGGAGTTAGATATATTCCTTAAGACTAAGGGGATCAAGGGATACGGGGAGAAAGCAGGGACAGGGTACTGAATTTGGATGATCAGCCATGATCGCATTGAATGGCGGAGCAGGCTCGAGGGGCCGAATGGCCTACTCCTGCTCCTATCTTCTATGTTTCTATCCACAAGATCTTTGCATTTTTCTATTGAAGGTGTGAATGGAGGGAGTGGATGAATTGGATTTGAGGATGTGCTTCTTGATGAAGTAAAGGAGTCTTGGGTTATTCTTGCCCTCCAGGATTATCCTCACGTAGTAGGAGGATTTGGCTGAAGAAAGTAACATATTGTAACGCAGCACGTGGTTTAACCAAATCTGGTGATAAATGATTAGACAAGTCACATGCCAAGTGAGTTTGAGTTTGTGACCCTCAAGCTGGTTAACTAATGTGCACTTTTGTTTTGCTAAGGTTAATGTAAACACTGCTCTCCCTAACAAAATGTGAGTTGTCCAATCCAAAATACAGTAAACCAATTCCAATATTTTTTTGGGAAGATGGTTGATATTGGGGGAGATCACAGCCTGATGTTGGGCTCAACTTTCTCACATTTTAATGCAGAAACATTGATTCTGCCTTTTATGGAATTGCCTCCACAGGATGTTGCTTGTGAAACAAGCTGATACAGGTTTAATATCTAGATTCACTTCTGAGCATGTTATTTGATGGCAGATGTCACCTCTATACACTGTTTTTGATATCCATCTCTGCTATAAATTGTGATGGTATTCAATGTCAACTCTATGAAATTGAGAGGTGCAGCTCTCGCCACAAAGTGCTGCATCAGAGTTATCAGTAACTATCTCCACAAACAAACATTTGCAACTCTATTTAACTTATATGAAGCATTTAGTATAGAGCAGCAAAACAAATAGCATTCTTAAACATATACACAGCATGTGAACAAATTAACTGCAGAAACCTCTCCTTGATATTTTGCTAATGTTTGGCTCTGGACTTTTAAAAGCTTCAATTATCAATGGTGACACTTGAATACTGTAAGTACAAAAGTGGATGAACGATTTCAGTTTTAATCCTTTTAACCACAGTTCTTAAGGAAAGGGAGTTTACTTGTTTACATTTACACATCTAATTTAATTCCGTTGCAATGATAAGTAAAACAATTGTTAGAATTTGAAACTGCATAAATCAAATCAAAGCAGTGAGTATTGGACTGTAAAATATTGACTGCGGTCAACTAATAAAAGTTAACAATGGATTTACAATGATTACTGTAATTGATTTTCCAAAAAAGGCCTAAGCTTGAATTAGAAGTAAATCAATGTTTTTAGGCTTTTCTAACAAGATGTTAGATACTGTAACAAATATTTGGCCAAAGAGAACAGCAGAACAGACAACTACTATTATTACAATAAAAACAGAAAATGCTGATAATACACAACAGGTCAGTCAGCATCCACAAAAAGAAAAAAACAGATCAGGATGTTTTGGGTGTGTAGATTAATCAGTGCTAATTTTAACTCCCGATGGGAGTCATTGAATGGGGGTTGAGACAGATGACGTACCGTCTGGCCTTCCACAACAAGGCCTGTTCTTGCCCTGGTTCCTCTTGCAATCAGGTTGGCCTGGCAGAAAAGCCACAGCAGTGGCTAAGCTTGGAGTGCAGGCTTCCAGTTAAAATTGAAGATGGGCCACAATTACATCATCGGAGGACCCTTCTGTCTTCAGGCAGGTTTTCTTGCCATCTGCTCAGTAATTCAGGTTAAGAATTCACCACGATCGATGTGGGTAAGTCGCATCGGACATTTTAACTGCCCAATTGTCTGGTGTCTGGTGAGCGGGCAGGATTAAAATCGGGCCTTTCAGAACAAATGCCGACTGACTAATAGCAAAAATTGGCCTTGTGGTTGATAGTATAGACTGCAGGAAGATATCAATGGACTGGTCAGGTGGGCAGAAAAGTGGCAAATGGAATTCAATCTGGAGAAGTGTGAGGTAATACATTTGGGGAGGGGACAAGGCAAAGGAATGCACAATAAATGGTAGGATACTGAGAAGTGTAGAGGAACAGAGGGACCTTGGAGTGCATGTCCACAGATCCCTGAAGGTAGCAGGACAGGTAGATAAGATGGTTAAGAAGGCATATGGGATACTTTTCTTTATTAGCCGAGGCACAGAATATAAGAGCAGGGAGGTTATGCTTGAACTGTATAAAACACTAGTTAGGCCACAGCTAGAGTACTGCGTACAATTCTGGTCATCATATTACAGGAAGGATGTGATTGCACTAGAGAGGGTACAGAATAGATTTACAAAGATGTTGCCAGGACTGGAGAATTTTAGCTATGAAGATTGGGTAGGCTGGGGTTGTTTTCTTTGCAGCAGAGGAGGCTAAGGGGAGACTTGATTGCGGTGTATAAAATTATGAGGGGCCTAGACAGAGTAGATAGGAAGGACCTATTTCCCTTAGCAGAGAGGTCAATAACCAGGGGGCATAGATTTAAAGTAATTGGTAGAAGGATTAGAGGGGAGTTGAGAAGATTTTTCACCCAAAGGGTGATGGGAGGTCTGGAACTCTGCCTGAAAGGGTGGTTGAGGTAGAAACCCTAATCACAATTAAAAAGTACTTGGATATGCACTTGAAGTGCTGCAACCTACAAGGCTACGGACCAAAAGCTGGAAAGTGGGGTTAGGCTGGATAGCTCTTTTTCGGCCGGCACAGACATGATGGGCTGAATGGCCTCCTTCTGTGCCGTAAACTTCTATGACCTACTGTATATTTCCAGAATTCTGTTTTATTTCAGGTTTGTAATATTTGCAGTTTTTCTTTTTGTTTTACTCTTGTTACTGTGTAAGAGCAATTGTCCCCTGAGGCATTCAAAGAAATATGCACATTTGATGGTCAATTATTAATTTACTTCAGAAAGTGATCTTTGTGCAAATTTTTCATTAAGAGCTTGAGTTTTTAATTATTGCCTATTCCAGGCTTTCATTCAGGATTTAAAGCCCAGGTCCCAGCATCAGAAATAAACGCTTGCTTACTCTTGCTCTATTTATAGAGTGCTTCATATCTTTAAGAATGTTATTTAACAAAAAAGCACTCTCAGTGTTTTGTCCTATTTTATTTGCCAGCTTAAAACATTATTGATGTTGGGAATGAGGAAGAAGGAGCTCTGTGTTATGCAAAAAAGCCTCAGTGAGGTCCTCAGATTGGAATGTAATGCCAGTGTTAAGAATAGTTCTTATGAAGCACTGGACCAAAAATTTTACCTCTTTTTTTGTCAGATGATTATTGACCCGCTGTGTATTTCCATCATTTTCTATTTTTATTTTAGAAACATTTCTGTATACTTTAACACCATCATAGCAGCCATCAAACTGCACTGTTATTTCAGCTAGATAACCTTTATATTTGTAAAACAAACATGTAAAGATTGGAGAGATCTTTTAGCTATCAGTATATGGGCAAGAACGAATGTGTGCTGCAAAAGGTCTTCCATCCGTTAAATTATTTTGAGTTGTGACATCATATTCCTTTAATTTATTGTTAACACTTTTCCTTTTGATAAGTGCACAGTGATTATTCTGAGAAAAATCTTGAAATGGAAATTTGGATGGCTTTCTTTCCACAGCAGCTGTAGCACTATATAACTTTGGAGCTGCTGGTTTAATTTTACTTCAATATGAGCTCTATACCCGTCACTGTCACTGTCATTGTTGAGTGTAGCTGGGAAATACTTTGTTCAGACAGCACATGTAGATCTAAAGGCATTACCAGGAAGCACCAACTCAATTGCGGACGTCAGTACAGAAGCAGCACAGATTTATAAAAACCATTCTGTGAACTAAGATGTGTTTGGAGAACACTCAGGTTTTTACCAATTAGTTGTGAATTAATGGCCCCTCCTAGATGGAAAATACCGTAACAGTTTATACCTGCATGATGGTCATTCAGAATTCAACAAAAATTAAGGTTTCCAATGAGTTACACTGTGCAATTGTGAACAATTTAACTCCTTTCTAGACCTTTACTCTATTGTCAAAATAGAGGTTGACATTGGTAGCCAATAATTGTCAGCATTGTAGTCCATACAGCACTGCAATCAACAGGTTTTACTAGGAATCTGCTTAGTGTTGAGTAGAATGGGTAGATATGATGACAAGAGACAAAAGGACCACTGAATTGGATCATTCTAAGAAATGGCATTAAGAGACAGCCACATTCAAGGATTTCCATAAAAATGCTATTTCTATAAAGTGTAAGTAGCAATAATATTGCTTTTGTCAGAAATGCAGTTGGAACTGTAAGAATTGCATATGTTCATATAGTAAACCTGCTCACTGCAATCCTATTCATTCAGCGACACAGCTAAAAGTGGTTATTATCTGCGACCCAGAAATGCTGATGCCCTGATAGCCACCTTGGTACAGGAAGCGCAGCAGGCTGTCTTGTAGTAAGAATATACACAAAGCCGGGCTTGTACCACCACATTGCAGTTGTAATATTTATCTATGCAGCTTTCATCTGTAAGAGAAAAGAACAGTTTAAAGATTAGCTTTCAAACTAAATTGAAGTCAAAAGATTGAAATTGTACTGATTATTTCTGTTACCCATAAATTTACCTGGAAAAGAAAACAAGCAGCAAATTTGCTGACATCCACTTTGTGCTACTGCCCAAGACCAATTTCACCCCCATAGTGCTTTAAAAAGGAGGAAGAGTCATCCTAAAAACACTTTGCCGGATAAAGTGCTGTCCTACAAAATTGTAGGGTCTCCAATCCTTTCATCCCCTCCTCACCTTTAGATTTTTTATAGATACTGTATATGTTCATTACTTTTTTAATTTATTCATTCACAAGATGTGGGCAGTCACTGACAAGGCCAGCATTTATTGCCCATCCCTAGTTGCCCTTGAGAAGGTTGTGGTGAGCTGCCTCCTTGAATGGCTGTAGTCCGTGTGGCGAAGGTACTCCCACAGTGCTGTTTATTTAGGGAGTTTCAGGATTTTGACCCAGCGACGATGAAGGAACGGCGATATATTTCCAAGTCAGGATGGTGTGTGACTTGGAGGGGAACTTGTAGGTGATGGTGTTCCCATTCGCCTGCTGCCCTTGTCCTTCTAGGTGGTAGAGGTCGCAGGTTTGGGAGGTGCTGTCAAAGAAGCCTTGGCGAGTTGCTAAAGTGCATCTTGTAGATGGTACACACTGCAGCCACAGTGCGCCAGTGGTGGATGGAGTGCTAATCAAGCAGGCTGCTTTGTCCTGGATAGTATCGAGCTTCTTGAGTTTTCGAGCTGCACTCATCCAGGCAGGTGGAGAGTATTCCATAACACTCCTGACTTGTGCCTTGTAGGTAGTGGAAAGGCTCTTGGGGAGTCAGGAGGTGAGTCACTCACTGCAGTATACCTAGCCTCTGACCTGCTCTTGTAGCCACAGTATTTATGTGGCTGGTCCACTTAAATCTCTGGTCAATGGTGACCCCAGGATGATGATGTTGGGGGATTCGAAGATGGTAATGCCATTGAATGTCAAGGGGAGGTGGTTAGATTCTCTCTTGTCGGAAATGGTTATTGCCTAGCACTTGTGTGGCTCGAATGTTACTTGCCATTTATCAGCCCAAGCCTGAATGTCATCCAGGTCTTGCTGCATGCGGGCACAGACTTGCTTCATTATCTGAGGAGTTGCGAATGGAACTGAACACTGTGCAGTCAACAGCGAACATCCTCACTTCTGACCTTATGATGGAGGGAAGATCATTGATGAAGCAGCTGAAGATGGTTGGGCCTAGGACACTGCCCTGAGGAACTCCTGCAGCGATCTCCTGGGGCTGAGATGATTGGCCTCCAACAATCACAACCATCTTCCTTTGTTCAAGATATGACTCCAGCCAGTGGAATGTTTTCCCCCGATCCCCACTGACTTCAGTTTTACTAGGGCTCCTTGGTGCCACACTTGGTTAAAAGCTGCCTTGATGTCAAGGGCAGTCACTCTCACCTCACATCTGGAATTCAGCTCTTTTGTCCATGTTTGGACCAAGGCTGTAATAAGGTCTGGAGCTGAGTGATCCTGGCGGAACCCAAACTGGGCATCGGTGAGCAGGTTATTGGTGAGTAAGTGCCGTTTGATAGCACTGTCGACGACACCTTCCCTCACTTTGCTGATGATTAAGAGTAGGCTGATGGGGCGGAAATTGACCGGATTGGATTTGTCCAGCTTTTTGTGAACAGGACATAGCTGGGCAATTTTCCACATTGTCGGGTAGATGCCAGTGTTGTAGCTGTACTGGAACAGCTTGGCTATAGGCGCGGTGGTGGATGCAGATTCAATCGTGCCTTTCAAAAGGGAATTGGATAAGTACCTGAAGGAAAAAAAATTGCAGGGCTACAGGGAAAGGGCAGGGGAGTGGGACTAGCTGAAGTGCTCTTGCAGAGAGCTGGCACGGGCTTGACGGGCCGAATGGCCTCCTTCTGTGCTGTAACCATTCTATGATTATGATATATTGAGTCTGGGCCTGACCTTAATATGGTTTGAGGCAGAATGAGAAACATGGGAGCAAATGTCCCTCCTTAGCACTTGGGCATAATGCATGTCCTAACACAGGCCATCGAATTTTCCGTTCATTTAAGTTAATGGATAAAACAATTAAATTGGGCTGTATTGCAGGCATGCGATTCTCACTGCCCAATATTCCTGTATGCATTCTGCCCAGGTGATGCTTTAAGCACTGAAGAGGAAAATTTGTCAGTTTAAACCCAGTACAGTGCCAAACATAGGAACATAAGGACATGCTTTACAAAGTGCTCAGGGGGTTCATTGTATTCCTGAGCAATTTGTAAACCTACCTGTCTCTAAATCACAGATGTTGCGTGATTGTACTTAACCCAATTTAAATATTTACAGAGGGGAGATTCTCCATTCTCCATTTTTAAATTTTGAACTTTTAGAAGTGAGCTTTGACCATGTATGCATCAGGTATATACAGAGTGCATTCCTGCCCAGGAACATTATAGAGTTCCAGCCAGGCAAGGGCCAAGCAATGTACTGTCTGGCTGGAACCTAAACTGTAGTTATGAGTCTCAGGACTGGTAGCTGCAATGTAAATGTACCCCAAATGTTCTAAGCAGTACCTATTTGTGGGATACAAGGCTTATTGTTGCAGCTCTGATGCTCCTCTGGCTTCTGATGAGGATCACAGCGGTCACTAGGAATCATGTCATCGCCTAGACAGCGGACTTCACGCACTCTGAACCCTCCTTCACATGACTTAGAACACTGCAGATAATAAAGAATTATCAATAATTAATCATTAATAAACTTGCAGATTGGGCGTGTAATTGGCAAATGAATTTCAAGTTAGTGCGAGGTGGTGCATTTTGGTAGGAAGAATAAGGAGGCTGCATACTCCTTGGAAAGTAAGGATCTAAATGGGGTAGAGGAGCAAAGGGATCTAGGGGTACAGATACACAAATCACTAAAAGTAATGACTCATGTTAAGAAGGCTATTAAAAAAAAAGCAAACAAAGCACTGGGGTTTATTTCTAGAGGGATAGAATTGAAAAGCAGAGAAGTTATGTTAAACTTGTATAGAACCTTGGTTAGACCACACTTGTATGTTTAAATTTTGTGGCTAATTGGAACTGATCAGCAAGTCAGAATGCACCTGTAATAATGTTGCTGAGGCACTAGTTGGTGAGCTACTGGTATAAGAAATGCATGAATCCAGCTGTGGAATAAGGACATTTATTCAGAATGGAGGAAAGAAAGTAAAAACACAAAGGGGTACAACAGTAACTACACTTCCAAAAGTGCTTCATTGGCTGTAAAACGCTTTGGGACATCCGGTGGCCGAGAAAGGCGCTATATAAATGCAAGTCTTTCTTTTCTTTAGGTAGTATTGCATGTTCTGTATGCTCCATAAATTTATGACTGCTTAACCTTAATATTTCAAGGGGGAAAAATTTGGTATCGACCATTTTGGGACGCTAATATCGGCCAGCCGCAAAATTTAGCACCCGGTGCAAATTATCGCCAGCAACCGTGAAATTCGTCTCCAGCGCCCCTGGAGGTGATTGGAGCGCTAAATCAAGCGCTACACACTGCTCTTAGGGCGCTAATGTCGGGGAATGGGGTGCTACCTCAGAGCGCTACTCAAGCTCAGGCGCTGTCAATTACCTAGTCCTCAGACAGACTGGCGACTTCCAGTTCTTAAAGGGGAGGGTCAATCATGCTGCACAGCCTCACCCTGATCATTGCTGCTTTTGACCTGGGCCTGCAAGGAGGTGCAAATCTTGAACCATGAATATCATGGCTGCTCAGAGGCCCAGGGAGAGAGCTCGCCTGTTTAGCGACCAGGTATTGGAGGCTCTGGTTTTGGCTGTGGAACGCCGACGGGCAGTGCTGTTACCAGACACTGGCAGGAGGCCATTGCCCCGGGAGTTCACAAGGGTGTGGAGGGAGGTGACCCATTATGTCTCATCCAGAAGCCTGGTCCAAAGGACTCACACCCAGTGCCGCAAGAAGTTCAACGACCTCACTCGGGTGGTCAGGGTGAGTAGATGCTTGAAATACCTCTACATCCCACCATCTCAACCTCACTCTGTGCACAGACGATATAAACTGGCAAATCCCCAACACTCACCCAACAACCATTCCCATCTACTGTCACATCCACATCTTACACCTTGCAGACATTAACGGCTATTCATCTGGCACATCTGCCAAACACATGACTGTACACTCACTCACATGCTGTCCTTTTTCTTGCAGGCCAAGCTTTCTCATAACAGGAGGTAGCAACAACGCACGGGAGGAGGTCAGGCGGAGCTGCACCCCCTCAGCTCAGGGGCCATCTCCCCGGAGGATGAGTGCACGCACGAGTTCTGCTGCATAGGACTCGGATGAGGACCTCGATATCGCGGCAATGAACACACAGACGATGAGCATGCATACTGAGCTCATGGGTGCAATGGCAAGGGTGCCCGAGAGCATGGATGCACTGGCCAGGAGCGTGGAGGAGTCCGCCGCCAGCACAGCTGTCATCTGTGCGCAAATCCTCGATCCCATCCTTGCCTCGTTGCAGAGGATGGTTGACTTGCAGAGAGACCGTGGAGATCCAGACCCCATGCCGCGGGTGAGGTGGCAGCATCTATCGCAGCACAGGCCGAGGCAACGTAACGGCTTAGTGCTGGAATCGAGTCATTGGTTGGTGCCATCCAATCTCAGACTGCTCTGATGCAGTCTCAGATTGATGCCACGCAAGCACTGACTGCTGCCACCGTAGCTGGGGCGACCACTATCCACCGGGTGCCACAGCAGGCCAGCAATCTGTGTATGAGCAGATTGCTCCGGATGCTGTGGTTCTGCCCCGGGGGAGTAGCAGTGTGTTGGTCGAGCAGGAAGGTGCTGTCCTCTCTCAGGATGACAGCATTCCTGCTCCCAACACTGCCACTCCGCCATTGCACTTGCCACAGCCTGTAACCCAGCCAGCCCAGACTGCTGCCGCCCATGCAGAGTTGGTGCAGTCTGCAGCCGGGCCCTCCAGGCCCAGAGCTGGTCGAGGGCGTCCTGCAAGGCCATCTGCAGTCTCTGGATCTGAGATTCAGCAGCCTTCCGCCAGCCTTGCTGCAGCCACTGGGGCCACATTACGGAGGAGCAGTAGGGTTGGGAGGGGGGAAGTGCGAAGGGGAGGGAGATCATTGAAGAAGGCCGACTAACTAAAGTTTTTCGACCAAATGTTGGACTTGTTTGTAAATATATTGTTCACTTTGTTAAGAATTATTTTGATGTGCTAAGAACCAGTTGTTGTGTTTGTTTGTTATTGGTTGTGCTTAATAAGACACAGTTGTTGAGAATAATAAAAATTTTATTTAAACGTTACAAATTTCCTCATGTTTCTCATTGGAACTTTGGCCGGTAATAGGGGCTGCGGGATGGCTGTAATGATGTGGTTGTTGATCCCAAATGCCATCTTCTCTGTCGTTCATCGGATGCACTGTGTTATGAGGCGTTCACGAATGGCCCTTGCAGAAGCAACATTGAGTGCCTCCCTCCCACGTTGTTGCTGCTCCTCTTCCTCTTCATCCTCCTCCTCCGCCTCCTCCTCCTCCTCTCCCTCTTCCTCCTCCTGAGGTGGTCCACCAATCCCTAGTGGCAATGGCTGGGTCCTCAGAGTGGCAAGGTTGTAAAGCATGCAGCACACAACTATGAAAACCGATACTCGATCAGGGGAGTACTGCAGGGCTCCTCCAGTGGTCAAAACACTGTTACTTCAGCACACCGATTGTCTGTTCAATGAGGTTCCCAGTGGCGCTATGGCTCTCATTGTAGGCGAGCCCAGCAGGAATGTTGGGGTTACGGAGCGGTGTCATCAGCCAGGTGTAGAGTGGAGAACCCTTGTCCTCGAGGAGCCAGCCACGAGCTTGATGTGGTGTTTTGAACAGTTCTGGGACACCAGTCTGGTGCAGGATGAATGAATCGTGACTGCTGCCAGGATAGTGGGCATTGACGGCGAGGCTGCGCTGTCTGTGGTCGCACACCAACAGCATGTTCAGAGAGTGGTAGCCTTTGCGGTTGCGGAAAACCTCTGCATTTTTATGAGGTGCCCGCAATGCCACGTGCGTGCAGTCAATGGCGCCCTGAACCATGGGGAAGCCTACTATCCTAGCGAAGCCACATGCGCGTTCACGCTATTTGTCTCGGGTCATTGGGAATGAGATGTACTGCCTTCTCCTTTTGTAGAGAACATTTGTGACCTCCCGGATGCAGCAATGAACAGCGAACTGAGAGATGTTCGCAATATCACCTGTTGAAGCCTGGAAGGAGCTGCTGGTGTAGAAATTGAGAGCCACTGTCACCTTCACTGCCACCGACAGAGACGTCCTGGTCCTGAGCTGAAGCTGGAGCTCTGGTTGCAGGAGGTGGCAGAGCTCTGTGACCACCTCCTTGCTGAAGCGGAGCCTTCTAAAACACTGCTCCTCGGACAGATGGATATATGAGAATTGCTCCCGGAATACCTTGGGAGGGTAAGGTCTCCTGTGCAGAGCCCTGTTGGCCCTCCTCCCTCTGGCAACGTTTTCCACTCTCTCTCTCCGCATCCGCTGCCTCCGACAGTGAAGCTGGAGGGCGAGGCCCCGTGCCAGTACAGCCCCCATTAACTCTTCTAAATGTGGTAGTACTAAAGGTTACAGAAATGGGAACCTGATAAGTCTTGCTGACGGCCAAAACTCCTTCAAGTAGGAAACCGTTAAAGGTCTCCAGACGCCTCTCTCCCTCTCTCAACCTGCGTATGCAGAATTGATTGCCGACAGGAAAAAACAGGAAGCGCACGCCTTTAAATAGCTCTCCCCCAACTCCCAGCTGACTGCAAACCGTCCCCCTCTACCTGTCGTTCCTAGCGGCAGGCGCTGAGGCAGGGGGCGAGAATCAATTTCCGGACCGGGGCGCGACCGGGGCGATGCGCGCTTGGATGACGTCACGATCTCCAGGCACAGGAGATCATGGCGGTAGTGTTTAGCGCCACTGCAAACCGCCAGTTCAATTTCGCGGGCGGCGCTTAAATCGCCGCGCACAGGCGGTTAGTCGTTAGCGTCCCGTTAGCGCCTCCCAAAGGCGCTAACGGGCGGCACTAACCAACCAAATTCCCCCCCCCCCCCCGCCAAGAACCTTATTGTTTCCTACATTACAACAGTGACTACACTTCAAAGGTACTTCATTGGCTGTAAAGTGCTTTGGGATGTCCTGAGATCATGAAAGGCGCAATGTAAATGCTAGTCTTTCTTTCTTATTGATTTTGAGGAATAGATAGAACATCTAATCATTAAAAAATCCTCTAACTTGAGGGATGGACTTACTTTGCAAATACTGCACACAAGATTGCTTCAGCACTGTTGCCTTGAGTGGTGCTGTTCAATCATTGTCTATCATCAGATGACTAACAGTTTTTGCCAACACACTACCCTAAATATCATGCTAAAATCCAGTAGCTTTTTACTGTCTCTCATGACCTCCCTACTTGTGTGGGCCAGAGTATTCCCATAGCTGGAAATGGTTCTTATTTGTGAGACATCATCACCCCTCATCCTTTCTTTCCTATTGCAAGGATTACAATAATGCATTAATTGCAAATGTATTGAGCAATGACTTAGTCTGCTACACAGTCTCTGTGGCACCATTATCTTGCCACCTCCATTCATACAATTTTACTCACTCAATTATTGTTGTGCTTACAGCTAATTAGCTGTGTGCCTCTGTTTGCTGTAAATTCTATTGTTCATGCATGGGCTGTTTATGAATTTCATGTTAATATTTATAGTTTTGTTTGCTGTTTTACAGGAACAATTTACTACTACACGCTCTCTTTGTTCTGAGTCCCAGTAATTAGGCATATATCTGTGTCACATATTGCTTCTTCCTTATTTGAATCCAAATGGCCCTGTGCAACTCCATGCACACCATCACTGTTACTTCTTCCATTGTCTGGCATACCCTTCATTTATTTGGTGTTGCCTTTCTGCCCCAAAGAAACAAATTTATCACACCATCACTGCCATAAGAAGACCCTGTGCGATTCTGCTGCAAAGCGGACTTTGGAATAGTTTCAACAGGAAATCTCTAGATCTCCCGCCATAAGTTCGTGACACATTGAAGAAAACTCCGCATGTATAGACGATGTAAAAGAAATAGTGAATTCCGAATAAATTTCCTTATTCCACAGCTGGATTCATGCATTTCTTATACCAGTAGCTCACCAACAAGTGCCTCATTACAGGTGCATTCTGACTTGCTGATCAGTTATGTGTATGCTGTAACAAATCTATTCCCATTAGCCACAAAATTAGAATATACAGTAACTCACTCTTGCCAATTCATACAGAAACAAGTGATACGGATTTTGCTTACTCCGCACTTCAAAGGAATGATTTCTAGGCTTTAAGACCCTCTGCAAATGACTCACCACATTAAATGGGCGGTGCCATTGAAATATGGCATATTTAGCTTTGTATTTTGAATTTGCCTCATAAGTAATGCTATCTGCTTTTCGATGCTGGTGTTTTTTGGTGACTGATCAGAAACAATTCTGGGAATAAATGGTCCCGATTTTAAGTTTGCTCACACTGGGATGGGGGGGGAGGGAGGGAGGGAGGGAGTGCGGGGTCCAATATCGCGCAGGAAACCCAGAAGTGCAGCGCGTCTGTCAGTGGATTTTGAACTCAGTCACCTCATTATCATTTTACTTCCGTGTTTCCCATCCAATCAGTGGCAGCGGGCGTGATGTGGACCCGCATAACGTGATCTCAACTCTAGTATTTAAATGGACAATCCAAACATGCAAGTTGAAGGAGTTGGGGTTGGCTGTCAGAAAACTGGAAGTTTCAGAATGGAGTCCAGATGGGCAAAGGCTGTGCCCCGTTTCACTGACACCTCCCTGGATGTGCTGCTGGGGGCTGTGAGGAGTAGGAGAGAGATACTCTTCCCTAGCAACAGGAGGAAGAAGCCTGCTGCTGAGACAAAGAAGGTGTGGTTGGAGGTTGCAGAGGAGGTCAGCAACAGGAGTGTGGTTCCACGCTCCTCGATTCAGTGCAGAAAGTGGTTTAATGACCTAAGCAGGTCAGGAAAGGTGACTACAGTGGCACATTCACTTACATCATGCTTTGCGCATCACCCCACCCCCTCACTCTGCCTTCTCAAGCCTACTCTATCACATCACTCCTCACATGCACTTACCTGGCAGGTGCACCCATCCTTCTCTTTCTATGCACTTTCTCACATCCCCATCTACCCATCCACCACTCCCACTCACCCTTATCCTGATACAATGTCATGCCTCTCCCTCACCAAATGCACTCCATCCATCGGATGAGCACATTACATTACACTCACTCATAGGTCTGTTCTTTCCCTCCTTGCAGGAGAAGAGAGCACAGAACACCAGGAAGAGGGAGAGAACCGGGAGAGGCCCTCCTCAGATCATGCAGCTCACAACTGCAGAGGAGGAGGTGCTGGAAATAAGTGGCGTTTCGGTGTCTCTGGCTGTCGGAGATGGGGAGTTCCCAGCTACCTGGTGACGCAATTAAATAAAAGCCACATGTCATACGGCACTCAATCATGTTTACTTGGTTTCAGCAGCGAGTGAAATATGATCATCTTCATAATGATGATTTGCAACATTCTTACCTTGCCATGACTAATTCATGTTTTTTTAATCTCCCACAGGGCCTTCATGCGTGTAGCAGGAGTCGGTGGATGTGGCAGGCAACGAGTCCTCAGAGGAGCTGAGTCCTTCTGAGGGTGAACCGTCACAGGACTCATTCAGACCATGCACTAGCTCAGATACATTTTGGTGGGACCAGTAAGACAGATAGTTGGGTTTTCACCTGATGACTCACACTTCACAAGTGAGCAAGAGCAGATGGTGGAGACAGGGACAGCAGTGGAGAGTCCGTGTTGGAGGGCGCATCCCTCTCCAAGCTCTGCTCAGCTGAACACAGATGCTGTACCCAGGGTCGTCGATGAAGAGGAGAATCATTCAGCAGCAGCAGACAATGTGCGATGCACTGACAGGTTTTCAAATTAGACTCACCACGATTGCAGAGAGATTGGATGAGTCCACCTCAAGCATGAGGGAGGTGATGTCGCAGGCCACTGAGATGATGTCTTCTTCCATGGATAGAGTGGCCAGTGCCATGGACCATCATACGCTCCAATCAAATGAGTCTATGCACGCCTTGAACACCACTGTACAGACTCTGGATGACAACATGTCTGCTACCTTAAATAGGTTGGCAGATACCTTAGCCTTGGCCTTACAGGGCCACACTGGTCTGCACCAAAATGTTCTCTAGCACAGTGGTAGGAGTAAAGTGCGGCTGGGCCATGAGAGGGGTTGATGGCAAAAGGGGTCATAAGAACAGGAGCAGGAGTAGGCCATATGGTCCCTCGAGCCTGCTCCGCCATTCAATAAGATCATGGCTGAACTTTTACAACAACTCTACTTTCCCGCGCTGTCCCCATATCCCTTGATTCCCTTAGTGCCCAAAAATCTATCGATCTCAGTCTTGAATATCCTCATCGACTGAGCATCCACAACCCACTGGGGTAGAGAATTCCAAAGATTCACAACCCCAGAGTGAAGAAATTTCTCCTCATCTCAGTCCTAAATGGCCGACCCCTTATCCTGAGACTATGACCCTTAGTTCTAGACTCTCCAGCCTGGGGAATCAACTTCTCAGCATCTACCCTGTCAAGCCCTCTAAGGATTTTATATGCTTCAATGAGATCACCTCTCATTCTTCTAAACTCCAGAGTATATAGGCCCATTCTACTCAATCTCTCCTCATAGAACAGCCCTCTCATCCCAGGAATCAATCTAGTGAACCCTTCGTTGCACCCCTTCTAAGGCAAGTGTATTCTTCCTTAGGTAAGGAGACCAAAACTGTACACTATACTCCAAATGTGGTCTCACCAAAGCCCTATATAATTGCATCAAGACTTCTTTACTCTTATACTGCAACCCCCTTGCAATAAAGGCTAACCTACCATTTGCCTTCCTAATTGTTTGCTGTACCTGCATTTTAACTTTGTATGATTCATGTACAAGGACACCCAAATCTCTCTGAATCCCAACATTTACTAGTCTCTCACCTTTTAAAAAATATTCTGCTTTTCCATTCTTCCTACCAAAGTGGATAATTTCACACTTCCCCACATTATACTCCATCTGCCAGCTTCTTGCCCAATCACTTAACCGGTCTATATCCCTTTGCAGGGGGAGATGTGCACCTGCATGTTCGAACTCCCAAGGAGGAGATGGTGCTGGTCATTATGGGAAGGGCCATGGCTTAGGCCATGGCCACCGGCGGGGCTGAATCCATTGAAGATGACGGTATCCTAATCCTTCTTCTCACATCCCACTTCTCCCTCATCCCTAACTCTCGTCTGACTTACAAGCTGCAGATGGTGTAAGCATGTACTTCTTATTTTCTCCTGTTCCCTCACCACAACCCAACTCTTGTCCCTTTTTGACTTCAGTTACCCAAGAACTGCAACCTGCCCAGGCAGTGGTGGAAGAGCAGGAAGACAGTGAAGATGAAGACACACTGTTACTCGATTTCACACTCGCAGTCACCAGTACAAATACTGACACTCTGCGTAATTTAGAGGATAGCATAGAGGTGGGAGCTGCACTTGGTGAGGCACTGGGCACAAATGCGCTGCAGCCAGGGCAAGGGGGAAGGAGTGCACAGGTGCGAGCTTGCCAGAGAGCGAGCTCGCACACTAGTTTTTTTATTCATTCATGGGATATGGGCATCATTGGCAAGGCCAGCATTTATTGCCCATCCCTAATTGCCCTTGAGAAGGTGGTGGTGAGCTGCCTTCTTGAACCACTGCAGTCCGTGTGGTGAGGGTACTCCCACACTGCTGTTAGGGAGGGATTTCCAGGGTTTGTCCCAGCGACTATGAAGGATCGTCGACATACTTCTAAGTCAGGATGGCGTGTGACTTGGAGGGGGTGGTGTTCCCACTTGCTTACTGCCCTGTCCCTTTAGGTGGTAGAGGTCGCATGTTTGTGAGGTGCTTTCAAAGAAGCCTTGGCGAGTTGCTGCAGTGCATCTTGTAGTTGGTATACACTGCAGGCAATGTGCGCCGGTGGTGGAGGGAGTGAATGTTTAAGGTGGTGGATGGGGTGCCAATCAAACGGGCTGCTTTGTCCTGGATGGTATCGAGCTTCTTAAGTGTTGTTGGAGCTGCACTCATCCAGGCAAGTGGAGAGTATTCCATCACACTCCTGACTTGTGCCTTGGTGGAAAGGCTTTGGGGAGTCAGGAGGTGAATCACTCACCACAGAATACCCAGCCTCTGACCTGCTCTTGTAGCCACAGTATTTATGTGGCTGGTCCAGTTACGTTTCTGGTCAATGGTGACCTCCAGGATGTTGATGGTGGGGGATTCGGCGATGGTAATCCTGTTGAATGTCAAGGGGTGGTGGTTAGACTCTCTCTTGTTGGGGATGGTCATTGCCTGGCATTTTTGTGGCGCAAATGTTACTTGCCATTTATCAGCCCAAGCCTAAATGTTGTCCAGGTCTTGCTGCATGCAGGCACGGACTGCTTCATTATCTGAGGAGTTGCGAATGGAACTGAACACTGTGCAATTATCAGCGAACATCCCCGCTTCTGACCTTATGATGGAAGGAAAGTCATTGATGAAGCAGCTGTAGATGGTTGGGCCTAGGACACTGCCCTGAGGAACTCCTGCATGCAATGTCCTGGGACTGAGATGATTGGCCTCCAACAACCACAACCATCTTTGTGCTAGGTATGATTCCAGCCGTGGAGAGATTTCCCCCTGATTCCCATTGACTTCAATATTATTAGGGCTCCTTGATGCCACACTCGGTCAAATGCTGCCTTGATGTCAAGAGCAGTCAC
>CM059443.1:68513355-68562455 GCA_030390025.1 Squalus acanthias | reverse complement strand
GACGGAGGGAGAGAGTGGTTAGACTCTCACTTGTTGGAGACAGTCATTGCCTTGCACTTCTGTGGCGCGAATGTTACCTGCCACTTATCAGCCCAAGCCTGAACGTCGTCCAGTTCATGTTGCATGCGGGCATAGACTGCTTCATTATCTGAGGGGTTGTGAATGGCACTGAACACTGTGCAGTCATCAGCAAACATCCCCATTTCTAACCTTGTGTTGGAGGGAAGGTCATTGATGAAGCAGCTGAAGGTTGTTTTTGTGACTGGAAGCCTGTGTCCAGTGGTGTACCGCAGGGATCGGTGCTGGGTCCTTTGCTGTTTGTAGTGTACATTAATGATTTAGATATGAATGTCGGAGGTATGATCAGCAAGTTCGCAGATGACACGAAAATTGGTGGAGTGGTAAATAGCGAGGAGGGAAGCCTCAGGCTACAGGACGATATAGACGGGTTGGTTAGATGGGCATAACAGTGGCAAATGGAATTTCACCCTGAAAAGTGTGAGGTGATGCATTTTGGGAGGACTAACAAGGCAAGGGAATACACAATGAATGGTAGGACCCTAGGAAGGACAGAGGAACCTTGGTGTGCATGTACATAGATCCCTGAAGGCAGCAGGACAGATAGATAAGGCTGTTAAAAAGGCATTTGGGATACTTGCCTTCATTAGCCGAGGCATAGAATATAAGTGTGAGAAGTCGCACAACACCAGGTTATAGTCCAACAGCTTTATTTGAAATCACAAGCTTTCGGAGCGCTGCTCCTTCGTCAGGTGACTTCACCTGACGAAGGAGCAGCGCTCCGAAAGCTTGTGATTTCAAATAAAGCTGTTGGACTATAACCTGGTGTTGTGCGACTTCTCACGTTTGTCCACCCCAGTCCAACACCGGCATCTCCACATCATAGAATATAAGAGCAGGGAGGTTATGATGGAGCTGTACAAAACGCTAGTTAGGCCACAGCTGGAATACTGTGTGCAGTTCTGGTCGCCACACTATAGGAAAGATGTGATTGCATTGGAGAGGGTGCAGAGGAGATTCACCAGGATGAAGAGAGACTGGACAGGCTGGGGTTGTTTTCCTTAGAGCAGAGAAGGCTGAGGGGGTACCTGATTGAGGTGTACAAAATTATGAGGGGCATAGATAGGGTAGATAGAAAGGAACTTTTCCCCTTAGTAGAGGGGTCAATAACCAGGGGGCATAGTTTCAAGGTAAGGGGCAGGAGGTTTAGAGGGGATTTGAGGAAAACTTTTTCACCCAGAGGGTGGTTGGAATCTGGAACTCACTGCCTGAAAGGGTGGTAGAGGCAGGAATCCTCATAACATTCAAGAAGCATTTAGATGAGCACTTGAAACGCCATAGCATACAAGGCTACGGACCAAGTGCTGGAAAATGGGATTAGAATAGACAGGGCTTGATGGCCGGCGCAGACACAATGGGCCTCTTTCTGTGCTGTATAACTCTATGACTAGGCCTTGGACACTGCCCTGAGGAACTCCTGCAGCGATGTCCCGAGGCTGTGATGATTGACCTTCAACCACCACAACCATCTTCCTTTGTACTAGGTATGACTCCAGCCAGTGGAGATTTTCTCCCCGATTCCCATTGACTTCAGTTTTACTCGGGCTCCTTGATGCCACACTCAGTCAAATGCTGCCTTGATGTCAAGGGCTGTCACTCTCACCTCACCTCTGGAATTCAGCTCCTTTGTCCATGTTTGGACCAAGGCTGTAATGAGGTCAGGAGCCGAGTGGTCTTGGCGGAACCCAAACTGGGCATCAGTGAGCAGGTTATTGGTGAGTAAGTGCCGCCTGATAGCACTGTTGATGACACCTTCCATCACTTTGTTAATGATTGAAGTAGACTGATGGGGCGGTAATTGGCCGGATTGGATTTGTCCTGCTTTTTGTGGACAGGACATACCTGGGCAGTTTTCCACATTGTCAGATAGATGCCTGTGTTGTAGCTGTACTGGAATAGCTTGGCTAGAGGCGCGGCAAGTCTTCAGCACGATAGCCGGGATGTTGTCGGGGCCCATAGCCTTTGCTGTATCCAGTGCGCTCAGCCGTTTCTTGATATCACGTGGAGTGAATCAAATTGGCTGAAGACTGGCTTCTGTGATGGTGGGGACCTCAGGAGTAAGCCGATATGGATCATCCACTCGGCACTTCTGGCTGAAGATGGTTGCAAACGCTTCAGCCATGTTTTTTGCACTCACGTGCTGGGCTCCACCACCATTGAGGTCTTGAATATACTCAACGACTGAGCCTCCACAGCCCTCTGGGGTAGAGAATTCCAAAGATTCACCACCCTCTGAGTGAAGAAAATTCTCATCTCAGTCTTATTCTGAGACTGTAACCCCTGGTTCTAGACTCCCCAGCCAGGGGAAACATCCTCCCTGCATCTACCCTGTCAAGCCCTGTAAGAATTTTGTATGTTTCAATGAGATCACCTCTCATTCTTCTAAACTCCAGAGAATATAGACCTAGTCTACTCAATCTCTCCTCATAGGACAATCCCCCCCATCCCAGGAATCAGTCTGGTGAACCTTTGTTGCACTCCCTCTATGGCAAGTATATCCTTCCTTAGGTAAGGAGACCAAAACTGTACACAATACTCCAGGTGTGGTCTCACCACAGCCCTATATAAATCCAAATCATTGATATAGATTGTGAATAGCTGAGGCCCAAGCTGGGAATTAAATATGCCAGGGTATTTAACAATCAGGAAGGACAGGCAGGAAGGAAGGGGAGGGGGGGTGGCTATGTTAATAAAGGAAGGAATCACTGTAATACAGAGAAATGATATTGGGTCAAAAGATCAGGATAATGAAACAGTTTGGGTAGAGATAAGGAATAATAAGGGGAAAAAAACACTGGTGGGCGTAGTATATAGGCCTCCTAATAGTTGCAATTCTGTTGGAAGAAGTATTAATCAGGAAATAGTTGGGGCATGTAATAAGGGAACAGCTATAATTATGGGGGATTTTAACTATCATATTAACTGGACAAATCAAATTGGGCAGGGCAGCCTTGAGGAAGAGTTTATTGAGTGTATTAGGGATGGATTTCTTGAGCAGTATGTAACTGATCCTACAAGGGGGCAAGCAACCTTGGACCTGGTACTGTGTAATGAGTCTGGATTAATTAATAATGTCCTAGTTAAGGATCCCCTTGGAATGAGTGACCATAACATGGTTGAATTCCATATCCAATTAGAGGGTGAGAAGGTTGGTTCTCAAACAAGCATACTGAGCTTGAATAAAGGAGACTATGATGGCATGAGAGCAGAATTGATTAAAGTGGACTGGGAAAATAGATTAAAGGGTAAGACGGTACATGAGCAGTGGTGTTCATTCAAGGAGTTATTTTACAACTTTCAAAATAAATATATTCCACTGAGGAAAAAAGGGTGTAAAAGAAATGACAGCCATCCATGGCTAAGTAAAGAAATTAAAGAAAGTATCCAACTAAAAACAAGGACATATAAGGTAGCCAAAGTTAGTGGGAGGATAGAAGATTGGGAAGTCTTCAAAAGACAACAAAAAGTAACTAAAGGATTGATTAAGAAAGGGAAAATAGACTATGAAAATAAATTAGCAAAAAATATAAAAACAGATAGCAAGAGTTTCTATAGTTATATAAAAAGAAAAAGGGTGGTTAAGGCAAACGTAGATCCCTTAGAGGATGAGACAGGGAAATTAATGGTGGGAAACATGGAGATGGCAAAAATGCTGAACAAATATTTTGTTTCAGTCTTTACGGTAGAGGACACTAAGAATATCCCAACACTGGACAAACAGGGGGCTCTAGCGGGGGAGGAGCTAAATACGATTAAAATCACTAAGGAATTGGTACTCAGTAAAATAATGGGACTCAAGGCGGATAAATCCCCTGGACCTGATGGCTTACATCCTAGGGTCTTGAGGGAAGTGGCAGTAGGAATTGTGGATGCTTTGGTAATAATTTTCCAAAACTCCCTGAACTCAGCAAAGGTCCCGGCAGATTGGAAAACTGCAAATGTAACACCCTTATTTAAAAAGGGTTGTAGGCAGAAGGCTGGAAATTATAGACCAGTTAGCCTAACATCTGTGGTGGGTAAAATTTGGGAGTCTATTATTAAGGAGACAGTAACGGAACATTTAGATAAACATAATTTAATAGGACAAAGTCAGCATGGCTTTATGAAGGGGAAGTCATGTCTGACAAATTTGCTCGAGTTCTTTGAGGACATAACGTACAGGGTGGATAAAGGGGACCGGTGGATGTAGTGTATTTAGACTTCCAGAAGGCATTCGACAAGGTGCCACATAAAAGATTATTACTCAAGATAAAAAAATCACTGGATTGGGGGTAATATTCTGGCATGGGTGGAGGATTGGTTATCTAACAGGAAGCAGAGAGTTGGGATAAATGGTTCATTCTCGGACTGGCAACCAGTAGCCAGTGGTGTTCCGCAGGGGTCTGTGCTGGGTCCCCAACTCTTTACAATCTATATTAACGATTTGGAGGAGGGGACCGAGTGTAACATATCAAAGTTTGCAGATGATACAAAGATGGGAGGGAAAGTAGAGAGTGAGGAGGACATAAAAAACCTACAAGGGGATATAGACAGGCTGGGTGAGTGGGCAGAGATTTGGCAGATGCAATACAATATTGGAAAATGTGAGGTTATGCACTTTGGCAGGAAAAATCAGAGAGCAAGTTATTATCTTAATGGCGAGAAACTGGAAAGTACTGCAGTACAAAGGGATCTGGGGGTCTTGGTGCAAGAAAATCAAAAAGTTAGTATGCAGGTGCAGCAGGTGATCAAGAAAGCCAATGGAATGTTGGCTTTTATTGCTAGGGGGATAGAATATAAAAACAGGGAGGTATTGCTGCAGTTGTATAGGGTATTGGTGAGACCGCACCTGGAGTACTGCATACAGTTTTGGTGTCCATACTTAAGAAAAGACATACTTGCTCTCGAGGCAGTACAAAGAAGGTTCACTCGGTTAATTCCAGGGATGAGGGGGTGGACATACGAGGAGAGGTTGAGTAGATTGGGACTCTACTCATTGGAGTTCAGAAGAATGAGAGGCGATCTTATTGAAACATATAAGATTGTGAAGGGGCTTGATCGGGTGGACGCGGTGAGGATGTTCCCAATGATGGGTGAAACTAGAACTAGGGGACATAATCTTAGAATAAGGGGCTGCTCTTTCAAAACTGAGATGAGGAGAAACTTTTTCACTCAGAGGGTAGTGGGTCTGTGGAATTTGCTACCCCAGGAAGCTGTGGAAGCTACTTCATTAAATAAATTTAAAACAGAAATAGACCGTTTCCTAGAAGTAAAGGGAATCAGGGGTTACGGGGAGCGGGCTGGAAATTGGACATGAGTTTGAGTTCGGATCGGTCAAGGCCCTGTGGGTGGCGGAGCGGGCCCAGGGGCCGAGTGGCCTGGTCCTGCTCCTTGTGTTCTTTAGAGTTGAGGTTGAATCAGATCAGCCATGATCTCATTGAATGGCGGAGCAGGCTCGAGGGGCCGATTGGTCTACTCCTGCTCCTATTTCTTATGTTCTTATGTAAGCACGGATCCTTGCGGTACCCCACTAGTTACAGCCTGCCAACCCAAAAATGACCCGTTTATTCCTACTCTCTATTTTCTGTCCGTTACCCCCAAACCCTCTTAAACATTTAGTGGAGTGTTAATAGTAACAAGAGTTATGTATTGATGTATAAAAATTGCAGGAAGCTACCTTAGAAGAAACTACTATTTGTTTATTGAGAAAGACACAGAAAATACTTTGATTAACCTGATAATGTACAATTTTGATTTGGTGTAAATGTTTGAAATAGGAGATTAAAAATTGAGAGTACAATGAAGTTTGTTTCCCCACTATTTAATTGCGAAATACCTAAAATAATTCAAAATTTTTCATGATAAGAGCAGGGATTAATATTGTGGAGAATGGTTGAGAGAAAAACATTAGAAGCGAAATTCGTAAAATAACATCTTTACGTCAACATATTAGTAAACATTTCCAAGTCAGTCTGATTGGTTCTCCTGTCCAAGAAGAAAGATGAATGTTTATTTCTGTTAAATCATAGCTTTTCCTGCTTTTTGTTTTTAATTCGGTGATGCAAATTGTGCATGTGTTTTTCTGCACTTGTGAATAAGTGCTGCATTTCTGACATGTTACATGGTGGGGAGGGGGTGTTCTGATTCAAGACCACGTTTATTAATGGAAGTGATTGAAATTGAAAATACGGATAGCTGTTTTTGTTCAATTCTTTTTAATACTGTGAACTAAAGAACTACAGCACGTTACATTTGTTGGTTGCATTGTGATTAATATTCTAATCACTTATGTGAACGTCCAGCACGACAGTGCCACAGGAAAGCCACTGCTCCTGCTGCTTGTGCAGCCATTGCTATAGTGACATGAGGGATGGGCTAATACATTGAAATCTTTAAAATTAATACAAATTGCACGAATAGATATGCCTCTTTCAGCTCACCTTGGGCTTTTGGATTGTTTTTCAATGCCTAACCGTGTAACTGAGTGACGTTTCTGAAATGTTAATGCATTATTATGCAGTTCTTTTATATCCCAGTCATTTCTGACAAGTAATTTTTTTTAAATAGAATTTGTACATGACGAACTACAAGCTTTTAATTAATTCTACCATAAACAAACTTGCAGAATGAGCATGTAAATTACAAATTAATTTCAATATAGATAAATGTGAAATGGTGCATTTTGGTAAGAGGAATAAGAAGGCCACATACTCCTTGGAAAATAATCTAAATGGGGTAGAGCTGCAAAGGGATCTAGGGGTATAGCTTCACAAATCATTAAAAGTAGCAACGCAGGTTAAAAAAGCCATAAAAGTGTAAATAAAGCACTGGGGTTCATTTCTAGAGGAATAGAATTCAAAAGCAGAGAAGTTATGTTAAACCTATGTCGAACCTTGTCTGATTGTCTCACGATTTGAGACGGCGGGGTGGCAGTATGGCATTAGCGTGTATATGCTTTTAAGTGGTTGCTGTTGTTGTAAATGTTGTTGTTGTAGTAAATGTTGTTGTTATAAAATTTGCCCACGGACAAAAAGGTCACGCTCAAAGGAGTTCATGGCCCGCACAGTACAAAAAAAAATTTAGAGGGAACATGGTTTGTGACGGGAGAGAAAATGGGGGCAGATGATTATCTCAGGGTCAAACAAGATGCCAAGGTTGCGAACAATCTGGTTCAGTCTGAGGCTGCGGTTGGGGAGGGGGAACAGAGTCAGCTGCAGGGACTAAAGATCATGGCTTCGGTCTTCCCAATGTTCAACTGGAGCAAATTGTGGATTATCCAAGAGTGGATGTCGAACAAGCAGTCGGACATCACAGAAGCAGTGGAAGGGTTGAAAGAGGTGGTAGAAAGGTAGTACAACACCTGTCCATTAGAGGGTGCAAGTTCGTGAACTTAAGTGTACTTTATCCCTCATACCTTCAATAGTCTATCTGGCAAAAATCTATTCAGCTTCTTAAAATTCATAACATTCTACACTGCCACAGGCTGCCTAGATAGGCTCTCCCACAGTCATCACCCTCTGCATAAAGAAGTTATATCCCTGAAAAGTGACCACTTTTGGTATTACACTGGCCAAATCTGGTTGAATATCTGAATAATGACACCGATACTGTACCTGGTTTGCATGCAGATCCAGCACATCGAGATCAGTCAGACTCTCCAGATTAGAAATGTTCTTGATTCTGTAAAGTGACAGAATCAAAATATATTTACCATTTGTCCGGGGAAACTCGAGAAAATACAAATTGCACATACTTCCATTACACACATTTATAAAAGGATTTTATTTCCAGCTTTTTGGCCTCCTCTGATAAAGCACCAATTCTTGCTGGTGTTCAGTCCCCTGGCTGTCCTTCAGTATTGTCCCCGAGTGATAAATCTTCATGTTTGTGTCTAGGCAGTGAGTGCTGACAGGCTGTTTACACCACTGGCAGATTAGCTGGGAGCCCCAAGGAGATTTTGAACAGTTCAGAGTGGCGGCCAAGCAACCTAAACATTCCAGGCCACATTGGAACTGGAAATACATCCAGAGGCAAGGACCACCTCCCAGCAAAGCAGCATATCCCACAGATGGGCCCAACATGGAGGAATAGCACAATTTACTGAAAGAAGCTGGAGACAGTAATTCTAAGAAAAAGCACAATAACAGATCCCAGTCAGCAGAACGCATTGCTTTCCAGAAGACTAAGAAGATGACAACTGCTGACATTAATCCCAAGAAATCCTAACCAAAGAGCTGTCAGCACCTCATTTAGGATTAACTAACCTGCAGCACTTTTACCATGAAACTGGATATCATAATAGATACACTATGAAAAGAGTCCTTATACAATGAATGTGCTCACATTTCTCTCGTAATTATATAAATAACGTAGCTTGCAGTTGCGACCCTAGCCCTGATGGCTGTCACTGAAAGCAGGAAGTTCCATAAATATATGTAGGCGTAACTGTATGAAGCTCCATGGTGCCTTGCGAGCAGTGAGCACGGGTCAGACAACCGGGGCTAGAATGTTATAGTTCTGTTAGCTCGTCCCAGAGTTGATCACAGGCAGATGGGGAACTCTCCGCTCCACTTAATAACTTCAAATTTGCAAATTTCAATCACTTTAAATTGTAGAATGTTAAAGCACAGAAATGGCCACTTGTCCCGTCAAAGTCTGTGCAGTGCTTTTCTCTACATGAGCAACCTAGTCTAATCCCACTCTTCTGCTTACTCCCCAAAACCTTCAATATTCCTATTCATCAAGCAACTAGCTAATTCCCTTTTTTTTTAATTAAAGCATTTATGGACTCTTCTTCAACAATAGCCTGTGGCAGAGAATTCCCCATTCTGACCACCCCATGTGTAAAGAAATGTTTCCTAATGCATCACATTATTGGCCCCTATATGCTGTTTGCTTAACTGTAAGTTAGGTCCATGGAACCATCTCAGATCCTGCCGCTCCCGCTTGGAGACTGAATCAATTATATCAGGAACATTTTCCTAAGGTTGCAGGCCAGTATAAAAGGGTCAAATGTTACTATTTCTGATACGTACCCAAATACTGTATTGTACTCTTTCCTTTCCTTGGAATGGAGTGGTTGAACCGCCAAATGTTATGCATTAATGGCCCAGAATTCAACAACAAGATTGGTACATCAGAATGTCATAAGTTCATTCTGTGAACATTAGTTGTAAATCTGCCGTTCACTAGTTTGACCCTGTGTCCCCTGGTCCTCCCGCATGGTTTAGCTTGAAGCAGTGTTTTGGAATGAGCTTTTCTCAGGTACACTCTCAAGTCACCCCAACACACCAAACAAGTGATGAGGATTTTTGGATTATGGGAACTTTAATTTTTAGGGTTATGTAGTAATTATCACAACGTTGAATGTTTTAATATAATCTGTTTATATCAATACAGTAACTACATGCTACACATTACTATGCAAAATTATTGTTGAGTTGAGACTGAGTGCTTGAGTGTAGATTGAGGTAAGTGGTCACTGAGTGGGACTGCTGTAGCCTCAGCCATCTTTACATGGTGCAGTCCAGAAATGGATAAAAGCAAATTATGGCAAATGTAAAGCTTGTTAGGAATTTAAGCACTGTTTTCAAAAACTGTATACTTTACAGTTAGTATAGAATCATTTTTCACACCTACCTCAAGTGAAAAAATAGAAATGGCAGCGCAAGCCTATCACCTCCCTTTTACTGGTCCAATATTTTTACCTGTACAGATATGTTAGGGCATATATAGACTGTCGTGAAGTGAAGTTTTAAAGCTGTTCCAATGCCTGCATTTTTCTCCCAGTAAAGCTGAAGTGACAGTTTGATCTTAAAGATCATTTAAACAGTGGATATTTTTAATGACTCCAGTAGAAATCTACAGTGCGATCAGTTGGATTACGCAGATTTTTGAACTGTTCAATCCTCACGCCCCAACTAGTGAGAGGTATGTTTACACCATTCCCTTCTGGTGTGCAACATTTAGATGGTTACCAGTAGCTCCACACAACCATTTCCGCTGTCAGTTAATCTCTCCGAAAATTGCTCTGCAGGAAAAAAAGGTTTGAAAGAGCCTCTATTCCCCTTTGGTCTGTGCTGGATAGATATTTGCTCAGAGAGCTTCAAATTAGATTCGCAGTAGCTCTCCAGAAATTAACAGTACTGACTCACTTTGAAAATAAAGATTAACTGTCCAAATTCCTGCTGCACACTCTGCCCTGTGGCACCATACACTGTTCACTGCTCAGAGACAAACATTCTCCAGGGTCACAATAGGAATGTAATTTGGTGCATGTGCAACAGGAAAGACTCTCCATCTCCTCTTTAGCAGAGACATATCTTGCTCCTTCCTGGGACTTTGTTTGCACAGCTGTAATTCCACTGCAACAGTTGTATGACCTCACCAGATACCTATACATCTATCTACATGTCTTCTGATCACTAATTACTGGGAGCTCTAACCATTTGACTGTTGATTATAAATATCTGCACTGGATAATATGAAGCCATGTCAGTTCAGATCCCACATACTTGCACCTGGACTTGAACTGCACCTTGTACTGTTACTTCACTGCACCCTTAGAGTGAATACAGTTCCTGTCTGAACCAGTGGCTCAGAGAATATTTGCTGCACTAAATCATTAAAAAGGGCAAAGGGCAAAATTTATTAACATCTGTTTCAAGAACCAATATTCCAACCTTCAGAAGCTCAGAGGCTGTAGAAGTTATACATTTTTGTATGAACAATGTGCTGATGTGAGCTTTTATTAATGAAATGAGTCCAGCTGACATGTGCTCAATACATTAAATGGGTTTGAAGCCAAATTACATTACTTCAAACCCTCTGGAGACTGAAGTTAGACCTCCAGTGGTTTCAGCCCTCTTCAGACACTGTTAATCTCATTTCACTGTTAAAAACATGCCCGATAAAATACCAGAATTTTACAAGTAAATTATGAGGCAATTACTTAGACATATTCTAATGAGCATATTGAACAGGACCATGTCATCGGAACCATGACATTTTTGTTATTCCTTTAAAACACTCATTAATAAAATATGCATCCATTTTTCTGAATTTGTTTTTACATTCATGTCTCACTGAATTGAGCCGAGAACATCTTTCTGCTCATACTGTTAAAGGATGATATGTGAATGCAATTTTTCCCACAAGTTGTTCTGAAGGAAGCAATGCCTCTTTTGTCCAAAGGGTGTTGTTTCACAAGCTGTTCAATATATTTACCTGTTCAGACGCAGCTTATCAACGTCAATAATAAAGATTATAACTAAGAGTAGCTTATTCAATTTTAAAATCCCAATATGTTTACTAGGTCAATGATTTCTTTTTGCAAATACTGCAAACTATAAAGTTACCATTCCACTTCTGAAGCTCTTGCTTTCCCAGCTCCCTCTCCAGACACTGGCCACTGAGAGATGCACTAATCCCATTAATCAGCAAGTGTCCACTTTCACATATTAGAATGAAATGCCCTCAAAGGTTTAAGCCAGTGCAGTGCTTATACATTTCTGGTGATTTACAATTGAAAACCGCACGGTCAATAATCCATGATCCCCATCACTGCAATGCCATTAAGGAACGCTCAAGTCAATAGGCACTTCAATATTTGTCTCATGCAAGTGAAAAATTGAACCAGTCCATGTTCAGTTTAAGTAAGTAATGACAACTAAACTTTATTTTAAACTTAGGCCACCCATCTAAAGAGCTGCTCTTTATAAATTAGCCACACTGTTCTGCTGAACCATTTCCTGGTGCTTCAGAAACTTCTTTAAAAAATATTTTTCAGGCACAAGTGCATGAAAGCAGCACCATGCTGAGGCAGCAAATATCTCTTCATGAAATAATCCACAGGCAGCAAATAAAAAAAGAGCCTTCCAGCAATGACATCCCTGAAATTCTTCGCACAGCCCATAAATTTCACAGAATGCTCAGGTGACAGCTGACAGGCTTCAGTGCTGGGTGGATATTATACAATGTACTGCTGTACAAGCAATTTAATTACAACATACCTTCACTCTGCACTCAAGACTTTAAAACCCAAGAGATTTAACTTCTGTGAGATCGCTGTACAGAAGTGGCATCTTTCAATTAGATGTGTTGTTAGACAGGCATGAGCAGACCGAGTGCACACTCTCGCTCCTGATCAGAGAGCTGAGTACTATCAAATACTTTTCATCAAATTTAAGAAGCCAGTGACCCTCATGGGAAGTGTCCATAACCGGAAATTGACACGGTTGGGCCTGTCTATACTGCCCCAGTGAGTAAATAGTCTCTGCACACTCACATCAACAATGGCGACTTGGGTAAGCTACTGGTGAGAGGAGACTGATGCCCACATAACTGCACCCCAGCGAGAGTCAGCACCTTCAGGAAAGGAGGAGGCAGCAGAGAATCAAGGGAATAGGTGACATTGAGCAACTGTTAGTTGAGAGCTCGTAGCAACGAGGAGAATTATGGACGAAGCCACAACTCAGCTGTTTCCTAGCCTTCTTCAATCTTCATTTTAAAATATATCTAGCGTATTTTATATCTGTTGTTAGCAAACTGTCAAAGTGCTTCAGTATCTCAGTAATCATTGCAGTACTTGCTGTACTACCAAATGTAAAAATGTTTTCCATCTGGGCAACAAGGATTTAGGATTAAACTCCTTCATCTAAATAAGAGAATGCAATTCGTAATGTTTCTTAGCAGGGTGACCAGTCCTGTGGGCAAAGTCCTAACCCTCCTAACTCTGCCTCCACCACAAATAACAACACATTTCAAAATTCATTGCATCGAAAACTGCAAGACCAAGCCAGCATACACCGCGGGCACCAGCCAGCACACAGCACTCCACAATGACACAGTACTGTGGATTTCAACATGGAGCTCCAATCAGTCATAAAATACAGTCTGACCTTCAAGGTTAACAAGATTTAGTAACCACTTAACCTGTTACCACTAACTTATCATTAACAACTTAATAGCCTAGCTACAGATTTACATTATTAATCTGCTCAGGTTACTCTGGGAATTGCATTTCAGCTCATTGACGACTGTCCTGAACAACTTACACTGCAGCAACAAAAACAAAATACTGTGGCTGCTCCAAATCTGAAATAAAAACGAACACAGCAGCCTCCATGATGAAACCAGAATCATTCTTTCTGCATTTCACAGCAATTAAATTGCAACAACTTAAAATACACAACATCAGACATCCTGTTACAGGCTATTACAGTTTATTATGTTGCAGTGCAGCTGATGCTCACTTAGTTGTACTCCAGGATTGATGCACATTTTCTGCAGATTTCAAAGTGACAGCAAATATTTAGCAAACAATAATGGACTGCAGACTCCTTTCTGGTCCTGGACTTGAGTTCTGCTGAAGTTTTCTCCTGTATGTTTGCTGAAAGGGGAAATCGATTTACAGTAACAGAGAACAGACTCCTGGAGTTCAGAAATCAATTTAACGGCTGACATACAACAGCCCATGCTTCACAACATTCTCATAATCAGGTAGCTAACCCCAAGGGTTCCATAATGCAGCCTTGGCAGCCCACAGGGAACAAACACTGAGCTTCAGGGTCAGGGACTTATTTCACGATAGATAATGTTACACAGGTAATAAGGTCTACCAGTTATATAAAGTCCAATCTCTACAAATAAACCAATCTCTGGAAACAAAATGTTTGTCCCATGTAAGCAATAACTGTCCAACTAGCGGGCAGCGGGCTCACACGACGGTTCACTCAAACACAATTTGCACTTTTCCCTCCAAACTAATAGCAACTGGTGCGGAGTTCAAGGCAGCATTGTATCATGAATTCATGTTCAAAGGGAGATTGATTTAAAACTGGCCTGACTGGCTAAAAGCTTGCTTAAAAATCTGTTCCATTTCCTGCTTTTTTTCCAGTTCTGACGAAGGGTCATCAACCTGAAACGTTAACTCTGTTTCTCTCTTCACAGCTGCGGCCTGACCTGCTGAGTTTCTCCAGCATTTTCTGTTTTTGTTTGTGGCTAAACTCATTCATGGGCAGCCTCAACAACTGTCTAAGAGTTATTTTCACCACCAGCTTTTCAGTTTATGGAACGAAAACTTAAATAGCTACAAATAATTTGCAAATTTTAGACCACATGATGAAAACACTGCAGAGTGCAGGAACAGCATGCAATGGTTAACTGCTTTCAAAATAATTACTTTTTCCAAAACCATTTTAACAAAGACTCAGATAGAAAAACTTGTGTTTTCTGTGTAAGCTGTTAAAACCCTGCCAACACCTGGTCAAAAGCCAACATCTAAAATGAGAGAGAAGATGTGGTTTGTGGTTCAGGGTTTCAACACAGACATGTTGGCATACTGATAATACAATATCAAACTGTGAGCAACACAAAAGCTGTGTATATAAAGTTCCCATCTTATAGAAGAGTATTGAAGTTATCTGTCTACATCTCTCAGATGTTATAACAATTTGGGCTTTTTGCAATTCTCTGCTCATGTTTTAAATGACACTCTACACTGAAGGAAATGGGTCCATTTATCCCTGAAATGCAATGTCACTGAAACACACAGAGAAAGTACTGTGCATCAGACAAATGGATTGTATTAGAATTACTTAACACGGTAAAAAGCGTTTGAAACTCACCTGCACACTTGGAAAGGCAGCCGCTTAATACCATCACCTCAGAGACTTGCAACAGTGCAAAGGACTACTTCACATTCACATGTTCCATAGTCAAAAAGGCTCTTCAACTTCAAACAAAATTCTTCCAAACTTTAATCATTTTTAAATCATGTCACCAATTCACCCAATCTTTTAAAGTGCTGAATTAAGTACAATTCAGTTTTATTACAGCAACCCCTTAACTAATGCACAGTGGCCTTTATCTTTTCACATTTTTTTATATGCTGAATTTTAAATGCTTGTTTTCACAGACTGGGAAGGCAGTCAGTGGACAATGTGCGATCCTTACATTGAACTTAAAGCAAGAGCAGGTGGTTAAAGGGCTTCACCACCCTGCAAGGATGTTGGGAAAATTTTTCCCGTGACTTTTACACCACTGGCACAAGACTTTTGGTTTTACAACACTGTTACAAGACTCTGAGGTGATGGTATTAAGCAGCTGCCTTTCCAAGTGTGCAGGTGAGTTTCAAACACTTTTTACTGTGTTAAGTAATTCTAATACAATCCATTTGTCTGATGCACAGTACTTTCTCTGTGTGTTTCAATGACACTGCATTTCATGGATAAATGGACCCCATTTCCTTCAGTGTAGAGTGTCATATAAAACATGAGCAGAGAATTGCAAAAAGCCCAAATTGTTATAACACCTGAGAGATGTAGATAGGTAAGTTCAATATTCAGACAATTGCAATGTTGTTTGTGTATCCTCAATTCAGAACAACTGAAAACCAATCTTAAAGCATTATTTCAGTTTCACTCTTCATTTTTACATCCTCACGATTTGGGTTTCTGCAGCCTTCTACATCAGGATGGGCTTTGAGTGACTGAGTCAACCACACTTGATGATGCAGAGCAGGCTCGAGGGGCTGTATGGCCTACTCCTGCTCCTAATTCTTATGCTGCACTTTACCATCGGAGGTCACCCATCCACCAGAGATTGAAATATCCACTGGGGAAAAGAGTCAAATCCAGGTCTCCAGCAGGGACACTAAAGATTTTAGGCCATCCTCTCATTTAATAAAACCTTTTAAAAAAATTAACAGCACCTAATTTGAAGTCTGGTAATTAATCATGTTAAATTGTGATGAAATAGTCGTAAAATGATCACTCTGTTATGGATCAAAAAATAACATTTAAAGATTGGATTTGACAATCGGGATTTGTTATATTATTCACAGCAGGACATTCTGTTGAAAAGTTAAATTTTGTGATAGCTTAGTGACCCCTTGTGGAAAGTACTGGAACAGTAACTGTCTGTATAGATCAGACAATTTAGAACTGAACCATTTATCGTGCAATCATAATTTGATGAAAGTGAAAGCTGGAATCATTCTTGTTTGTGCAAGTAATATTCCACTGTGCCTGGCACTTCAGTAGCAGGAGGCGGAAAATGTCACAGTAACCCCTACACTGCTCTCACATGCCTCCTGGTGAGAAGTCGCACAACACCAGGTTATAGTCCAACAGTTTTATTTGAAATCACAAGCTTTCGGAGCGCTGCTCCTTCGTCAGGTGAAGGAGCAGCGCTCCGAAAGCGTGTGATTTCAAATAAAACTGTTGGACTATAACCTGGTGTTGTGCGACTTCTCACATTTGTCCACCCCAGTCCAACACCGGCATCTCCACATCATGCCTCCTGGTGGCCATCTCAACAGTGACAGTGGTAACGACAGCATGGTGCAGCCAAAACAGGAGGAGAAAATACTTCAAAATTGGAGAGGAAGGGATAAAGAAATACACAGTTTTACACAATTTATTCAGTTTAATGGGCATCTTTTCCACAAATATAACTTATCAGACTCACTATAATGATCAGGTGTAGGATGTGGCGCCTGCCCTGCTCCCGGAGGGAAGGGCAGGCGTATGTGCATATTTAAAGCAACTGCTCCTTTATCCAATTCAATCTTCCGGAGTTAAGAAGCAAGAAGCACTAAATCCACTTTGGAAAACAAAGCTGCGACCAAGTCTGCTTGCAGAGTAGTGTCAGACTGATGGTTTAATAACTTAGAATAATGTTCCACGGCACTGCACAGAAGCCTAATCGAAACAAATGGATACAGAGCAAAAGAAGGTGGTATGAGGAGCGAACAAAAGCTTGGTCAGAGGTGGAATTTAAAAGGAGGAGAGGGAGGTGGGGGCAGAGAGGCTTAAGGAGAGAATTTCAGAGGGAGAGGCCTGAACGGCTGATGGTATGGCCACCAATGATGAGGCGGGTGGGGGGAGGGTGCACAAGAGGCCAGAGACGGAGAAACAGAGTTCTGGGAAGGGGGTGTAGGGCTGGAGATAGAGAGAGGGCAAGACCTTTAAGGGAGTTAAACATGATAATGAAAATGTTAATTTGAGATGCTGGGGGATTGGGAGCTGATGTAGGTCAGCGAAGACGGGTGATGGGCAAGTGGGACAGTAATATGGGCAGTTTGGATGAGCTGAAGTTTAGAGGGTGGAGAATGGGAGGCCAGCCAGGAGAATATTGGAGTAGTCGAGTCTGGCGGTGACAAAGACAGCAGCAGATGGACTGAGGCCGGGGCGGAAACGGGCGATGTTATGGAAGTGGAAGTAGGTAGGCTTTGTGATGGAAAGGATATGGACTCAGAAGCCCAGCTTGGGATCAATTATGGAGTTTGTGGCAGGGGCGATGACCAAGGCTACAGTCTTTACAATGTTTCACTGGAGGGAAATGTTTCATCCAAGACCTTATGCCGGACAAGTGGTTTGACAGCTCAGAGACAGTGGAGGAGTCAAAAGAAGTAGTGGAGAGATAGAGCTGGTAGCCTTTAGCATACAATTGGAAGCTGACCCCATGTCTGAAGATGATGTTGCCAGGGGCCAGCATTGGAACAGGAGTAGGCCAATTAGCCCCTTGAGCCTTTTCTGCCATTCAATGAGATCATGGCTGATCTGTGAACTAACTCCATATACCTGCCTTTGGCCCATATCCCTCAGCATGTGGATGAGGAAAAGGAGGAGAAGAAGGATAGATCCTTGGGGAACTCCAGAGGTCTTGGTGCAGTGGTGGGAAAAGAAGAGACTGGTAGAGATGCTCTGGCTACAGTTGGATAGGTAAGAATAGAACCAAGTGAGGGTGATCCCGCTGAGCTGGACAATGTAGGAGAGGCGTTGGAGGAGGATGGTGTGGTCAACTACGTCAAAGACTACAGACAGGTCGAGAAGGATGAGTTGGGATAATGCACCATGGTCACAGAGAATGTTATTTGTGACTTTGATTAGGGCCATATCAGTATCAAAAGCAGAAACCTGACTGGAGAGGTTGAAACATGGAGTTGCAGGAAAGATGGGCACAGATTTGGGAGGCGACAATACATTCAAGGACTTTGGAGAGGAAAGGAAGGTTAGAGATGGGGTGGTAGTTTACAAGGACAGAGGGGTCACGGGTGGGTTTTTTGCGAATGGGATGAGGATAACACCTCAGGAAGGATATACTGGCCTTGGAGGGGGTGCAGCACAGATTCACCAGAATGATACCAGGGCTAAAAGGGTTAGATTATGAGGACACGTTGCATAGACTAGACTCGCATTCCTTCAAGTATAGAAGATTAAGGGGTGATCTAATTGAGGTTTTTAAGATGATTGAAGGATTTGATAAGGTAGATAGAAAGAAACTATTTCCTCTGGTCGGAGAGTCAAGAACAAGGGGCATAACCTTAAAATTAGAGCTAGGCCAGGGGTGATGTCAGGAAGCACTTCTTCACACAAAGGGTTGTGGAAATCTGGACTCTCCACTAAAAAGCTTTTGAGGCTGGTAGTCAATTGAAAATTTCAAAACTGTGATTAATAGATCTTTGTTGGGCAAGGGTATTAAGGGTTACAGAGCTGCTGTGAGTCAGGTGATCAGGATACACCACTTACCTGAGCTGCAAGTTAATGCATACTCAGTGACAGAGAAGAGCATTACTGAGACTCCAGTTTATTTATCTGGTACATGTTGTACAAACCACAATCCTCTAGTCAGGCTAAATTCAGAATTCAACTGGTGATGAAATGCACAACAGAGACATTGCATTATCACCTTACAGGCATATAATAGTTGTCACACACTGGGAGAAACGAGTGAATGGTAATGCAGATGGATTATTGCAACAAGAATGGACCAAAGGGTTGTCTCATGAGGAACATAGGAACAGGAGTAGGCCATTCAGCCCCTCGAGCCTGTTTCGCCATTCAATGAGATCATGGCTGATCTGCGATTTAACTATATAGCCGCCTTTGGCCCATATCCCTTAATACCTTTGGTTAACAAAAAGCTATCAATCTCCGATTTAAAATTAACAATTGATCTAGCATCAATTGCCGTTTGCAGAAGAGAGTTCCAAACTTCTACCACCCTTTGTGTGTAGAAGTATTTCCTAATTTCACTCCTGAAAGTGTCAGCTGTGGCTCAGTTGGTAGCACACTCGCCTCTGAGTCAGAAGGTTGCGGGTTCAAGTCCCACTCCAGGGACTTGTGCACATAAAGCTAGGCTGACACTTCAGTGCAGTGCTGCACTGTCGGAGGTGCGGTCTTTCGGATGAGACGTTAAAACGAGGCCCCATCTGCTCTCTCAGGTGGACGTAAAAGATCCCAAGGCACTATTTCGAAGAAGAGCAGAGGAGTTATCCCCGGTGTCCTGGCCAATATTTATCCCTCAATCCACATAACAAAAACAGATTATCTGGTCATTATCACATTGCTGTTTGTGGGAGCTTGCTGTGCGCAAATTGGCTGCCGCGTTTCCCACATTACAACAGTGACTACACTCCAAAAGTACTTCATTGGCTGTAAAGTGCTTTGAGACGTCCGGTGGTCGTGAAAGGCGCTATATAAATGCAAGTCTTTCTTTCTTTTCTTTAATTTTTAGATTATGCCCCCTAGTCGTAGAATCCCCAACCAGCGGAAATAGTTTCTCTCTATCTACCCTATCTGTTCCCCTTAATATCCTGAAAAATTCCATCAGATCACCCCTTAACCTTCTAAATTCTAGGGAATACAACCCTAATTTGTGTAATCTCTCCTTGTAACTTAACCCTTGAAGTCCGGGTATCTTTCTGGTAAACCTACGCTGCATACCCTCCAAGGCCAATATATCCTTCCTAAGGTGTGGTGCCCAGAACTGCTCACAGTACTCCAGGTGTGATCTAACCAGGGTTTTGTACAGCTACAGCATAACTTCTACCCCCTTGTACTCAAGTCCTCTAGTTATAAAGGCCAGCATTCCATTTAGCCTTCTTGATTATTTTCTGCACCTGTTCATGACATTTTAATGATCTATGTACCTGAACCCCCAAGTCTCTTTGGACATCCACTGTTTTTAGCTTTTTGCCATTTAGAAAGTGCCCTGTTCTATCCTTTTTAGGTCCAAAGTGGATGACCTCACATTTGCCTACATTGAAATCCATTTTCCACAGTTTTGCCCATTCACTTAATCTATCAATATCCCTTTGTAATTTTATGCTTTCATCTACACTGCCTACAATGACGCATATCTTTGGGTCATCGGTAAATTTGGATACATGACTTTTTATGCCATCATCTAAGTCGTTAATAAATATTGTGAATAGTTGAGGCCCCTAACACAGATCCCTGCGGGACACCACTAGTCACAACCTGCCAATTTGAGTAGCTACCCATTATCTCTGTCTCCTGCCACTCAGCCAATTTCCTAAACAGGTCAATAATTTGCCCTCAATTCCGTGGGCTTCTACCTTAGATAACAGTCTCTTATGTGGGACTTTATCAAATGCCTTCTGGAAGTCCAGATAAATAACATTCCCCTGTCCACTACTTTAGTCACCTCTTCAAAAAATTCAATCAGGTTTGTCAGGCATGACCTACCTTTCACAAATCCACTCTCTCTGATCAACTGAAAATTTGCGAAGTGTTCAGTCACCCTATCCTTAATTATAGACTCCAGCAATTTCCCGACAACAGATGTTAGGTTAACTGGTCTATAATTCCCTGGTTTTCCTCTCTCGCCATTCTTAAAAAGCGGAGTGGCATGCGCAATTTTCCAATCTAAAGGGACGGTTCCTGAATCTAGAGAACTTTGGAAGATTATAGTTAGGGCAACAAATGAGTAAATTCTGAGCAAAGGCCTCCACTCATCCATTTCCTTGCTCCCATTCCTCCTCAGACTGTCACCGACTTTATGGGAGGGAGTTTATCCAAACTCTCTACCATCACAGAAGTTGCTCTAGGTGCACTACAAGATCACATAAGAAAGCCATTCAACCCACTCAGCTATTTCCTTTCACAGACAATGTACAATCCACTCGATCCCTGACTCTTCCCAACTATTTCATCTGCTGAGGAGAGATTATGTAAAGTTTCTTACTGCTGCCACTCCCAGGTAAATCATGCGCAGAGTGCCTATCTAAACCCACATCCTACGTTTTGCATTATGTTCTGGAACATCCAGAGAGAGATAAGGCACTCTATAATTGCAAGTTCTTTCTTTCTAGTCATCTTCCTTGACATAACATGCTCATGGTCCCAGTAGCTCAGAAACCATCATGTTATAAACAGCTTGCAATCATCTCTACCTGTACTTATCCTTAGAACCTTTCATCCCGCTCCTAACCAGATATTCACGTGGCTGTGAGTTTCGCATTAAGTGACAAAGCAATCTATTCCCTGTACACACTAATCAATGTTTTATACCTGTTCTTGCCCAACATAAGGACACGAAGTGATTTCAGAGAAGAGAGACCGGAGATTTCCTCAATCCGATTGTTGTAAAGGTCCAAAAAGATAAGTCGACGCAGGTTGGAAAGGTGCTGGATCTGAGTGATGAGATTGTGCTGGAAATTCAACAAGCGAAGTTGCTGCTCGCCCTCCAGTATTGGACAGACCGTTAGGTTTCGCCTGGATAACAATTAAAAATACAAAATTGCTGATGGTAAGTAGTGAATTTAAAATATTCACCATGTGTGAAATGTGCTTTATAACAGTATTTCCTATTTCAACAAAGAGCTGAGTAGTTAAAACCAATTAAAAGCTGCAGTTCCCTTTCCCAAATAACTGGGTATTGCAAAAAGCAGGGAGTTCAAAGTATTTGCTGTTGGACATCCTGGAAGACCATAATGGTAATTTAAAATACAAATACTTTTGAATGCTTTCCAAGGTGTTTTTTTCAAAATAGAACAAGGGGTCAGACACTGACCTTTCACCTCTGGTACTGGGAGTGCAAGGGGTCAGACACTGGCCTTTCTGGACCTGGATTCAAAACCAGTGCACACTGATAGGATGGAAGTCTCCACTTTTTGTTGTCCAAGACCTTATGTAAAATGTGTTTGGTGGTTTCAATCCAGTCCCGATTGCACTCTTGGTTCCGAGAGGTGTTGCTGTGCTGGAACAGAGCCTGGAGTGAGGAGGTCAGCAGCACCTCCTGCAGCATGCAGAGCCTGGCCCTGGCAGAGAGTAATCAACAGGTGGCAGAACTACACCTGACATTTGTTAAATGCGTAAATTTTTCAGTCAGTGTTAAAGCTGCTGCCCCGGCCCTGCCTTTTCGCTCTCAACCAGCCCAAGCTGCGCCCTCTGTAATCAAGATGAAACCCTTTGCGGCTTCGCGGACTGCCCACTGCACTCTCGAGCACCACACTAGACAACTCTGTCGGAGCTTGGGGGCCCCTTAGACCCGTGCATTAATCTGCCCCAGCTTCAGACACAACTTTAACAAATTAATACAAATGAATAAACATAGGAACACAGGAACAGGAGGAAGTCATTCAACCACTCAAGTCTGTTCCGCCATTCAATTAGATCTGTACCTGAACTCCATTTACCCACCTTAGCTCCATATCCCTTGATACCCTTAGCTAACAAAAATCTGTCAATCTCAGTTATGACCTAGCAGCAAGACATAGCATCGGGGTAACATGTTCTACTCCTCTTAATTCAAACTTGCTTCATTTGAATTTTCTGTTAATTCACTTTTTTTCAAGCACGTAATGCCTCCTATACTGTTTTATCTTCGTTACTTAATTCAAATTATTGGTTAAATTGATTTTTGAGCAAAATTAACAGGAAAGGGGTATAAATTTAAAAAACAAAATATTTAACTCCCTCATTCCTCTCTTTCAAATTTATGAAATCAATTACATTGCTGGAAAAGCAAACACACACTAACCTCTTACCCCCCGAGTAAAGAGCACCATTTATATCAGTCCCTGTGAAGGAGTCATTCAATGCTACAGCTAAATAAGAATGTGTACAGGTCAGCACCCACAGAAGAGCGATGATTGCAATTGTCCCCGACTTTTCCTAAGGGGAAAAATCAGTACAGAAACTGCAACATTTTGCTGCTTGGTAAATATTTCAAAATATAAACGAGTAGCTTTCCCATGTCCTTGCACACAGGGAGTCAAAACCAAGTCTTCAGGCGACGCGAGATTAGAGGGCAGGGATAACGGCTTGCTCTCTTCCTTCCCTTTAAATTCTGCAGTCATCAGCCCCCTCCTCAAAAACCCACCCTTGATCCCTCTATCCTTCCAAATTAGTGCCCCATCTCCAAACTCCCTTTCCTCTACAAAGTCCTTAAACGTGCTGTCGCCTCCCAAATCCGTGCCCATCTTTCCCACAACTCCGTGTTTGAACCCCCTTCAGGTTTCGTCCCCTGCCACAGCACTCAAACGACCCTAATCAAAGTCACAAATGACATCCTGCGTGACTTTGCATTATCCCTCCTCATGCTTCTAGACCTCTGTGCAGCCTCTGACATGGTTAACCACACCATCCTCCTCCATTGCCCAGCTGAGTAGGATTGCCCTCGCCTGGTTCCACTCTTACCTACCCAGTCACAGTAATGAATCGTCTGCAATGGCTTCTTAACGTTACCTCTGGAGTCAAGTACAAATCCTTGGCCCCTTCTTATTTCTCAGCTGCATGCTGCCCTCAGCGACATCATCCAAACACACAACATCAGGCTCCACATGTATGCTGACGACACCCAGCTCTACCTCACCACCACCTTTCTCCACCCCTCCACTGGCTGTGTTTTCAGACTGCTTGTTAGACATCCAGTTCTGGATAAATCACAATTTCCTCCAATTAAACATTGGGAAGACCAAAGCCATTGTCTTCGTCCCCCCGCCACAAACTCCGTTCCCTAGCCACCGATTCCACTTCCCTCCCTGGCCACTGTCTCAGGCCGAACCAGACTATTTGCAACCATGGCATCCTATTTGATCGAGCTGAGCTTCCGACCCCGTATGTTCTCCAATAGAAAGACCGCCTACTTCCACCTCTAAAATCGCGCGTCTCTGCCCCTACCTTAATCCATCTGCTGCTGAAACCCTTATCCATGCTTTTGCTACCTCCAGACTCTTCAGCCGTCTAGGCCCTAAGCTCTGATATTTTCTCCCTAAAACTCTCCGCCACTCTCTCCTCGAAGATACTCCTTAAAACCTCTGTTTGACCAAGCTTTTGGTCACCTGTCCTAATATCTCCTTCTTTGGCTCGGTGTCAAATTGTGTCTGATTGTACTCCTGTGAAGTGCCTTGGGACATTTTACTACATTAATGGTGCTATATAAATGCAAGATGTTGTAGTTGATAATTGAACCAGGACATGTAGACATAAGATTTCCAATAAGACCTAAGTTACAGCACTTTGGAAGCAAGAGGAGCTGGTTGGAGCAGTTTCTCTCCAGTGCAGACGGAGGACCTGAGACACACAAAACTGAGGCGCTACAGCACCACCATTGGCAGCAGAGTGTAATTACATCACAACTCTGCATTTCCGAAATACTACTCACCTGTCTAAATTTAGTCTATCAGAGTGCTCTGCCCGCTCCTCAGGTGTGCGATATACAACAGGTACTCCAGGTGTGGAAGGAATCTCAGAAAAAATTACATGGTCACCTGGGAGATAGTAATGGTGCCGATTATAGAGAAATCCACTTTTCCTTATAACAGATTATCAAAGCAATGGAGCATCAGAAGCCACATTATGATACACTGTATGCAACATACAAATTAAAATTACTCCACATAGATAAATGATAAACATCACAGGATTAAGTCAATTCTATAGGCAGGAGATGCGATGTGAAAATGAAAAAAAATAATTTTAGTACTTCTTTGAGTGAAGATAGCTGCACTCCTTCTGCCCTCTTGAGCATCCCTGATTATAATCGCTCAACCATTGGTGGCTGTGCCTTCTGTTGCCTAGGCCCTAAGCTCTAGAATTCCCTGCCTAAACTTCTCCACCTCTCTTTCCTCCTTTAAGACGCTCCTTAAAACCTACCTCTTTGACCAAGCTTTTGGTCACTTGTCCCAATTTCTCCTTATGTGGCTTGGTGTCAAATTTGTCTTATAATACTCCTGTGAAGTGCCTTGGGATGTTTTACTATGTTAAAGGTGCTATATAAATACATGTTGTTGTTGTTGTTGTAAGATGATTTTTCAGTTCATGCCAAAATTCATAGGAACAGGAGGAGGCCATTCAGCCCCTCTTGCCTGTTCCACCATTCAATTAGATCATGGCTTATCTGTATCCTAACTTCATCTACCCCCCCCCCGCCTTGGTTCCATAACCCTTAATACCCTTGCCTAACAAAAATCTATCAATCACAGTTTTGAAATTTTCAATTGACCTCCAGCCTCAACAGCTTGTTGGGGGAAGAGAGTTCCAGATATCCACTACTTCTTGTTGTGAAGAAGTGCTTCTTGACATCATCCCTGAATGGCCAAGCTCTAATTTTAATGTTATTCCCTCTAGTTCTGGACTCTCCCACCAGAGGGAATAGTTTCTCTATCTACCCTATCAAATCCTATAATCATCTTAAATATCTCAATTAGTTCACCCCTTAATCTTCTGTATTCAAGGGAATACAAGCCTAGTCTATGCAACCTGTCCTCATATTTTAACCCTTTTAGGAATCATTCTGGTGAATCTGCACTACACCCACTCCAAGGCCAATATATCCCTCCTGAGGTGCGGTGCCCAGAACTGGATGTAGTACTCCAGATGGGGTCTAACCAGAGCTCTGTACAGCTGTAACATAACTTCTATCCTTTTGTATCCAGCCCTCTTGAGATAAAGGCCAACATTCCATTAGCCTTTTTACAAACTGAAACAGAATGATTTATAAATTTTAAGTACCTGGTAAGTATGGCAAGGTTCCTTGACTGTGAGATGGGGAAGGGACAGCGCTATGAGAGCCCTGTCGAGACCTGCATTTTACTGGAAGAGGAACATGCGATGGCATGTCCCCAGTTGTTACCCGCGTCATTGATTCCGAGTAGTAGTGGATCGGATCATCATGGCACAGTGTGTCTGTGAACAACAGAAAAACTGAATGCAGCATCTTCATGTGTACAGTCTGCTTAATGTGGAGCTCTAACAATTTACATTCAAATAATTATCAGTTAAATACTATGAAGAATAAACTGACTTTCAACTGTAACAATAGAAAACACATGCATTAGTCACTGAATAGAAAATACAACTGTATGTGTTTATTCTAAATCAGAGGTTCCCAAATGTTTTTTTTTTGCTGAGTTCCCCTACGGAGATTCATGTCCTATTTTTCAAAGAAACAGCATTTTTCCAAGATTAATATTAGCGTATGTATTGCTGGTAACCCAGAACACCTCAGCAGTTTTGTCACTAGCTGTTTTAGTTCTGCTCCCTTACACTTTTGAGTTTTAATATGAGGTCCAATCGTATCATTAGAGCTCACTGGCTGAGAGATCCCTCTGATCTGCTCCTGCTTTGCGAGAGTTACTTTGCCAGAAACCCAGTTTCAAGGGCTCATGAGGACTTTGGTGCAAGGACAGAAAAAAAAGACACTCCACAGAGCTGCAGAACTCAGGGCAAAAGACCTTAACAGATTTTGAAGCAGAGTGGAGGGGGCACCGACTAGCTATTTATTTCTCTATGGTAGCGAGGAACCCAGGGCTCATGCGTCTTTCCAAAAAGAAATGTATGCTGCACAGAGCTACAGACCAAAAGGCAAACAACTTTTGTTGGTAACTCACTGAATGAAAGACATTTAAACTGAGGCATATTGAAAATGCCTGTAAACTCAAACAATTTGCAATGGATGCCTGAGTTTTGAGAGTAGAATGGGTAACCAGCCCGAGGGAGTTGAGGGGAGTGCTTTCGGGCCACCGATGGAAAAAATACATATCGGAGACATTACCTGTTCGTAAGCAACAGCTGGTACCCTCCTGATAACCAAGTGGGGAACCTCTGTTCTAACTCATCAATATACTCAAAGATTAAATACAACATGTATTTTACATACTCTTCGGTGTCTATATTGCAATTTGTGCTGCTTCTAATTGCGTACTGTGTACAGTAGGTGTGTTTTGGTAACCAAAGGTGAAGGTAGTTAGCATTCATGAACACCGAAAATGCAACAGGAGACTGTGTAATAACAGGAAATCACCTGGAAGTGTGGTTAAAACCCAATTATATCTTTAAAATGAGTTGACAGATCTTCTGCAATCGCTGGCCGAAAAAAGACCAAGGTCCATCTAGTTCGCCGTCTACCATCCTGGTAGTTGCAATGATACAACAATAATGGAATTGTTGACTAATCATCACAATCAATCTCTATCAATTAGTCTATGACAGAAATGACACGAGGAAAACCCTAGTGGTGGAGAGCTTGGGGAACCATATGTCCAAAATCACCTGTATCTCCTGAGCAATCCTGGCTGGCCCTAAGCTCTGGAATTCCCTCCCTAAATCTCTCCGCCTCTTTACCTCTCTTTCCTCCTTTAAGACGCTCCTTAAAACCTACCTCTTTGACCAAGCTTTTGGTCATCTGCCCTAATTTCTCCTCATGTGGCTCGGTGTCAAATTTTTTGTCTGATAATACTCCTGTGAAGCGCCTTGGGACTTTTTACTGTGTTAAAGGCGCTATATAAATACAAGTTGTTGTTGTTGTTGAGCACGCTACACTCACCACACGTCATGTCTCAAATTACTCAGATACTGGATCCCAAAATGTTATTTTCTGAAAGAAATCTATCTAATTTGCATTTGAATAAATCAATACTAACTGCTTCCACCATCTCCGTAGGGAGCCTGTTCCATAGATTGACCACTCGCTCACTGAAATACTGTTTCCGCAGATTAGTTTTGATTTTACCCCCCGTTCTAGTGCAGGCCGTGTCCTCTGGTTCTACTGTTCTGGACAAGGTGAAATAGCTCATCATAATCTACATTATCTAATCCCTTAAGAGTCCTGAAAACAGCAATCATATCAATTCAGGCATGTAAAGGTGAGCAAACACAGTACGAATGTTGGAAAACTTTCAAAGCATCACATTTCCAAGGAAAACATTGTTCCAGTAATTAGCATATGATGTCATCTCCACAAAATATGAAAGATCAACATTACACCATATGTGGAGCGGAGTGTCTGACCTGAATCATCGTATAAACCAAGTGATATCTGTTCAAGTGAAGGGATACACATTACTAAAAGCAGCCAAATCATGAGGATGAGCAATGGACACATTACTTCCACACTAGTTAAGATAAATATAAAAACCACAAAAGCAGGAAATCTTAAAAATAAAGGGTAAAGGCTGGAAACTGACAGCAGGTGAGTGCCTGAAAGAGAAAAACATTAGCATTTCAGATGGAATGCAATGTTAGGGTCTGATGAAGCATGCTAACTGAATGCTGACCCATCTGTCTCAAGTGCGGATTGCCCTGCTGTGAAGTTCCAGCAAAGCCTCCTACCTCTCCAGTGCTGTGCTGGCAATGCCCTGCATCTCTACCATGACCATTTCACTGCTGGAAAAGTGCCCACAATTCCCCATGATCCCAGTCACACGAGAGGTTGCATACAAATAAAAGCTGGCTGAGGTACCGTACCTGGTTTGCAAAGAAAATTCTTGTCACCATCTACATTTAAAACTTTATTATGTGAAGGAAGCAGCTCCTTGTTTAATCTACAGTCAACCTGCAAAAAAAAAAATCATATTAACATTTATGTGGAGGGGGGGTCGGGGGGGGGGGGAAGAGAACTTTAGCCCCTGAATTCTGAATTTCTCTCATGGCTCTGGTCACTGAATGAAACCATAAAACAGTAAGATATTAAAATGAAAATTACTAGAATTACACTTTAAAGGCAGAGAGTAGTTGCAACTGAAATCTTCACCACATTTGTTCCAGAGAGAAATGGAACACTTTTGATTCCTAACTCAACTCTCAGTTCATCAATTATCTGGCATCTAAAAAATTTCTCAGGATGCAGGAGTCACTGGCAAGGCCGGCATTTATTGCCCATCCCTAGTTAACCTTGAGAAGGTGGTGGACCACCTTCTTGAACTGCTGCAGTCTGTGTGGTGAAGGTACTCCCACAGTGCTATTAGGTAGGGAGTTCCAGGATTTTGACTCAGTGACGATGAAGGAACATCAATACATGTCCAAATCAGGATAAAGCGTGACTTAGAGGGGAACTTGGAGGTATCTGTATTCCCATACACCCACTGGCCTGGTCTTTCTAGGTGGTGGAGGTTGTGGGTTTGGGAGACGCTGCTGAACAGGCCTTGGTGAGTTGCTGTAGTGCAGCCTGTAGATAGTACACACTGCAGCCACGGTGCGCCAGTGGTGCCTGCTTAAGTCAGGATGTTGATGGTGGGGATTTCAGTGATTGTAATGCCATTGAATATCAAAAAGGAGGTGGTTAGGCTCTCTCTTGTTGGAGATGGTCATTGCCTGGCACTTGTATGACACAAAGGTTAATTGCCACTTAGCCCAAACCTGGTGATGTCCAGGTCTTGCTGCATGCGGGCACAGACTGCTTCATTATCTGGAGAATTGCAAATGGAGCTAAACTCTGTCCAATCATCGGCAAACATCCACATTTCTGACTTTATGATGGAAGGAAGGTCATTAATGTAGCAGCTGAAGATGGTTGGGCCTAGGAACTCTTGCAGCCATGTCCTGGGGCTGAGAAGATTGGCCTCATAAAACCAAAACAATCGCAACCACATAGCGTGATTGAGGCGAATAGCATAGATGCATTTAAGGGAAAGCTAGCTAAGTACATGAGGGAGAATGGATCTAAAGGATATGTTGATAGGAGAGATTAAATAAATAGAGTGGGAGGTGGCTCATAAACACCGGATGAATGGCCTGTTTCTGTGCTGTAAATTCTATGTAAACCTTCCTTTGTGCTAGGTATGACTCCAGCACTGGAGTGTTTTCCCCGATCCCGACTGACCAGTTTTACTCGGGCTCCTTGGTGCCACACTCAGTCGAAAGCTGTCTTGGTTCAATCACTCTCACCTCACCAATTCAGCTTGTATCCAAGGCTGCAATGAGACCTGGAGCCAAGCGTTGCTGCCGGAAACCAAACTGCGCATCGGTGAGCAGGTTATTGGTAAGTGCCGCTTGATAGCACTGACGGCTCTTTCCATCACTTTGCTGCTAATTGAGAATGGGTTAATAGGGCAGTAATTGACCAGGTTGGTTTTGTCCTGCTTTTTGTGGACAGGACATGCCTGGAAAAATTTTCACATTGTCTGGTAGATGCCAGTGTGAGAATCATAGAATAATAGAATGATACGGCACCGAAGGAGGTCATTCGGTTCATCGTGCCTGTGCCGGCTATTGGTAGAGCTATCCAATTAATCCCACTCCCTTGCTCTTTCCCCATAGCCCTGTAAATGTTTTCCCTTCAAGTATTTATTCAATTCTCTTTTGAATGTTACTATTCAATCTGCTTCCACCACCCTTTCAGGCAGTGTATTCCATATCACAACAACTCGCTGTGTAAAACAATGTTTCCACATGTCGCTAATACAACAGCAAAATACTGCGGATGCTGGAAATCTGAAACAACCGAAAATGCTGGAAACATTCAGCAGGTCAGGCAGCATCGTGGAGAGAGAAAGAGTGTTAATGTTTCAGGTCGATGATCCGTCGTCAGAACTCTGACCCTCGTTCTGACGAAGGGTCATCGACCTGAAACATTAACTCTGTTTCTCTCTCCACGATGCCGAGTTTTTCCAGCATTTTCGGTTGTTGTTTCCTCATGTCGCCTCTGGTTCTTTTGCCAATCACCTTAACTCTGTGTCTTCTGGTTACCGACCCTTCTGCCACTGGAAACAGTTTCTCCTCATTTACTCTATCAAAACCATTCATGATTTTGAACACCTCTATCAAATCTCCTCTTAACTTTCTCTGTTCTGAGGAGAACAATCCCAGCTTCTCCAGTCTCTCCATGTAACTGAAGTCCCTCATCCCTGGTACCATTCTAGTAAATCTCTTCTGCACCTTCTCCAAGGCCTTGACATCCTTCCTATAGTGTGGTTCTCAGAATTGAACACAATATTGCAGCTGAGGCATAACCAGTGTTTTATAAAGTTTTCATATAACTTCCTTGCTTTTGTACGCTTCCTCTATCAATAAAGACAAGGTTGCCATTAGCTTTTTTTTTTAAACAGCCTTCTCAACATGCCCTGTCACCTTCAAAGATTTGTCTACATATACCCCCAGGTTTTTCTGTTCCTGCACCCCCTTTAAAATTGTACCATTTAGTTCACACTGCCTTTCCTCATTCTTCCGACCAAAATGTATCACTTCACACTTCTCTGCATTATATTTCATGTCATGTGTTCCCATTTCACCAGTCTATGTCCTCCTGAAGTCTGTTACTATCCTCCTGATTGTTTACTACATTTCCAAGTTTCATCTGCAAACTTTGAAATTATGCCCTGTATACCCAAGTCCAGGTCATTAATATATATCAAAAAGAGCAGTGGTCCTAATACTGACCCCTGGGGAAACACTACTGTATACTGCCCAACAGTCTGAAAAACAACCATTTACCACTATTCTCTGTTTTCTGTCCTTTAGCCAATTTTGTATCCATGCAGCCACTGTCCCTTTAATCCCATGGACTTTAATTTTGTTAACAAGTCTAGTATGTGGTACCTTGTCAAACGCCTTTTGGAAGTCCACATACACAACATCAACCGCACCACCCTCATCAAACCTCTCCGTTACTTCAGCAAAGACTTGATCAAGTTAGTCAAACGCTATTTGCCTTTCAAATCTGTGCTGACTCATTTATTTTCCCATATTTTTTTACAAATGTCAATTAATTTTGTCCCAAATTATCTCAAAGTTTCCCCTCCACCGACGTTAGCCTGACTGGCCTGTAGTTGCCAGGTTTATCCCTCTCCCCTTTTTTTAAAAAAAACAGGGGTGTAACATTTGCAATCCTCCAGTTCTCTGACACCACATCCATATCCAAGGAGGATGGGGAGATTGTGGCCAAAGCCTCCACAATTTCCACCCTTGCTTCCCTCGGTAACCTAGGATGCATCCCATCCAGGTGACTTTTCTACTTTGAGGACTGCCAACCTTTTAAGTACCTCCTCTTTATCCTATCTACTATCGCTACTGCCTCCTCCTATACTGCTACATTGGCTACATCTTCTTCTCTAATGAAGACAGATGCAAAGTACTCATTTAATACCTCAGCCATGCCCTCTGCCGCCACAAGAAAATCTCAGTTTTGGTCCCTAATTGGCCCTTTGACTGCCCATTTATTATTTATGCGTTTACAAGACTTTTGGGTTATCCTTTTATGTTAGCTGCTAATCTATTCTCATACTTTCTCTTTGCCCCTCTTATTCCCTTTTTTAGCTCTCCTCTATACTTTCTATATTCAGCTTGGTTCTCTACAGTATTAGGAACCTTATATTTGTCATAAGCCTCCTTTATCTGTCTCATTTTAACCTCTATATCTTTAATCATTCAGTGAGCTCTAGCTTTGGATGCCCTTCCTTTCCCCCTCATAAGAATGTGTCTACTCTGTACCCGAACCATCTCCTCCTTGAAGGCCTCCCACCGTTCAATTGTTGCAACTGTTCTGAACAGCTTGGCTAGAGGCGCAACTAGCTCTGGAGCACAGGTCTTCAGTACTACAGCCAGGATGTTGTTGGGACCCGTAGCCTTTGCTGCATCCAATGCATTCAGTCGCTTCTTGACATCACGTGGAGTGAATCGAATTAGCTGAAGACTGGTGGGGACCTCAGGAGGAGGCTGACAAAGATCATCCATGTGGCACTTCTGGCTGAAGATGGTTGCAAACGCTTCAGCCTTGTCTTTTGCACTCGTGCTGGGCTCTGCCTTCGTTGAGAATAGAAATGTTCATGGAGCCTCCTCCTCCTCCCGTTAGTTGCTTAATTATCCACCACCATTCCCGCCTGGATATGGCAGGACTGCAGAGTTTTGACCTGATCTATTGGAAAGCTTTGTCTATAGCATGCTGCTTCTGGTCCAAACACTGTCCAAATTGATATTACTTAGGAATCTTTCAGCTGTCAGAGAGGAAATTTGCACCAACCAATCTAAGCTGGATTTAAACCCAGGTCACAAAGACAAAAGAAATGTGTATTAAGAAAATTTCTATTCACTCCATTACGTCAGTTGTTTGAACACAAATTGACCTTCTAATTCTATGGGCATATTAACCAAGGTTCCTCACTGTAATTGCTGCAACCTGTCACTCATTGACAAACATCTACTTACCTGCGGTTTCTGGGATAATCGGTCCCCGACAGTTGAAGCTTGCACGGTTAACTGAAGACTACAAGTATTTATCTGTAAACAAAACAGTGGCGTTACAGTCCTTGCAGTAAATACCTCAAATGGAGTGCAATAAAACTTGTGTGCAAGAAAGACTGACAATTGTTTTTGCTCATCAATGTTAAATGAAAAAATATGTTATCAAGTACCTTCAAAGAAAACCATTGTTGCGTTGTCATGACATGATCATGCTAAAAAGTCACATCGCTCTGCTCCACTTGCTAATGTATAAAAACGTAACACTTTGCATCTCTCTCCTCTCCACTTCCCCCTGAAGCTGCGGACTTTCACTGTGGTTTCACAGGTGCCAGCAGCCCTCGATACCTTATCCAAGTGACCATTCTTCTTGTGTCAGTCTGGGCACTGAATGCCAGTCAGTTATTGGGCCATGGGGAGGGGCAGGGGAAAATCAAAGGTAGGCCAAAAGCTGCCCTCACCAAACACTGTGTAGGATAGAGGTGTACCTGTAGGATTTAGTAAACATTATTAAGATTCTATAACCATTTTTATATAACTATAATATGTGAAATTGTATGTTAAAACCTAAAAAGCCTGTATAAAATGGCGAATGGCTGAGACCAAAGCATGCTGGGAAAATTATGCCAACCTGACCAAAAACATGTTAGACATTATTGAAGTAATGGAGTGTTGGGCTAGATCAACACGGAGAAAGTCACAGACTGGTGATCAGTAATGTTATGGAAAAGAGATAAGGACTAGAGGAGAAGAAATAGAATTAGAGACATCCTTCAGTTGAGAAATTGTAGACTAGACAAACTGCTTAGAAAACACCTCAAGAATGTTCTGTGAAGTGAAACTCTTAGATAAGGGTATCTTGTTATGCACAGAAAGAGACCTGGTGGGATTAACAAGGTCATAAGGTGACTGACAAGGAAAGGAGGGACATTTACCAGGTGTCAGAGAGCTAATTACTGCCACGAAGGCAAAAGGGAGAGAAAGGGTATAAAGATACAGATATTGAACACTGAAAGCAGCGCACAGCGAGAAACCAGAGGATGAGAAGCTTCAGTCAACAGAACACAGCAAGAGAATAAAGAGACCGCACCACAGTCACTCGGAAGGAACGCCGGGGTTCAACGAACAAATTGTGACTATCGTCTTGTTACATAGAAACATAGAATCTAGGAGCAGGAGTAGGCCATTCGGCCCGTCGAGCCTGCTCCGCCATTCAATACGATCATGGCTGATCATCCAAATCCAGTACCCTGTCCCTGCTTTAATCCCCACAGTACACATATCCCACCCTACCCCCGTAACCCCACGTATTTAATTCCCCCTAACATATCCCATCCTATCCCCATAACCCCACATATTTAATCCCCCCTAACACTAAGGGTCAATTTATCATAGCCAAATCAACCTAACCCACACATTTTTGGACTGTGGGAGGAAACCGGAGCACCCGGGAGGAAACCCACGCAGACACGGGGAGAATGTGCAAACTTCACACAGACAGTCACCCGAGGTCAGATTCGAACCCGGGTCTCTGGCGCTGTGAGGCACCAGTGCTAACCACTATGCCACCGTGTTGCCCGTGTTAAGTATTACTTTTTCTGTACTGGATGTTTAATGCTTAATAAACCTGTTTTACTTATACACAATATACCTGTACCCAGAGTGGTTTGTGTAGTCACGGACAAATTATTATAAAGACCTTTGAAAGCTACAACTGCTTTCCAACAGGAGTCACCCAGGACATGATATGGCACCGAAAGGTGAGAGTTAAAATCATGGCTCATACCAGAAAAAAAGTCCATGAAAACCGCTGGACTGTTGTAAAAACTGTCCGGGCCTCCACATTACTTTGACATGGTGCTCTCTGAAGTGCCTTAGCAAGCCATAGTTCATCATTATCCTTCACAGGGCAACTAGGAATGAGTAATTAAAACATAAGAAGTAGGCCATACGGCCCCTCGAGCCTGCTCCGCCGTTCAATAAGATTATGGCTGATCTTCCACCTCAACTTCACTTTCCTGCCCAATCCCCATATCCCTTAATTCCTCTGGAGTCCAAAAATCTATCTACCTCAGCCTTGAATATACTCCACACTACCCACCAGGTACATGGTACATACTCATGTGACTCGGCCAACGTTGTCTACCTGATACGTTGCAGGAAAGGATGCCCCAGAACATGGTACATCGGCAAGACCATGCAGACACTGAGACAACGTATGAACGGACACCACGCAACAATCGTCAGGCAGGATTGTCACCTCCCAGTCGGGGAACACTTCAGCAGTCAAGGACATTCAGCCTCGGATCTGCGGGTTAGCGTTCTCCAAGGCGGCCTTCGAGACACACGACAACGCAAAATCATCGAGCAGAAACTGATAGCCAAGTTCCGCACCCATGAGGACGGCCTGAATAGGGATATCGGGTTCATGTCACGCTACAGAACGTGACTCGACATCGTTGTCTGTCTTTCCAGTTTTTAAAAAAACAAACAACAAAAAAAAAAACCCAAAAAAAACTGCAGACAGCAACAGACAGCAGGATTTGACACGTTGGACCCCCTGTAACACATCTCATTGTCTTGGCTGTACTCTGGTGTGTCTTTGATGCAAGGACACCTTCCCTGAAAGATTGTATCTCTGCAGTTTCTGTGTTTATATACTGTGAAATATTGTAGATTCACTCATTGTAACTTTACGTGAGGAAGGGGCGACAGCTCCGAAAGCTTGTAATTTTAAATAAATCTGTTGGACTATAACCTGGTGTTGTGCGACTTCTCATTTTTGTCCACCCCAGTCCAATGCCGGCATCTCCGCATCTTGAATATACTCAACAACTCAGCATCCACAGCACTTTGGGGCAGAGAATTCCAAAGATTCACAACCCTCAGTGAAGAAATTCCTCCTCATCTCAGTCTTAAAAGGCCGACCCCTTATCCCGAGACTATGCCCCCTAGTTCTAGACACTCCAGCCAGGGGAAACAATCTCTCAGCATCTACCCTGTCAATCCCCCTCAGAATCTTCTATGTTTCAATTAGCTCACCTCTCATTCTTCTAAACTCCAGAGAGTATAGGCCCAATTTACTCAATCTCTCCTCATTAGGACAAGCCTCTCATCCCAGGGATCAATCTAGTGAACCTTCGTTGCACCGCCTCGAAGGCAAGTATGTCCTTCCTTCAATAAGGAGACCAAAACTGTGCACAGTACTCCAGGTGTGGTCTCACCAGAGCCCTGTACAATTGGAGCAAGATTTCCGTACTCTTATACTCCAACCCTCTAGCAATAAAGGCCAACATGTCATTTGCCTTCCTAATTGCTTTCTGTACCTGCATGCTAACTATCTGTGTTTCTTGTACTAGGACACCCAAATCTCTTTGAACACCAACATTTAAAAAAATATTCTGTTTCTCTATTCTCCCTACCAAAATGAATAACCTCACATTTCCCCACATTAAACTTCATCTGCCACCTTACTGACCACTCAATTAACCTGTATATATCCCTTTGCAGGCTCTTTGCGTCCTCCTCACATCTTACTTTTCCACCTAGCTTTGTATCGTCAGCAAACTTGGTTACATTACACTCGATCCCTTCATCCAAGTCATTAATATAGATTGTAAATAGCCAAGGCCCCAGCACTGATCCTTGAGGCACCCCACTAGTTATAGCCTGCCAATCTGAAAATGACCCGTTTATCCCTACTCTCTGTTTTCTGTCTGTTAACCAATCCTTTATCCATGCTAATACCTTACCCCCAACCCCATATGACCTTATCTTGTTTAACAACCTTGTATGTGGCACCTTATTGAATGCCTTTTGGAAATCCAAATATACTACATCCACTGGTTCCCCTTTATCTACCCTGCTAGTTACATCCTCAAAAAACTCTAATAAATTTGTCAAATACGATTTCCCTTTTATAAAACCATGTTGACTCTGCCTAATCATGTTATGACTTTCTAAGTGCCGACACTACTTCCTTAATAATGGATTCCACCATTTTCCCGACGGCTGATGTCAGTCTAACTGGCCTGTAGTTCGCCGTTTTCTCTCTCCCTTCTTTCTTGAATAGTGGGGTTACATTTGCTACCTTCCAATCTGCTGGGACCTTTCCTGAATCTAGGGAATTTTGGAAGATCACAACCAATGCATCCACTATCTCTGCAGCCACCTCTTAGAACCCTAGGATGTAGACCATCAGGTCCAGGGGATTTGTTGGCTTTTAGACCCATTTGTTTCTCAAGTACTTTTTCTCTACTGATATTAATTACTTTACGTTCCTCGCTCTCATTAACTCGTTGGTTCCCACTATTTTTGGTATACTTTGTGTGTCTTCTACTGTAAAACAGATACAAAATATTTGTTTAAAGCCTCTGCCATTTCCTTGTTCCCCAATATAATTTCTCCTGTCTCAGCCACTAAGGGACCAGCGCTTACTTTTGCTACTCTATACCTTTTAACATAATTGTAGAAGCTCTTACAATCAGTTCTTATATTTCTTGCTAATTTACTCTCATATTCTCTTGTCTCCCTTTTTATCAATTTTTTTGTTATCCTTTGCTGGTTTCCAGAGCTCTCCCAATCCTCAGGTTTACTACTATGCTTTGCAACATTATAAGCCTCTTCTTTTAATCTAATACTATCTTTAACTTCTTTAGTTAGCCATGGATGGCTCACTTTTCCCATGGAGTTTTTATTTCTCAATGGAATGTACATTCGTTGAGAATTTCGGAATATTTCTTAAAATGATTGCCACCGCTTATCTACTGTCATACCTTTTAATCTAATTTCCAATCTACCTTAGCCAACTCGTCCCTCATACCTATGTAATTGGCTTTGTTTAAGTTTAAGACTCTAGTGTCGGATTTAAGAAAGTCACTTACAAACTCAATGTGAAATTCTATCATATTATGATCACTCTTTCCTAGAGGATCCTTTACCATAAGATTACTAATTAACCCTGTCTCATTACACAAAACAAGATCTAAAATAGCCTGTTCCCTGGTTGGTTCCATGACATATTGTTCTAGGAAACTGTCTCGAATATATTCCATCAACTCGTCCTCCAAACTACCCTTGCCAATTTGATTTGCCCAATGTTTTTGCAGATTAAAGTCCCCCACGATTATTGTATTACCTTTGTTACAAGCTCCTATTATTTCTTGATTAATACTCTGTCCAATACTCTAATCAATGCAGTCTTGCCAGGACCGACACTGGGGATCCAGAGGGAGTAGCAGGTACAATCCCAGGGATCAAATATAGCCACTTTGATGACAATGAAAACAATCTTAACATAGAAACATAGAAGATAGGAGCAGGAGGAGGCCATTCGGTCCCTCGAGCCTGTTCCACCATTTAATGAGATCATGGCTGATCATCCAAATTCAGTACCCTGTCCCTGCTTTCTCCCCATATCCCTTGATCCCTTTAGCCTTAAGAAATATATCTAACTCCTTCTTGAATATATTTCATGAATTGGCCTCAACTGCCTTCTGTGGTAGAGAATTCCACAGGTTCACCACTCTCTGGGTGAAGAAATTCCTCCTCATCTCAGTCCTAAATGGCTTACCCCTTATCCTTAGACTGTGACCCCTGGTTCTGGACTCCCCCGCCATCGGGAACATCCTTCCTGCATCTAGTCTGTCTAGACCTGTTAGAATTTTATAAGTTTCAATGAGATCCCCTTTCATTCTTCTAAACTCTAGCAAATATAAGCCTAATCGACCCAATCTCTCCTCATACGTCATTCCTGCCATCCCAGGTATCAGTCTGGTGAATCTTCACTGCACTCTCTCCATGGCAAGAACATCTTTCCTCAGATAAGGTGACCAAAACTGCACACAATACTCAAGGTGTGGTCTCACCAAGGCCCTGTACAACTGCAGCAAGACATCCTTGCTCCTGTACTCGAATCCTCTTGCTATGAAGGCCAACATACCATTTGCCTTCTTAACCGCCTGCTGCACTTGCATGCTTACCTTCAGCAACTGGTGCACAAGGACACCCAGGTCTCGTTGCACTTCCCCTTTTCCCAATCTATTGCCATTCAGATAATAATCTGTCTTCCTGTTTTTGCCACCAAAGTGGATAACCTCGCATTTATCCACATTATACTGCATCTGCCATGCATCTGCCCAATCACCCAACCTGTCCAAATTATACTGGAGTTTCTCTGCATCCTCCTCACAGCACACACGCCCACCCAGCTTTATATATTGTGAATAGCTGGGGTCCTAGCACCGATCCCTGCGGTACCCAACTAGTCACTGCCTGCCACTCGGAAAAAGACCCGTTTATTCCAACTCTTTGCTTCCTGTCTGCCAACCAGTTCTCTATCCAAGACAGTACCTTACCCCCAATCCCGTGTGCATTAACTTTGCACACTAATCTCTTATGCGGGTCCTTATCGAAAGCCTTCTGAAAGTCCAAATACACCACATCCACTGGGTCTCCCTTAGCTATTCTTATCTATAAATATTAGCCAGGACACCGGGGAGAACTTACCTGCTTTTCTTCCAATAGTGCCATAGGATCTTTTATGCCCACCTGAGAGGTACATAGGAACAGGAAGAGGGCATTCAGCAGCTCGAGCCTGTTCTGTCATTTAATTAGATCATAGCTGATCTGTATCTTAACTTCATTTACCCGCCTTGGTTCCGTAACCCTTAATACCCTTATGTAACAAAAATCTATCAATCTGTTTTGAAATTTCCAATTGACGCCCAGCTTTTTGGGGGACGAGCCCAGATTTCCATTACCCTGTGTGAAGAAGTGCCTCCTGACATCACCCCTGAACAGCCTCAAGTCCAAAGTGGATGACCTCACACTTTCCAACACTGAAATCCATCTGCCACAGTTCGGCCCACTCACTTAAACTATCAATGGCCCTGTGCAACTTTCTGAGAAGGTAAATGGGGTCTCAGTTTAGCATCTCATCTAAAGAAAGCAACCTCCAATAGTGCAGCACTCCCTCATTACTGCCCCTGACAGTGTGGCGCTCCCTCAGTCCTGCCCCTCCGACACTGCGGCTCTCCCTCAGTACTGCCCCTCCGACAGTGCAGCGCTCCCTCAGTCAGTGCGGTGCTCCCTCAGTACCGCCCCTCCGACACTGCAGCTCTCCCTCAGTACTGCCCCTCCAACAGTGCGGCGCTCCCTCAGTACCACCCCTCCGATAGTGCAACACTCCCTCAGTACTGCCCCTCCGACAGTGCAGCAGTCCCTCAAAAGGCTAACAAAAGAAATTAAAGCTAGTATTAAGTCAAAGGAGGAATCTTATAAAGTTGCCAGAAAAAGCGGTCAGCCTGAGGATTGGGATCTTTTTAGAAATCAGCAAAGGGGGACCAAGAAATTGATAAAGAAAGGGAAAATGGAATATGAGCACAAACTAGTGAAAAATATAAAAACGGATTGTAAAATCTTCTATAGGTATGTGAAAAGGAAAAGACTGGCGAAGGTAAATGTAGGTCCTTTACAGTCAGAGACGGGAGAATTTATAATGGGGAATGAGGAAATGGCATGAGAAATAAAATAAATACTTTGTTTCTGTCTTCACGGAGGAAGACACAAAAAACCTCCCAGAAATACGAGAAAACTAAGGGTGTGACGAGAATGAGGAACTTAAAGAAATTATTAGTAAAAAAACAGTACTAGCAAAATTAATGGGACTAAAAGTCGATAAATCCCAAGGACCAGGTGACCTACATCCGAGGGTTTTGAAAGAGCTGGCCATTCGAATAGTGGACACATTGGTTGTCATCTTCCAAAATTCTATAGATTCTGGAACAGTTCCTGCAGATTGGAGGATAGCAAATGTAACCCCACTATTTAAGAAAGGAGGGAGAGTGAAGACGGGGAACTACAGACCTGTTAGCCTCACATCAGTAGTTGGGAAAATGCTGGAATCTATTATAAAGGATGCAATAACTGGGCACTTAGAAACCAATAGTAAGATTGGGCAGAGTCAACATGGATTTATGAAAGGGAAATCCTGTTTGACAAACCTACTGGAGTTCTTTGAGGATGTAACTAGTGGAGTAGACAAAGGGGAACCGGTAGATGTGGTGTATCTGGATTTTCAGAAGGCCTTCAATAAGGTCCCACACAAGAGGTTGGTGAACAAAATTAGAAAACATGGAATTGGGGGTAATATACTAGCATGGATTGAGAATTGGTTAACAGACAGAAAACAAAAAGAGTAGGGATAAACAGGTCTTTTTCAGGATGGCAGGCTGTGACTTGTGGGGTACCGCAAGGGTCGGTGCTTGGGCCCCAGCTATTCACAATCTATATCAATGATTTGGATGAGGGGACTTAATGTAACATTTCCAAATTTGCTGATGATACAAAGCTAGGTGGCAGTGTCAGTTGCGAAGAGGATGTGAAGAGGCTTCAAGGGGATCGACAGGCTCAGTGAGTGGGCGAGAACATGGCAGATGGAATATAATGTGGATAAATGGGAAGTTATCCACTTTGGTAGAAAAAACAGAAAGGCAGAGTATTTCCTAAATGGTGAAAGATTGGGGAATGCAGATGCTCAAAGGGACCTGGGTGTCCTTGTACATGAGTCACTGAAAATGAATGTGCAGGTGCAGCAAGTCATTAGGAAGGCAAATGGTATGCTGGCCTTCATTACAAGAGGATTTGAGTACAGGAGTAAAGAAGTCTTACTCCAATTATATAGGGCCTTGGTGAGACCACACCTGGAGTACTGTGTACAATTTTGGTCTCCTTACCCAAGGAAGGATATACTTGCCATAGAGGGAGTGCAAAGAAGGTTCACAAGATTGGTTCCTGGGATGGCGGGACTGTCGTATGAGAAGATATTGAGTAAACTAGGCCTGTATTCTTTTGAATTCAGAAGAATGAGAGGGGATCTCATTGAAGCATACAAAATTATTACAGGGCTTGATAGGATGGACGCTGGGAGAATGTTTCCCTTGGCTGGGGAGTCTAGAACCAGGGGCCACAGCCTCAAGATAAATGATAGGCCATTCAGGACTGAGATGAGAAGAAATTTCTTCACACAGAGGGTGATGAATCTTTGAAATTCTCTACCCCAGAGGGCTGTGGAGGCTCAGTCATTGGGTATATTCAAAACAGAAGTCGATAGATTTCTGACTAGTAAGGGCATCAAGGGATATGGCGATAGGGCCGGTGAATGGAGTTGAGGCAGGAGATCAGCCATGATCTTATTGAATGGTGGAGCAGGCTCGAAGGGCCGAATGGCCTACTCCTGCTCCTATTTCTTATGTTCTTATGTTAGTACTGATCCTCCGACAGTGCCGCGCTCCCTCAGTACTGCCCCTCCGACAGTGCAGCGCTCCCTCAGTACTGCCCCTCCGACAGTGTTGCGCTCCCTCAGTACTGCCCCTCCGACAGTGTTGCGCTCCCTCAGTACTGCCCCTCCGACAGTGCGGCGCTCCCTCAGTACTGCCCCTCCGACAGTGCGGCGCTCCCTCAGTACTGCCCCTCCGACAGTGCGGCGCTCCCTCAGTACCGCCCCTCCGACAGTGCGGCGCTCCCTCAGTACTGCCCCTCCGACAGTGCGGCGCTCCCTCAGTACTGCCCCTCCGACAGTGCGGCGCTCCCTCAGTACTGCCCCTCCGACAGTGCGGCGCTCCCTCAGCACTGCCCCTCCGACAGTGCGGCACTCCCTCAGTACTGCCCCTCCGACAGTGCGGCGCTCCCTCAGCACCGCCCCTCCGACAGTGCGGCGCTCCCTCAGTACTGCACTGGAGTGTGGGTTTGGAGCCGACGGGCCCTGTTTCCATGGTTACCGCGCGGCACTCACCGGGTTACCGAGCAGCCGCGCCCGGTACTTGCTGGGCAGCATCTCCCGGGCTCCCACTCCGCTCCGGATCCTCCGCCTCGGCCTTTCCCCGGGATCCTGCTGTCCGCGGCCGGTGTTCACCCCGGCTCCCTGACAACCGCCACTTCCGGTGCTAGCAGCGCCCACGCTTTGTCCGTCCGAGCGCAACACAAGCCGCAGCAGCCGGTCCGCCCAACGGGGAATTGGGTCTCAGGGCTTATCGAAAGGTGGAAATCTGAATCCAGTCATGGTGGGAAATGTTATATTTAAAAACCTGGAAAACTAGCAAAAGCTGACTCACAAATTCAGAAAGCTGCTAACTCAAAACTAAGTAAGGCTACCTTTGTAAGTTAAGCAGTGGGTGCAACCAAGGTGCATTCACTCAAAGTCCCTTCTTGTGGAAACTACAGCACTCTGCAATCTGGATGGTAGCTGAGCCTCATCAGAATCCTATTCACCAACCTCAGAAGGCATCTCCAAGCCAGCATTTTCGTAAATGCCTACAACAGTCAATTCCTGGCATTGATCTCCAACACATCCTCTGCATCTAGCTTTTAAAGGGATCGAATAGAGGTTTCAAGATTGAGAGAGCAAATAATTGATTGATTCCACTGCTCGGTGAATCAGTAATAAGGGGGCCCAGACAAGAAGAACAAAGGGGAAGTTATAAGAAATTCTTCCACACTGAGGGTTATTAGAACATGGAATGTTTTATCACAAGTGAAGCACTTATGTTCAGCAAGTACTGTGTACAGCAATGATTTGGTTGTCGGACTCAAGGGAGTGGTGTCCAAATTTGCAGACAATATGAAAATTGGAGGCATAATAAATAATTCTAAAGAACATAGGAATTGCTAGATGTAAATAGACCAAGGTCCATCTAGTTTGCCACCTACCATCCTGGTAGTCGCATGATACGAGAATGAAATTGTTGACGAATCACAGCAATCAATCTCTGTCAATGAGTCGACAACAGACACAGACATGAGGCGAGGAAACCCCGAGTGGTGGAGAGCTTTGGGAAAGGGGATATTGAGAAGATGGTGGAATGGGCAAAAAAGTGGCAGATGGAGTTAAATGTCAGTGAAAAAGTCAAAATTAAACATTGAATGTGGTTAGGGTTAGGATGGATGATGTAGAAGAGCATAGGATTTGGGAGTGTAGGTTCATCAGATGTTAATTGCAGAACCTCAAGTGGATAAGGCCATAAAGAAAGCTAATAGAATACAAAGTTTTATGGCAAAAGGTATAAAATATAAAAGTCAAGATGTAATGGTTAATTAATATAAAACTTTAGAAAGACCACAGTACTGTGCTGAGTTTTGGAATTCACACAATAGGAAGGATGTTGAAACAGCAGAGTGGGGACAGTGCAGATTCATTAGTATGCTGCCTCGTATGAGGAAATACAAAGAAAGACTTGAAAAATTGGGGCTGTTTTTGTTAGAACAGCGATCAAAGGATGATTTTGTAGAAATACTTAAAATTATGAGGTATAGATAGAAACTGACTGTTTCCAGTATTTGCGGAGTCCAGAACGAGGGGATATATATATATACACACATAAGGACATAGCAATAGGAGCAGGAGTAGGCCATTTGACCTCTCGAGCCTGCTCCGCCATTCAATATCATGGCTGATCTTCTACCTCAACTCCACTTTCCTGCACTATCCCCATATCCCTTGATTCCCTTAATATCCAAAAATCTATCAATCTCTATCTTGAATATACTCAACGACTGAGCCTCCAGAGCCCTCTGGGGTAGAGAATTCCAAAGATTCACCACCATCTGAGTGAAGAAATTTCTCCTCATCTCAGTCCATGTTCTTGCCCACTCACTTAGCTTGTCTATATCCCCTTGAAGCCTCTTTGCATCCTCCTCACAACTTACATTCCTACCCAGCTTTGTATCATCAGCAAACTTGGATATATTACATTTGGTCCCCTCATCCAAATCATTGATGTAGATTGTGAATAGCTGAGGCCCAAGCACTAATCCTTGCGGCACCCCACAAGTTACAGCCTGCCAACCCGAAAATGACCCATTTATTCCTACTCTCTGTTTTCTGTCCATTAACCAATCCTCAGTCCATGCTAGTATATTACCCTCAATCCCATGAGCCCTAATTTTGTTTGATAATCTCTTGTGTGGCACCTTATCAAATACCTTCTGAAAATCCAAAACACCACATCCACTGGTTCCCCCTCATCTATTCTGCTAGTTACAACCTCAAAAAACTCTAACAGATTCATCAAACATGATTTCCCTTTCATAAATCCATGTTGACTCTGCCCGATCCTATTATTATTTTCGAAGTGCCCTGTTACCACATCCTTAATAATAGATTCTAGCATTTTCTCTACTACTTATGTCTGGCTAACTCAAGAAGCTCGACATCATCCATGACAAAGCAGCCCGCTTGCTTGGCACCCCATCCACCACCTTAAACATTCACTCCCTCCACCACCAGCGTACTGTGGCTGCAGTGTGTACCATCTACAAGATGCACTGCAGCAACTCGCCAAGGCTTCTTCGGCAGCACCTCCCAAACCCGCGACCTCTCCCACCTACAAGGACAAGGGCAGCAGGCGCATGGGAACACCACCACCTCCAAGTTCCCCTCCAAGTCACACATCATCCTGACTTAGAAGTATATCGCCGTTCCTTCATCGTCGCTGGGTCAAAATCCTGGAACTCCCTCCCTAACAGCACTGTGGGAGTGCCTTCACCACACGGACTGCAGCGGTTCAACAAGGCGGCTCACCACCACCACCTTCTCAAGGGCAATTAGGGATGGGCAATAAATGCTGGCTTTGCCAGCGACGCCCACATCCCATAAATTAATTTTAAAAACTGGTCTGTAGCTCCCCGTTTTCTCTCTTCCCTCCTTCCTTAAATAGTGGGGTTACATTTGCTACCTTCCAATCCGCAGGAACCGTTCTAGAATCAATGGAATTTTGGAAAATGACAACCAATGCCTCCACTGCATACACACAAGCTTAAATGTGAGGTTTAGGGCAAAGAGCAGGAGAAACATTTTTTACACAAAGGGCCATGACTCGTGAGGCTGTGGAATTCACTACTGGAGTTGGTGATTTAAGCAGAGAGCATGGCAACTTTTAAGAATAGGCTAGGTAGGCGGTTGAAGGAAAGGGGATTAAGGGATTTGGGAACAGGTCATGTACATGGGATTGGGATACTGCTCGTGTGGAGAATAAACACCAACACGGTCTGGTTGGACCGAGTGGCTTGATTACGTTATAATTTCTTTGTCTATATGTAATGTTCTGCAGCAGCACTCCCGATTTTAAATATTTCAGTTCTTTGGTAAATGCATACGCAACCTCTTCTCTGTGTCATAGAGTCATAGAGTTATACAGCACAGAAAGAGGCCCTTCGGCCCATCGTGTCCGCGCCGGCCATCAAGCCCTGTCTATTCTAATCCCATTTTCCAGCACTTGGTCCGTAGCCTTGTATGCTATGGCGTTTTAAGTGCTCATCTAAATGCTTCTTGAATGTTGTGAGGGTTCCTGCCTCTACCACCCTTTCAGGCAGTGAGTTCCAGATTCCAACCACCCTCTGGGTGAAAAAGTTTTTCCTCAAATCCCCTCTAAACCTCCTGCCCCTTAACTTGAAACTATGGCCCCTGGTTATTGACCCCTCTACTAAGGGGAAAAGTTCCTTTCTATCTACCCTATCTATGCCTCTCATAATTTTGTACACCTCAATCAGGTCCCCCCTCAGCCTTCTCTGCTCTGAGGAAAACAACCCCAGCCTGTCCAGTCTCTCTTCAAAGCTGAAACGCTCCAGCCCAGGTAACATCCTGGTGAATCTCCTCTGCACCCTCTCTAATGCAATCACATCCTTCCTATAGTGTGGCGACCAGAACTGCACACAGTATTCCAGCTGTGGCCTAACTAGCGTTTTGTACAGCTCCATCATAACCTCCCTACTCTTATATTCTATGATGCGGAGATGCCGGTGTTGGACTGGGGTGGACAAAATTGAGAGGTCGCACAACACCAGGTTATAGTCCAACAGTTTTATTTGAAATCACAAGCTTTCGGAGCTATCGATTGCCCCTTCCTCAGGTGAAGGAAGGGGCAATCGATAGCTCCGAAAGCTTGTGATTTCAAATAAAACTGTTGGACTATAACCTGGTGTTGTGCGACCTCTCAATCTTATATTCTATGCCTCGGCTAATGAAGACAAGTATCCCATATGCCTTCTTAACCACCTTATCTACCTGTCCTGCTGCCTTCAGGGATCTATGTACATGCACACCAAGATCCCTCTGATCCTCTGTCCTTCCTAGGGTCCTACCATTCATTGTGTATTCCCTTGCCTTGTTAGTCCTCCCAAAATGCATCACCTCACACTTTTCAGGGTTAAATTCCATTTGCCACTGTTATGCCCATCTGACCAACCCGTCTATATCGTCCTGTAGCCTGAGGCTTCCCTCCTCGCTATTTACCACTCCACCAATTTTCGTGTCATCTGCGAACTTACTGATCATACCTCCTACATTCATATCTAAATCATTAATGTACACTACAAACAGCAAGGGACTCAGCACAGATCCCTGCGGTACACCAATGGACACAGGCCTCCAGTCACAAAAACAACCTTCGACTATCACCCTCTGCCTCCTGCCACTAAGCCAATTTTGGATCCAATGTGCCAAATTGCCCTGGATCCCATGGGCTCTTACCTTCTTGACCAGTCTCCCATGCGGGACTTTGTCAAAAGCCTTACTGAAGTCCATGTAGACTATATCAACTACACTACCCTCATCCACACACCTAGTTACCCCCTCGAAAAATTCAATCAAATTGGTTAGACATGATCCCCCCCCTGACAAAGCTATGCTGACTATCTTTGCCTCTCCAAGTGGAGACTAATTCTGTCCCTCAGAATTTTTTCCAATAATTTCCCTGCCACTGATGTTAGGCTCACTGGCCTGTAATTCCCTGGTTTATCCCTACTACCCTTCTTGAATAATGGTACTATTTTAGCTGTTCTCCAGTCCTCTGGCACCTCCCCTGTGGCCAGAGAGGTTCTGAAAATTTGTGTCAGAGACCCTGCAATCTCCTCCCTTGCCTCACGCAGCAGCCTGGGATACATCTCGTCAGGGCCTGGGGATTTATCCACTTTTAAGCCCGCTAAAACCGCTAGTACCTCCTCCCTCTCAATGCTAATTTGTTCAAGTATATCACAATCCCCCTACATCATTAGAGAAAAACGATTTGATGTAAAAGCAAATAAGAGACGCTTCAATTTCTAATAAAAGTGAAAGATACAAATTAGGCTAAATAGATATTCAAGATTCTAGCATGTCAATAAATGCACCTCCTGGGAAATATTCTGTACCTTGGGAGAGGATGCAACAGGTGCCAAGCTGGGTAAGAAGGCAGTCAAGATTGAAATGAATTAGTTTTTATTGTAATTGCTATAGTTCAAAATATATTGCTCGCCAGGTAAGAAATGAAGACTCTGTTTTATTGTGGCCATTTGCATCCTCTAGATACGTGCCCGACATGCAGCGTGCCTCAAATTTAAACTTAACATGTTGTTTATATTCCTCCATGGCCTCATCCCGCTCTACCTCTGTAACCTCCTGTAGCCCTCACTGACCTTCACTCACCCTCTCTCGTCAAAAGGCTTCACTCACTGGACTTCGCTCACTGACCCTCTCACTGGACACTGGGCTTCGCTCACTGACCCTCTCACTGGACACTGGGCTTCGCTCACTGACCCTCTCACTGGACACTGGGCTTCGCTCACTGACTCTCTCACTGGACACTGGGCTTCGCTCACTGACCCTCTCACTGGACACTGGGCTTCGCTCACTGACCCTCTCACTGGACACTGGGCTTCGCTCACTGACCCTCTCACTAGATATTGGGCTTCGCTCACTGACCCTCTCACTAGATATTGGGCTTCGCTCACTGACCCTCTCACTAGATATTGGGCTTCGCTCACTGACCCTCTCACTAGACACTGGGCTTCGCTCACTGACCCTCA
>CM059443.1:68410552-68512855 GCA_030390025.1 Squalus acanthias | reverse complement strand
GGGGGGGAGGCGAGAGAACTGGGGAGGGGGGGGAGGCGAGAGAACTGGGGAGGGGGGGGGAGGCGAGAGAACTGGGGAGGGGGGGGGAGGCGAGAGAACTGAGGAGGGGGGGGAGGCGAGAGAACTGGGGAGGTGGGGGGAGGCGAGAGAACTGGGGAGGCGAGAGAACTGGGGAGGGGGGGGAGGCGAGAGAAATCTAGTGGGAGGACAGAGGATTGGGAAAACTTTAAAAGGCAGCAAAAAAAATAACAAAAAGATTGATTAAGGGAAGATAGATTATGAAAGTAAATTAGCAAAAAATATAAAAACAGATAAGAGTTTTTATAGTTATATAAAAAGAAAAAGGGTGGCTAAAGTAAATGTTGGTCCCTTAGAGGATGAGACCGGGAAATTAATGGTGGGAAATATGGAGATGGCAAAAACACTGAATGAATATTTTGTATCAGTCTTTACAGTAGAGGACACTAAGAATATCCCAACACTGGACAAACAGGGGGCTATAGGGGGAGAGGAGCTAAACACGATCAAAATCACTAAGGAAGTGGTACTCGGTAAAATAATGGGACTCAAGGCGGATAAATCACCTGGACCTGATGGCTTACATCCTAGAGTCTTGAAGGAAGTGGCGGTAGGGATTGTAGATGCATTGGTAATTTTTCAAAACTCCCTGGATTCCGCTAAGGTCCCGGCAGACTGGAAAACTGCTAATGTAACACCCTTATTTAAAAAGGGCAGTCGACAGAAGGCTGGTAACTATAGACCGGTTAGCCTAACATCTGTGGTAGGTAAAATTTTGGAGTCCATTATTAAGGAAACAGTAACAGGACATTTGGATAATCATAATTTAATAGGACAAAGTCAGCATGGTTTTACGAAGGGGAAGTCATGTTTGACAAATTTGCTGGAGTTCTTTGAGGAAGTAACATATAGAGTGGATAAAGGGGAACCAGTGGACGTAGTGTATTTAGACTTCCAAAAGGCATTTGATAAGGTGCCACACAAAAGATTATTGCTTAAGGTAAAAAATCATGGGATTGGGGGTAATATTCTGGCATGGATAGAGGATTGGCTATCTAACAGAAAGCAAAGAGTTGGGATAAATGGTTCATTCTCAGACTGGCAATCAGTAACTAGTGGTGTTCCACAAGGGTCAGTGCTGGGTCCCCAACTCTTTACAATCTATATTAACGATTTGGAGGAAGGGACCAAGTGTAACATATCAAAATTTGCAGATGATACAAAGATGGGAGGGAAAGTAGTGAGTGAGGACATAAAAAACCTGCAAGGGGACATAGACAGGCTAAGTAAGTGGGCAGAGATTTGGCAGATGGAATACAACACTGGAAAGTGTGAGGTGATGCACTTTGGCAGGAAAAATCCTAGAGCAATTTATTATCTTAATGGCAAGAAACTGGAGAGTACTGAAGTGCAAAGGGATCTGGGGGTCCTGGTGCACGAAACTCAAAAGGTTAGTATGCAGGTGCAGCAAGTGATTAAGAAGGCAAATGGAATGTTGGCTTTCATTGCTAGGGGGATAGAATATAAAAATAGGGAGGTATTGCTTCAGTTGTACAAGGTATTGGTGAGACCGCACCTGGAATACTGCATACAGTTTTGGTGTCCTTACTTAAGGAAAGACATCCTTGCTCTCGAGGCAGTGCAAAAAAGGTTCACTCGGTTAATCCCGGGGATGAGGGGGTGGTCATATGAGGAGAGGTTGGGTAGATTGGGACTCTACTCATTGGAGTTCAGAAGAATGAGAGGCGATCTTATTGAAACATAAGATTGTGAAGGGGTTGGATCGGGTGGATGCGGGGAGGATGTTCCCGATGACGGGTGAGACTAGAACTAGGGGACATAGTCTTAGAATAAGGGGCTGCTCTTTCAAAACTGAGATGAGGAGGAACTACTTCACTCAGAGGGTGGTAGGTCCATGGAATATGCTGCCACAAAAAGCTGTAGAAGCTACATCATTAAATAAATTTAAAACAGAAATAGACAGTTTCCTAGAAGTAAAGGGCATTAAGGGTTACGGGGAGCGGGCAGGAATTTGGACATGAGTGTAGGTTCGGATCGGTCATGGCCCTGTGGGTAGTGGAGCGGGCCCAGGGACCGTGTAGCCTGATTCTGCTCCTATTTCGTGTGTGCAATTCTGTTAGATGCAGGAGATGGTTCTGTGATAGATAGTAGATTGGCGGTTAGGATCAGATCAGCCATGATCTTATTGAATGGCGGAGCAGGCTCGAGGGGCCGATTGGCCTACTCCTGCTCCTATTTCTTATGTTCTTATGTTAACTGGGGAGGGGGGGGGGGGGGGAGGCGAGAAAACTGGGGAGGGGGGGGGGAGGCGAGAGAATTGGGGAGGGGGAGGCGAGAGAACTGGGGGGGGGGTGGAGGCGAGAGAACTGGGGAGGCGGGCGGGGTAGAGAACTGGGAAGGTGGGGGACTGGGAAGGCGGGGGCGAGGGAGAACTACAAAGGCGGGGGGACTTAGCGCTGGGGACTGAAGGCGGGGGGGCGCGGGCGACTGGGAAGGTGGGGGGCTGGGTAGGTGGGTGTTGGGGGTGCGGGGACTGGGTGCTGGGAAGGTTGGGGTGCGGTGACTGGGTGCTGGGAAGGTTGGGGTGGGGTGGCGGCGACTGGGTGCTGGGGGGGTCTGGGTGCTGTGGGGGTGCTGGGAAGTTTGGGCGGTTGGGGTGGGGCTGCGGGGACTGAGTGCTGTGGGGGTGCTGGGAAGGTTGGGTTGCGGGGTTGGGGTGGGGATCTGGGGGCTGGGAAGGTGGGGCTGCGGGGACTGGGTGCTGGCAAGGTTGGGGAGGGGGTGATGACTAGTTTAAGGTTGGCCGTGATGCCCCTTGAGGTTGAATATCTTGGTGGCAGTACGTGGCTCTTGCATGTGTTGGCAGCTTCAGGCAGAAGAGGGAGAAATCTTTCAGCATATCAACACCCAACTTCTTGGATTTACTCAATGGGTTCCATGGAGCCTAATCATAACCAATATAATCACTATTGTGAGCAGTCAGTCCCTGGACTCTGCCACTTAGGAAATATTTATTTTTATTGAAGGACTAGAGTTGTTTGTCTTTATAGCATGGAATATCTCTAAGCTACAGGTTAAGTATAAACTTGTCATTAAATGAAGCCTTTTGTTTAACTGTTGTTGAATGTGCCTCTTCCAGTGCCTCTTTCAGTGGAGCAGAGAATGAGCAGGATGAGCTGGACAGTGATTGGAGGCCTCCTGACCCTGAGCTCCTGCAAAAACTAGTTGCTCAGATCGAATATTACCTTTCGGATGAGAACTTGGAGAAAGATGCATTTCTTCTGAAACATGTGAGAAGAAATAAAATGGGATATGTCAGCGTTAAACTGCTGACCTCCTTCAAAAAGGTACTTTTTAGTATTGGAGCATAGATGGGGATTACAATGGGTGAAACCATTCCAGTACCCAACAAACGGCTAGGTTAAGGTGTTTCACGTGATCAAAGAAGTAGTTTGTGCTCTGGATTTATCTGCATATCTCTTGTGGAAACTGATTGCCGTGATTAGTGCCTGAAATGGAAATTGAGCAGCACAAAATTAGATACTTGAATTATACTTTCAGGATTCCAGCTCTGATAGCTCAGTGGATGAGTGCATTGTATGGTGTTGCACTGTATTTATACAGATTGAGGCTTTGGATTCAGTTACAATCCTTTACTGAATTAGCTAATCTTGACTGGGTTGTGGGATACTATGATTTGCCCCACTGCCCCAGACTGGAGGAGGGAGAGAGAAGAACTCGCATTTATATAGCGCCTTTCACAACTTCAGGACTTCCCACGGGGCTTACTTGCCAATTAGGTATTGTAGTCACTGTTGCAATATAGTAAATGTGGCAGCCAATTTGTGCACAGCAAGGTCCAACAAACAGCAATGTGACAATGACCAGATGATCTGTTCGCCAGGACACTCGGGGGAACTCCTATGCTCTTCGAATAGTGCCATAAATCTTCTACATCCAACTGAGGGGATCAGACGGGACCTCGGTTTAACGCCTCATGCGAAAGACTGAAAAATTCTCAGTTCTAGTACCTGATTCCTGCTGCAAAGTGCAATTGGGCTCGGTTAAGATACCCCAGGCCTCAACTGTCTGGGTTCACATGCAGTGAGCAGCTACAACTTTTAGGCATGCTATTGGAGAAGGAAGATTTTGGTTATACCTCCAGCTCTTCTTTCGGGTGTTCAGAACTTTATGCTTTCCATGGATCCTTCCTACCTGAGAGAACCTGCATAGCCCTGCAAATTATTCCTCTTCAAGTACATGTCCAATTGCCTTTTGAAAGTTCCTATGGAATCTGATTCCACCACCCTTTCAGGTAGTGTTTTCCAGATCATCATAACCCTCTGTGAAATAATTTCTCCTCATTTACCCTCCAGTTCTTTGGCCAATTATTTTAAATCTATGACCTCTGGTTACTGACCCACTTGCCAGAGAAAATGGTTTCTCCCTATTTACTCTATCAAAACCCCTCATTTTGAATACCTCTATTGAGGTATCCCATTAACCTTCTCTGCTCCAAGGAGAACAATCCCAGCTTCTCCACATAACTGAAGTCCCCTCATCTCTGGTGGTATCCTGCTAAACCGCCTCTGCCCTGTCCAAGGCCCAGAATTGTGTACAATACTCCAGCTGAGGCCTAACCAGTGATTTGTAAAGGTTTAGGATGGATGACTTGTTTTTGTATTCAGTGCCCCTATTTACAAAACCAAGTATTCCCAAATGCTTTCTTAACTGCCTATCAACTTGCCCTGTCCCTTCAAGGATTTATGAATACCACCCCCCACCAAGGTCCCACTGCTCTTGCACCCCACTCAAAATAGTACCATTTAGATTATACTGTCTCTCTCCATGTTGTTTCTCCCAAAGTGCATCACTTCACTCTTATCCACATTAAATTGTATCTGCCATGTGTCTGCCCATTTCACCAGTCCTTCTGAAGTCTGCTACTATCCTCACTATTTACTACGATGGCAAATTTTGTATCATCCGCAAACTTCAAAATTGTACTCCCAATACCCAAGTCCAGGTCATTTATATATAACGGGAAAAGCAATGGTCCAAATACCTGGGGGGACCCCACTGCATACTTCTCTCCAGTTAGGAAAACATCCATTCATCACTACTCTCTGCCTCCTATCCCTTACATACCCAAGTCACCACCGTCCCCTAATGCCATGTGCTTCTATTTTCCGAATAAGTCTGTTAGGTGGTACTTTATTAAATGCCTTTTGAAAGTCCCTATATACAACATCTACTACACTACATTCATCAAGCCTCTTTTACTTCATCAAACAAATCAATCAGGTTAGTCAGACACGATTTTCCATTAATAAGTCTATGCTGGCTGTCCCTCGTTAACCCATGCTTCTCCAAGTGAGAATTAATTTTGTTCTTGACAATGGTCTCTAGTAGTTTCCTCACCACTGATTCAAACAGGTGTATCATTTGCAGTCCTTCAGTCCTCTAGCATCACTCCCATATCCAAGGAGGATTGAAAGATTGTGGTCAGAGTTTCTGTTAACCCCACCCTTGTTTCCCTCAGCAACATCGGATGCATCCTATCTGGACTGGGTGACTTGTTAACTGAGTGATGCCGACCTATTTAGCACCTCCTTTCTATCTATTTTTATCCTATCCACTATCTCTACTTCCTCCTCTACTGACATTAACTTCATCCTCTTTTGTGAAGACAGATGCAAAGTACTCATAGTAGATTGATTTTAGGAATAGTAGATGAAGCTACTTTGAAGTTGCCTGATTGGACAGATAGTTAATTTTCACTAAACAAATCTATTAAAATTAGTACTTAATCCAGGTGTCCTCTTTAAATTGGTTAGTTCCTTTTCCCTTGTTAAATGCAAGCTGGTATTGTGCTACTGTAGTGGAGTCAGTAATGTATTTAGTGAACTGTAGACTTGTATTAAAACTGGATCTTTTCTGTTCTTTGCATGTAACAAGTGTAATACAGCAAGTAACAAGGGTAATACAGTAATCATGGGGGACATTAATCTACATATAGACTGGGCAAACCAAATTTGCAGTAATAGTGTGGAGGACGAATTCATGGAATGTATACAAGATAGTTTTCTAGATCAGTATGTTGAGGAACCAACTAGGGAACAGGCTATTTTAGATTTAGTATTGTGGAATGAGAAAGGGTTAATTAATAACCTTGAAGTAACAGGGCCTTTAGGGAAGAGTGACCATAAGGTGATAGAATTTTTTGAGTTTGAAAGTGATTTAGTTAAATCCGAAACTAGGGTCTAAAATCTAAACAAAGCAAACTACGTAGGTATGAGGGGCAAGTTGGCTAAGGTAGATTGGGAAACTACATTAAAAGGTATGATGGTAGACAAGCAATGGCTAGCATTTAAAGAATCAATACATAATTTACAACAAATATACATTGCTTTAAGGCACAAAAACCCCACAGGAAAAGTGGTCCAACTGTGGCTAACGAGGAGTTAAAGATAGTATTAGATCAATGGAAGAGGCTTATAATGTTGCCAAAAAGAGTAGTAAGCCTGAGGATTTTAGAATTCAGCAAAGGAGGACCAAGAAATTGATAAATGGAAAATAGAATGAGAGTAAACTAGCAAGAGACATAAAAAGTCTGTAAAAGCTTCTATAGGTATGTAAAAAGGAAAAGATTAGAGAAAGTAAACGTGGATCCCTTACAGGCTGAGACTGGAGAAATTATAATGGGGAATAAGGAAATAGCAGAGAAATTAAACAAATACTACTACTTCACTGAAGATGATGCAAAAAACTTCCCGGAAATAGTGGAGAACCAAGGGTCTAGCGAGAATGAGGAACTGAAAGAAATTAGTTTTAGTTTTTTTTTTAAAAGTACTCAAAATTAATGGGACTGAAAGCCGATAAATCCCCTGGACCTGATGGCCTACATCATTTAAGAGGTGACTATAGAGATAATGGATGCATTGGTTGTCATCTTCCAAAATTCCATAGATTCTAGAACGGTTCCTGTGGTTTGGAAGTTAGCAAATGTAACCCCACTATTTAAGAAAGGAGGGAGCAAGAAAATGGGGAACTTACAGACCAGTTTGTCTGACATCAGTAGTAGGGAAAATGCTAGAATCTATTATTAAGGACGTGGTAATAGGGCACTTAAATAATAATAGGACTGGGCAGAGTCAACACGGATTTATGAAAGGGAAATCATGTTTGACAAATCTGTTTTGTGAGGTTGTAACTAGCAGAATAGATGAGGGGGAAACCAGTGGATGTGGTGTCTTTGGATTTTCAGAAGGTATTTGATAAGGTGCCACACAAGAGATTATTAAACAAAATTAGGGCTCATGGGATTGAGGGTAATATACTAGCATGGACTGAGGATTGGTTAATGGACAGAAAACAGGTAGGAATAAACGGGTCATTTTCAGGTTGGCAGGCTGTAACTAGTGAGGTACCACAAGGATCAGTGCTTGGGCCTCGGCTATTCACAATCTATATCAATGATTTGGATGAGGGGACCAAATGTAATATATCCAAGTTTGCTGATGATACAAAGCTGGGTGGGAATGTAAGTTGTGAGGAGGATGCAAAGAGGCTTCAAGGTGATATAGACAAGCTAAGTGAGTGGGCAAGAACATGGCAAATGGAATATAATGTGGAGAAATGTGAAGTTATCCACTTTGGTAGGAAAAATAGAAAAGCAGAGTATTTTTTTTAAATGGTGAGATTGGGAAATGTTGGTGTTTGGAGGGACCTGGGTGTCCTTGTACACAAATCACAAAGTTAACATGCAGGTACAGCCAGCAAATGGTATGTTGGCCTTTATTATAAGAGGATTTGAGTATAAGAGTAAAATGTCTTACTGCAATTATATAGGGCCCTGGTGAGACCACACCTGGAGTATTGTGTACAGTTTTGGTCTCCTGACCTAAGGAAGGATATACTTGCCATAGAGGGAGTGCAACGAAGGTTCACCGGACTGGTTCCTGGGATGGAGAGATTGAGTAGACTAGGCCTATATTCTCTGGAGTTTAGAAGAATGAGAGGTGATCTCATTGAAACATACAAAATTCTTACAGGGCTTGACAGGGTAGATGCAGGGAGGATGTTTCCCCTGACTGGGGAGTCTAGAACCAGGGGTCACAGTCTCAGAATAAGGGGTCGGCCATTTAGGACTGAAGTGAGGAGAAATTTCTTCACTCGGTGGTGAATCTTTGGAATTCTCTACCCCAGAGGGCTGTGGAGGCTCAATCGTTGAGTATATTCAAGACAGATCGATAGATTTTTGGATATTAAGGGAATCAAGGGTTATGGGGATAGTGCAGGAAAGTGGAGTTGAGGTAGATCAGCCATGATCTTATTGAATGGCGGAGCAGGCTCGAGGGCCTGAATGGCCTACTCCTGCTCCTATTTCTTATGTTCTTATGTTCTAGGTGAAGCACCTCACTCGTGACTGGCAAACCACTGCCTTTGCTTTGAAGCACTCGGAGCTCCTGGAGCTGAATGAAGAAGGGAGGAAGGTAAGAAGGAAGACTGCTGTTCCAGTGTTCCCCAGTGAAAATCTTCCCAGTCGGATGCTGCTGGTACATGATATGCACATGTGCCCAGAATTTCAAGTTTTAAACCATAACCAGGAATCTGAAAATGGTGGCTTGCAAGAGAAGATAATGGAGTATGTGCTGAAGGTATTTGGCTTGTTTGGTACAATCTCTTCTGTTCGTGTTCTAAAGCCTGGGAAGGAGCTTCCTGCAGATGTGAAGAGACTGAGCAATCGGTATTCACAGCTGGGAATGAAAGAGTGTGTGATTGTGGAGTTTGAAGATGTTGAATCTGCAATCAAAGCACACGAGTCACTTGGAAAAACAGATGAGGGCATGAAAGTGGTGCTGATAGGGATGAAACCACCAAAAAAGAAAATTGTCAGAGAGAAGACCAAAGAGGCTGAAGATGTTGGCAAGAATGGGTCGAAAAGCAAATCTGCCAATAAGAGAGTGGAAGAGCTGCAGTACACGGGCGAAGATTCCTCTGCGTACAGCTCATCTGAACCAGAAAGCAACCCTACATCTCCCATGCTTGGCCGCAAGCTTAAACCCAATAACCAGCTGAGCCCCAACACCTATCAAAACAATCACCCGAGTCCTAATACTTCACCGCGATCCAGTCCATGGAATAGTCCACGTTCGAGTCCATCAATGCAGCGGAAAAACACAGCTCCGCGGAAATCTCCACTTGCTGTAGATGCGAAGCTCAGTCCTGCTACAAGTCCTGAGGTTGGAAGTAAGTGGACTGACTATTCGTCTGACAGTAGCACTACACCATCAGGCAGCCCGTGGGTACAGAGACGAAAGCAGGCACAGGTGATATCGCATGAGAACAGTCCCGTAGGCAGCCCTATGCTTTCCCGAAAAATGCATAATGCAGGTGGACTGCCTCCAGGAGTAGTGCGACTGCCCAGAGGTCCAGATGGTACAAAAGGATTCCAAACTCTTACAGAAAGGAGTAAGCCACTTGTAATCTGAAGTACTGTTTGTTTTGTTCCTGTTCCCTGTAACTTGCCATCCTTCCTGGAATTACTCTTGACTGTGTACCTGGCTATTGGAAATTATTTCAGTTAGACCAAATGTAATGGGATTTAAATGTATCAGTTTTAGTAAGTGTTTAATAATTCAGTTGGTATTTGATGTAACTTTGCAGTAGTGAACTGCTTTTTTTATGTCTTTGTTATTTTCCAAGTTTTTGGGGGAATTATCCTACCCTTTTTATTTTAGAGCTTTTGTTCTGCGAGGCGAGTGGGCAGTTTCCAAATTAAAGGTGGAATTCTCGTGGAGAAAAAGCATTAGTTGCCAGCACAAGTTATGGTCGCCACAAAAACAGGATGACATTTGGCTAACCCGACATTACTGTGAAAGCGAGCTTGCTGCTGGTTATCAGCCAGAAAACCTGGGATGGACTTGGAGTTATTGGGTCGCAACTGACAGTACAAAAGGGAAGCTTCCAGTATTCACGTTTGGACCAAAATAAGGATCATGTATATTGCTGTGATGCAAATAAATGCAGATTAAGCATTCTTGGTACATTTTTTATATTGATTATACTTGTATTTAATGTATTGTGCAAACATGTTATTTTCCTCCCTTACTAAAAGTCCTGTATGCTCATGTATCGATTCCATGGGCACCATTCACACTCCATTTCCTCACCCACGGATTTATACTTGTGTGAGCCTTCATGGCATCAGCAGCAAATGCTGGCATTTTACCCTGGGCTTGTTGGCATCTGGAGAGAAGACTGGTTACTGCTTCATCAGGAGCCAGAGTCTGCACCTGGAATATAAACCTGAACTGCTGAATGCTTTAAATATACAGCAGGTCCTGTACTTGTGTAGGCTGCAGTATACTATTGTCTGAAATTGTTCCTTTCTGTCCTTGTCATTTGAATTTTCTTGCAAGTAGGATGCCCTAAACTGACAAAGCCCCCACTACTTTAAGAGGATTGAGGTACTGGGTTAAGTAACTCTAGCAAGTTGGAAAAGACACTACCCTGTAGCTAGATTTTATTGACAAGACATACTGCAGCCAGTTACCATGGTAACCAACACTGACAGTTCAGTACAACAGCAGTATTGTGGAACCGTCACTTCCACATGTACCATCCAGACTTGAGCATATATTGCTGTTGCTTGGTTAATAGAAAGGACTTGCAATTAAATGGCACCTTTAACATCCTCACAGCAACAGGGTAAATGACTAGAGGTAATCTACATAGAAGATAGGAGCAGGAGTAGGCCCCTCGAGCCTGCTCCGCCATTCAATGCGATCATGGCTGATCATCCAAATTCAGTACCCTGTCCCTGCTTTCTCCCCATATCCCTTGATCCCCTTAGCCTTAAGAAATATATCTAACTCCTTCTTGAATATATTTCATGAATTGGACTCAACTGTCTTCTGTGGTAGAGAATTCCACAGGTTCACCATGCTCTGGGTGAAGAAATTCCTCTTCCTCTCAGTCCTAAATGGCTTACCCCTTATCCTTAGACTGTGACCCCTGGTTCTGGACTCCCCCACCATCGGGAACATCCTTCCTGCATCTAGTCTGTCTAGTCCTGTTAGAATTTTATAAGTTTCAATGAGATCCCCTCTCATTCTTCTAAACTCTAGCGAATACAAGCCCAATCGACCCAATCTCTCTCCATACATCATTCCTGCCAGCCCAGGTATCAGGCTGGTGAATCTTTGCTGCACTCTCTCCATGGCAAGAACATCCTTCCTCAGATAAGGCAACCAAAACTGCACACAATACTCAAGGTGTGGTCTCACCAAGGCCCTGTACAACTGCAGCAAGACATCCTTGCTGCTGTACTCGAATCCTCTCGCTATGAAAGCCAACATACCATTTGCCTTCTTAACCACCTGCATGCTTACCTTCAGCGACTGGTGCACAAGGACACCCAGGTCTTGTTGCACTTCCCTTTTTCCTAATCTATTGCCGTTCAGATAATAATCTGTCTTCCTGTTTTTGCCACCGAAGTGGATAACCTCGCATTTATCCACATTATACTGCATCTGCCCAATCACCCAACCTGTCCAAATCATATTGGAGTTTCTCTGCATCCTCCTCACAGCACACACCCACCCAGGTTTGTGTCGTCTGCAAACTTGGAGATATTACGTCTAGATCATTAATATATATTGTGAATAACTGGGGTCCTAGCACCAATCCCTGCAGTACCCCACTAGTCACTGCCTGCCACTCGGAAAAAGACCCATTTATTCCAACTCTTGCTTCCTGTCTGCCAACCAGTTCTCTATCCAAGACAGTACCTTACCCCCAATCCAGTGTGCTTTAACTTTGCACTCTAATCTCTTATGCGGTACCTTACCGAAAGCCTTCTGAAAGTCCAAATACACCACATCCACTGGTTCTCCCTTATCTATTCTACCAGTTACATCCTCAAAAAATTCCAGTAGATTAGTCAAGCATGATTTACCTTTTGTAAATCCATGTTGACTTTGATCCTGTCACTGTTTTCCAAGTGCTCTGCTATTACATCTTTTATAATGGACTCTAGCATTTTCCCCACTACCGATGTCAGGCTTACTATAATTCCCCATTTTCTCTCTACCAACTTTTTTAAATATTAGGGTTACATTAGCTACCCTCCAATCCATGGGAACTGTTCCAGAGTCTATAGAATTTTGGAAGATGACCAGCAATGCATCTACTATTTCTAGGGCCACTTCCTTAAGTACCCTAGGATGTAGATTATCAGGCCCTGGGGATTTATCGGCCTTCAATCCGTCAATTTCCCTAACACCATTTCCCTACAAATACTGATTTCATTCAGTTCCTCCCTCATTAGACCCTATGTTCCCTGACATCTCTCGGAGTTTATTTGTGTCCTCCTTTGTGAAGACAGAACCAAAGTATGTATTGGTCTGCCATTTCTTTGTTCCCCATTATAAATTCCCCTGATTCTGACTGCAAGGGACCTACGCTTGACTTCACCAACCTTTTTCTCTTCACATATCTATAGAAGCTTTTACAGTCAGTTTTTATGTTCCCTGCAAGCTTACTCTCATATTCTATTTTCCCCCTCTTAATTAATCCCTTTGTCCTCCTTTGCTGAATCCTAAACTGCTCCCAATCCTCAGGTTTGCTGCTTTTTCTGGCCAATTTATATGTCCTCACCTTGGATCTGTTAGTGAAATATTGAGCAAACTCCCCTGCTCTTCAGATAGTGCCATGGGCTCTTTTACACCCACCATAGATGGGATGTTGGCACCTCCAACAGTGCGGCGCTCCCTCAGTGTCAGCCTAGATTACGTGTTCAAGTCTCGAGTGGAGCTTGAAGCCATGGGCTGCTGAGTCGGGCAAGAGGGCCAGTACTGCAGTGAAAGCAAACACCTATTATGGATTTCCTACCTATTGCCAGCCCCACAAGGACCAGATTAGCTCAAGGTGACCCAGCACCATCTAAATCCAATACTGCTTGAACAATAAATGTAGCCTTGCTGCCATCACCCATAGTTGGAGAACAGCATTTTAAAATGGCAGAATGCGAGTTTGTTTTCAAACAAGGCTGCTGCAAAGTTTTAACAGCTACTAATAATGCAAGTAAAAGCAGGGAATAGGGATAGTTGTCTCAAACTAAAGTATTGCATATATTAGTGGGGGTTAAATTCCAAACACTCCAGTCTTTGATCAGGCTTATGCATTGACTTGATAGTCATAGGATGGCAACATCTACTAAGTAACTTTGGCTTTAGGTCAGTGGACACTAGTTGAGTCCCTGAACCAAACTCCAATGAGATCGCTACCTGTAGGATTAGTGTGCCATAAGGTGCATGCCTTGTCCCTGGAGGTAAGTGCGATATGTCCAAAGAGCTAAAGTGCATGGTTGAGAGTATCCTGTTAAATGGCAGTGGTACACCAGCTAAAACTGTGGTTTACCTGTACAGATACAGATATGTTTCCTGCTGCTTAAACTTTACAAGCTGCAGAAAGAATATCAACTGCTATAGGCTCTTGTGGTCAATCATCAGTATCCTGATACTGTAGACCTACCCAATTCACTGTGCCAGAGGGGTTGGAGTTTGTGAGCAGCATCTCAGAAGAATGGTTGTCACTTGTGAAGCATGGAGCATTAGTAGCAGCTGCTTGCCTGTAGGCACTGATTGATGGATAGAAGTGTGTATTTACACCTGGTCTCTATCATGCCTACCAGGCAGCTACTGTCCCAAGTTAGTTTGCCCCACACCCTACCTGCCACAAATCCATGTCATAGCTATAGCAGGAGGAAGCATATGGAGTAGGTGCTGAACCATGAAGGAGAAATGTTTGATACAGCACTTAACTTTCAATTTGCTGTCATTGAAGGTCTGTGTCTCGGCTACCAGCTGTCAGAGTACCAATCAAAAATTGGAGCAGATAATGCCTCTGGCCTACCTACATGTCAGGCACAAATCCCAATTGGTCATAAGGGGACAGGTTAAGTGTACCAGATCCTCAAATGGGACTACCAATAGCACCAGCAACTTGCCCTCCTACGTTACAATAGTGACTACAAAAGTACTTCACTGGCTGTGAAGAGTTTTGGGATCCTGAGGTCATAAAAGGTGCTTATAAATGCAAATTCTTTCTTTGCCTGGAATAAAAAAGGAATGAGTTGATGTTTCACTAAGCTTCAACTCCTAAAGACTCAAACAGACAAACTCAAGCATATTTTGACTAAACTGATGGGGGAGTTAGCTGCATGTATTAGAGTCCATGAAAAATCAATATGCATAACAGCATTTTAATTACTGTGCTTTGTGCGTGTGACCAACACGGCCATCGTGTCTATTGGAAACAACTAGTGCAAGTAACTCAAATTACCTACCCTGTAGGGTCTTTGTTAATGAGCAGGAAGCATCTACAGCCAGCTGTTCAAACACCTGCTGAGTGGCACCCCTATGATGTTGGGCAATGCCATCCCTTTGATATTCCTTCATAAAAGGTGTTAGAGCGGCTGTTTAATTTTCTGAAGACCGGATCAACATTCTTGACTGCTGAGGGTTACTGTTGGCTGGTCGGAGGCAGGATAGTGAGCTCAGACTGTTAGCTAGTACAATTGTGGTAACTCCACTTTTTATAATCTATTGCCCATTTAATGTTTGGTAGTTTGACTTAGTTCTGGGGGTCATATTGACTGTTTGGAAGCTCAGTTGGTTCAAGTTTTGAGAAATTCCTCCACTTCCCTGCTGACAGGATGTAAATGTTAAAGGATGTGGCAGAGACAGATCCGAGGACACAACTAGATTCAAATCCTGATTGAAACTGAATTAGCTCATGTCAGGTACTGTAGGAATGGTTTAATCAGATTGGCCTGATCTGTTAATGTTATACTGCTATTGATTGCTCTTTATATTTTGGAATATTAACCTTTAGCTTTTGCCTGTTAAGTGAGGAAGTATAAGTCAATTTAGAGGCAGTGACCACTGAACTGTTGAATTAAGACTGACCTTAAAGCACGGGTCAGTTTCGACAATAAACCTAGAACTTTTAGTTGGTAACAAGCTCTGCAGAAGGACATCATCCTTTAGAGGTAGGAGATTGGAATGGTACAGATTTATAATTAGGATAGCAAGAGTGAAACTATCAGTAAGATAAAGTAAGGGAGTTGTACCGGTCTGTGAAAAAAGAACTTGTTAAAACGTTATTGGGAAGAGACAAAGAAAGAAGCTCATTAGAATTTAACTTAAATAGAGGTGTATTATATAATACATAAACATGTGGATTGTCACGTAGAAGGTGTAACAAAAAGGTATAAAATTGGGTTGGAACAGATACTTAGGATTTCAAGTTCTGCAGCCTGTATACCAAGCTCTGAACTGTAATTCGTTTGAGTCCTCTGACTAAACTTGCAAGGTTTTTGCGATAAGTACTGCTTTAAGTATGTTTTACTGTATACTTAATAAATCTGTGATTCAATGTTGCAAATACTATTGATTTGAGGCGTAAAGTAAGTAACACACATTTACCCCTCCACTAACAATTTTGCCGTGAGATTAGGAAGGACCAAAAAAACTGGGATTTCCACTCGTTCTTGATCAGAAACTAGTGATCCCACCTGGAAAGTACGGATGCACCTGTGGTAACATTGCCCGAGACTCTCTGTCCTCCTTTATTCAATCAGCAAGACACCTGTGTCTACTTGGTTACTATAGGGCAAACTTGATGCTGAAATTGCCAGAAGAAGTGTGCAGAAACTAGTCATTTTTATATAGGTGGCCTATACCTATAGCAACCAAAGAAAAAATGACAAGAATTCAGGGTGTAAAGATTCTTGGTAGAGATCTATAAAGGGCAAGTAATGTTTGACTAATTGAATTTTGAGGAGTTGCGTGCATCAGATAAAGGAAATAGTGAATGTGAACAAGCTGGTGTTTGACAAGAAGTCACATAGGAGGCTTGGTGTGAAAATTAAAGCACATGGCATTAAAGGGCAGTAACTAGATGGATGGAAGTGGCATAGAGCAAAGAGTAGGGATAAATTACTTTTCCCAATTGGTGGAATATGGTATTGTGCGTAGTTGTGTCCTTTTGTCCATTAAATAAATCATTTGGACATGATCACAAGAAGGATATCAAAGTGGGAGCATAGCAAACTGAAGAAAAATTCAGGATAAACACAATGCAGTGGGCAGATTGGTGGCTGATGCTGATCTAAAAGTGCAGATACATAGATTTTAGTGGTGAGAGTGCAGGTGTAAAAGATCCCATGAAAGGTAACAGATTCTAGATTTTTTATACAGAGGTGCATGGAATATCAGTGATGAATTTGTTTAGACCACATCTGGAGTAGTGTGTGCAGTTCTGAGCATTCCTTATAAGGATATTAGCGATGAAAAACAGACTAATTATTTGCTGGATTGATACAGGGAATGAAAGGTTATGTAACAACTTCAATTTATATAGCGCTTTTAATGTAGTAAAACGTCCCAAGGCGCTTCACAGGAGTATTAAGACAAAAAGACGACACCGAGCCACATAAGGAGAAATTAGGGCAAGTGACCAAAAGCTTGGTCAAAGATGTAGGTTTTAAGATGCGTCTTAAAGGAGAGAGAAGTAGCGAGGCAGAGGGGTTTAGGCAGAGAATTCAGGCAGAGAATTCGAGCTTAGGGCCTACACAACAGAAGGCACGGCCACCAATGGTTGTGCGATTATAATCAGGGATGCTCAAGAGGGCAGAATGAGGAGCGTAGATATCTCGGATGCGGGGGGGCCTGGAGGAGATTACAGAGATAGGGAGGGGCGAGGCCATGGAGGGATTTGAAAACAAGGATGAGAATTTTGAAATCGAGGTGCTGCTTAACTGGGAGCTAATGTAGGTCAGCGAGTGATGGGTGAACGGGACTTGGTGCGAGTTAGGACACGGGCAGCCAAGTTTTGGATGGCTTCAAGTTTACGTAGGGTAGAATGTGGAAGGCCAACCAGGAGTGCGTTGGAATAGTCAAGTCTAGAGGTAACAAAGGCATGGATGAGGGTTTCAGCAGCGGATGAGTGAGGCAGGGGCAGAGACGGGCAATGTTACGGAGGTGGAAATAGGTGTTCTTAGTTATGCTGCAGATATGTGGTCGGAAGCTAATTTCAGGGTCAAATATGACACTAAGGTTGCGAACAGTGTGGTTCAGCCTCAGACAGATGTTAGGGAGAGGGATGGAGTCGGTGGCTAGGGAATGCAGTTTGTGGTGGGGTACGGAAATGGCTTCGGTCTTCCCAATATTTATTGGAGAAAATTTCTGCTCATCCAGAATTGGTAGAAGCAAGGGTGAAAAATTGGGCCTCGTCATACTGAACACCAGTAAACACTGAACGATAGTTTCTGCTGGTTAGCGAATCGGTAACAAGGGTGTTTAGACTCTGGATATTAACAAGGAACATTAGAAATGTTTTCACGTGTTAAGGCATGGAATACTTTACTGTAAATGGCTATTGGGAAAGAGACTACAGTATAATTTAAAAGGGAATTGGGGAAGTATTTGAAGAGATATAAATAGATACAAGGTAGGTAGGTCCAGTTGAAGAGCTGGCAATGGCACGATGGGCAAATACTTTACTATTTGGGTTTGTGACTATTTGCAAGGTGTGCATGTGTGTCATGATTACTGCATCTCTGTTGTGTCGAGTTGCCTTGTTAATTTTTTTGAAGTGTTTTGCCTACAAGCTATTAAACACCATGCCAATTATTCACAGCTAAAGAACATCAGAAACACATTTTTTTTTTTTTTTTTAAAGTGGAAAGTGCCCAAGCGGAGGGGCAAAATATAGAATTGCCCAGTGCCCCAAACATGCAGGAGAGACCAGACTGAAACTTCTGCTCCTGTACTACCGTGCTGGACGCAGAGGGGATAGGAGGCAAGTTACATCAGGGTACTATGCAGCATTTGTTTGCTTAGAAACGAAAAATAGGATTAGGCCAAGTTAATCTGAGCAAACCAAATTAGCAATAATACTGTGGAGGAGGAATTCCTGGAGTGTGTACGAGATGGTTTTTTGGACCAGTATGTTGAGGAGCCAACTAGGGAACAGGCTATCCTAGATTGGGTATTGTGCAATGAGAAGGGGTTAAGTAATAATCTTGTTGTGCGGGGTCCTTTAGGGAAGAGTGACCATAACATGATGGAATTCTTCATTAAGATGGAAAGTGACGTCGTCCAATCCGAAACTACTAAATCTAAACAAAGGAAACTACGAAGGTATGAGGAGTGAGTTGGCTATGATAGATTGGGGAGCTTCATTAAAAGGCATGACGGTGGATAGGCAATGGCTAACATTTAAGAACGAATGCATGAATTGCAACAGTTATACATTCCTTTCTGGCGCAAAAACACAAAAGGAAAAGCGGCCCAACCATGGCTAACAAAAGAAATTAAGATTAGTATTAGATCCAAAGAGGAGTCATATAAAGTTGTCAGAAAAAGAGGATTGGGAGCAGTTTAAAAGTTCAGCAAAAAAGGACCAAGAGATTGATTAAAAGGGGAAAAATAGAGTATGAGAGTAAACTTGCAAGGAACATAAAAGTGGATTGCAAAAGCTTCTACAAGTATGTAAAAAGAAAAAGATTAGTGAAGACAAATGTAGGTACCTTACAGTCAGAAATGGGAGACAAGGAAATGGCAGAGCAATTAAACAAATACTTTGGTTCTGTCTTCACAGAAGAGGACACAAATAACTTCCCAGAAATGCTAGGGAACCAAGGGTCTAGTGAAAAGGAGGAATTAAAAGGAAATTAGTAAAAAAATAGTGCTGGAGAAATTAATGGGACTGAAAGCCGATAAATCCCCAGGGCCTGATAATCTGCATCCCAGAGTACTAAAAGAGGTAGCCATGCAAATAGTGGATGCATTGGTTGTCATCTTCCAAAATTCTATAGATTATGGAACAGTTCCTGCAGAATGGAGGGTGGCAAATGTAACCCCACTATTTAAAAAAGGAGGGAGAGAGAAAACAGGGAACTACAGACCGGTTAGCCTAACATCAGTTAGTAGGGAAAATGCTAGAGTCTATTATAAAGGATGTGATAACACAACACTTAGAAAATATCAACGGGATTAGACAAAGTCAACACGGATTTATGAAAGGGAAATCGTGTTTGACAAATCTACTGGAGTTTTTTGAGGATGTAACTGGTAGAATAGATAAGGGAGAACCAGTGGATGTGGTGTATTTGGATTTTCAGAAGGCCTTTGATAAAGTCCCACATAAGAGGTTAGTGTGCAAAATTAAAGCACATGGGATTGGGGGTAATATGCTGGCATGAATTGAAAATGGTTAACAGACAGGAAAGAGAGAGTAAGAATAAATGGGTCTTTTTCAGGGTGGCAGGCAGTGACTAGTGGGGTACCGCAGGGATCAATGCTTGGGCCCCAGCTATTCACAATATATATCAATGATTTGGATGAGGGAACCAAATGTAATATTTCCAAGTTTGCTGACGACACAAAACTAGGTGGGATTGTGAGTTGTGAGGAGGATGCAAAGAGGCTTCAAGGTGATTTAGACAAGTTGAGTGAGTGGGCAAATACATGGCAGATGCAGTATAACATGCATAAATGTGAAGTTATCCACTTCGGTCGGAAAAACAGAAGAGTATTATTTAAATGGTGACAGATTAGGAAATATTGATGTACAAAGGGACCTGGGTGTCCTTGTACACCAGTCACAGAAAGCAAACATGCAGGTGCAGCAAGCAGTTAGGAAGGCAAATGGTATGTTGGCCTTCATTGCAAGAGGATTTGAGTACAGGAGCAAGGATGTCTTACTACAGTTGTACAGGGCCTTGGTGAGACCACACCTGGAGTACTGTGTGCAGTTTAGGTCGCCTTACCTAAGAAAGGATATACTTGCCATAGAGGGAGTGCAGCGAAGGTTCACCAGACTGATTCCTGGGATGGCAGGACTGTCGTATGAGGAGAGATTGGGTCGACTTGGCCTGTATTCATTAGAGTTTAGAAGAATGAGGGGATCTCATTGAAATGCATAAAATTCTGACAAGGCTAGACAGACTGGATGCTTCCCCTGGCTGGGGGGGGGGTCTAGAACAAGGGGTCAGTCTCAGGATACGGGGTAGGACATTTAGGACTGAGATGAGGAGAAATTTCTTCACTCAGAGGGTGGTGAACCTGTGGAATTCTCTATCACAGAAGGCAGTGGAGGCCAAGTCATTGAATATATTTAAGAAGGAGACAGATAGATTTCTAGACACAAAAGGCATCAAGGGGTATGGGGAGAGAGTGGGAATATGGTATTGAGATAGAGGATCAGCCATGATCATATTGAATGGCAGAGCAGGCTCGAAGGGCCTACTCCTGCTCCTATTTTTCTATGCCAAAGTGTATCCACCCAGCAATCCACAATAGCCTAGAAACCTGTCCCTCTAGCTGCAGGCATTCTCGATCACTGAAGCGGTGGCGAGATGGCTTTGTACATAGGACACAGATTTAAGCTATTTGGCAAAAGAACTAGAGGCGACATGAGGGGAAAAAATTTATGCAGCGAGTTGTTAGGATCTGGAATGCACTGCCGGAAAGGGTGGTAAAAGCAAATTCAATAATAACTTTCAAAAGGGAATTGGATAAATATTAGAAGGGTAAAAACTTGCAGGACTATGGGGGAAGAGCAGGCGAGTGGGATTAGTTGGATAGCTCTTTCAAAGAGCCAACACAGGCATGATGGGCCTCTTTCTGTGCTGTAGCATTCTACGACGAAGTCTTGTACCAATACTGCAGCACTCAGTAGAATTTTTAAAAAAAACATTTCAGCTACCATTACCTTCAGGACAAACCCAGCCCAAAAAGTTAAAACAGCTTACTAGAGAACAATTATTCAGGCATCGTCAAACATTTCTTTGCTGTACCCTGCTACATTACAAATTAGTTCAATGTATAGAAATGTTATTTTGTAGATTATTACTTTTCAGAAGAATCTGCTGTACTAGAAACAACACTTGTGAGTTACAATGTTGCACTTATATCAGGAAGATTCAATAGACCATCTCCGTCAAGTGGGATCTCCCCACTCCCAGCATATTAACTAAAGCAAGTTTAATATGAATCAAAAGGAAATTAAACTTGTTCAAATAATGAGTCATATTGATACAGCAATGTTTATGTTCACATTTTTGTAACAATATACAGTACAGTAAATCTCTCTTCACATCTGAAGCACTGTATCGAACCAGCCGGTCACAAACTGCCTGTAGCTCACAGGCAACATAGGTCACCGTGGGTGAGAGACCAGCCAGATCGAAAGAAAAAAGGTGTATAAATAAGAATTCACCTCAACTTTCCTGCTGATTTTTCCTTGGGGAGATGCTTTGAAACACCTGCAGTTATATCTCTACCAGGCAGAAGATGGTATAATTCAACAGTGACCAATTTATCCTTCCTTCTCCCCCATACTGAAGACCCATCATGCTGCACTAAATCTGGGATTCCAGCTGAGTATGCTGCAACCTTGCCTGGGACTGGAGGTTCATTCTGTAATTTGGCCACTTACATAAAGGTGCATCATTACATTAGGAGCTTCTTACTATTTGCGGCCATGTTACCCTCCAATTCCCTTTCCTGCTCTCCCAAGCCAAACACACCACACAGCAGGGAGGTTCCCCCGATCCCAGGTATCTGCCAACGCCACTCTAATTGGCAAACATTAGGGAGCGAACAGCAGTCGACTAACAGCCCTCCCTTGGTTTGTGTTTCCTGTGGGGAGTCCCTGGGGTCTCCACTCGGGAGCTCACCAGAGCAACTGGTGCAGGATCGGGTAACTGAGTGGTGCAGGCTGAACTGAGCCCGTGTATCACTCTCAGACATACCACTCTGGCACACTCACTGCCACATGCAATTGTAAAACAGGTCACGATTTACACATACACTGAGCTGCAATGGAGGCCAGACAGGTATCAACCCCAACCCCCCAAGGTACAGCCCCACCCCACCCACTTCAGGTTACTGTGGGGTTTATCAGCAGCTGCTGTGCTTTCATCAGGTCACTGGTGACACAGCAGTTCCAAAAAGTAACAGCCAGCAATATTCCCAATTTACTGGGCAGAGAAACCCACAACTTAGTGATTTGCAGTCCTGTTAGTGTGATTATGCTGCCCCCTATTTCCCATTCTGCTCTCTTTCTCTCTTATCTCAGTGAATGAGTAAAAGGTTAATCACACTAGAGAACAAAATGCTAATCACCAAGTGCCAAATAACTTCAAATATTTTTCAGCACTGTTGAAGTCCAGGGTATTCCATGTTTCATCAACTCCCACTTCTTGCCAGGATTTTCACTTCTAATCAGAGTTTTTCAGGCACATACTGGGTCCTTGCCATGTCAGCAAATTGTCTGCAGCCCTCCATAAAAGGACTCAATCAAAACCACCATGAATCAAGGGAAGAATCAGTGGAAAAAGCAACAAACCACGACAGGGTCCCGAGGATGCCTTCCTTGGTAATTTCAATGATCACGATCACCACTGTTGGCTGGCAAAGCCGAAAAGCAGCAGGAACCCAGTGTACCTGGTTAAATTGTCTTGTACAAGTCCTCACCTTGGTAAAGAAAGACAAAAATGATCCCAGTACAGATACTGTACATAACAGCAGCACACTCTCCCAAGTATCAGCAACTGCTGTTCCATAATTCCATATGGCGCTGTCACTTGTACAGTTCAGTACCGTCACAGGCGAGGCTTCTTGTGCAGCTCAGATGTAGAGAGAGCCATCTGCAGGCCCAACGTACCCAATCCCAATCAGCAGCACATCTATCAAGGTCCATATTCCAAGCCCTCCGAAGCTGAAGAGTTTGCCAAGACCCTCCTTCCATTGGCCCAAATAGAAGCGGTCAGCTCCGAACCCTCCCAATGTAATGCTGAAATCAAATTAAAATTTCCATTAAGCAAGAAGGAAATGTTACACAATCAGCGAGCAAAGGAGTCCTGGCTTTCCTCCCTGATATCCCCCACAGAAATTATCTTCATTGATTCTCCTTATGGCTCTGTTGGTAACACATGATACTGAGCCAGCGAGAGGTCTCGGGCTCAATGCCTGATCTCAGCTGGGAATCTATAATTGGTCTCAGTGTCCCGGGATTAGAGAGGAGAAAAATCAGCCAGGGTTCCTGCTGCTCATCACAGTCCAGTGACCCCTGCTGGAATGAGCACGTGAATGGACATTGGGTGGGCGAGCACAGGGTCAGGTTTGTCCTGCAGTTTAATACTTTCCAACACTCGCTGTCTAGGTGCCACACACCGAATTGCTGCTTGGAGTGAGTTCAGAGAGAGAGACCACACCCCACAGAGGATCAGAAAGAATGTCAATTCTCATGGAAGTTATGCACTTCAGTGAAAACAAAATCCAATCCTCTTATCATGTTACAGAACCAAAGGAATCTAACTGCAGCAAAGGTAAAGGATGGTTTGTTACTGGAATTACAGAATACTGCTTTTGTTACCTCCAGACCTGATTATTCCAACATTCTCCTAGCCAGCCTCCCATCCTCCAATAAATTCAGCTAATCCAAAGCTCTGCTGCCCATATCCGAACTCGCACCAAGTCCCATTCACCCATCATCTGTGCTCACTGACCTACACTGGCTCCCGGTCCACCAACACCTCAAATTTAAAATTTGGCCTCTTGTGCATCCCCAATTTCCTTCACCCCACTATTGGCGGTTATGCCTTCAGCCATCTAATCCCTACGCTCTGGAATTTCCTCCATAAACATCTCCGCCTCTCCATCTCCCTCTCCTCCTTTTAAGACCTTCCTTAAAATCTGACCAAGCTTTTACTCACCCCTCCTAATAACTCTTTCTATGGCTTGGTGTTGATTTATGTCTGATTACACTTCTGTGAGGCACCTTGGGACATATTTTGACATTAAAACTGCTCTATAAATGCAGTTATACCAAGTAATCCTCTAATAAGTCACCTTTCCCTGTACTGTGCTCTAAACAACTGTTCCTCATTTTAATATTAGAAAAATGGGTAAGATGCACATAGAAGAAAGAGTTAATGTAACTCAGGTAGAGAACCACATTTTGTACAAGTCCTTGTACTAGAGGACATAGCTTCATCGTTGCTGGGTCAAAACCCTGGAACTCCCTACCCAACAGCACTGGGAGCACATTCACTACTGACTCAGCGGTTCAAGAAGGCCCACCACCACCTTCTCAAGGGCAACTAGGGATGGGGAATAAATGCCGGCCTTGCCAGCAACACCCACATTCAGAGAATGAATTTTTTAAAAAGCTTGTTGGAAAAATCAGTTCAGTTACAGTCCCTGAACACTGGCAGACATTCCAGGGGTCTTACTGCTATGAGATTATTACATGCGGTCAACGTGCTCCACACAGTCTCTGCAGGTCTCTTAGCAATTTGAGACAAGATCCAGAAGGGCTCTCCAAATCTGCATCAGCTGTGTGCACCAACTCCCGAGCAAGTAACAGCAGGAGGAGAATGCACAAAGTCGAGGGAATTTCAAGGGATTTGTAATTTGGAAAGAATAATGTCAGTTGCCTGAAACCAGGTTCTGGATGTAAATCATCATAATTAATATTTAGGCATCAATAACATGTAGTCTAATGCAAACCAAACCCTGGAGAGAAACTATCTGAAGTGGTGAGTCACACATCATGACTAGCCCAACAGGAAAGTCATGGGTTCAATTAAAATGTTAAATGCAACAAGTCACCGGCATTAAAATGCTGGCTGCATTTTGCTCTGTCCAAGGCTCACAGTGAGGCACTGTTTATTGCACCACATTCATAGGTTCATCATGCCTTCCCCCTTCCCACCCCACCCAGGTGGCACAGTTAATAGTGTAGATGGGAGCAGAATGTTGCAAAGGGTCATTGCTAGATTAAGTGAGTGGGCAAAACTGTGGCAGATGGAATTCAATGTGGGGAAAACGTGAGGTCATCCACTTTAGACCCAAGAAAAATAGATCAGAGTATTTTCTAAATGGAGAGAAGCTAGGAACTGTGGATGAGCAGAGATATTTAGGGATCTAAGTACAGAAAACACAAAGCTAGTGGACAGGTACAACAAAAAATTAAAAAGGCTAATGGAATGTTGGCCTTTATCTCAAGGGGACTGGAATACAAAGGGGAGGAAGTTATGTTGCAGCTGTACAGAGTTCTGGTTAGGCCCCATCTGGAGCATGCATTCAGTCTGGGCACCGCACCTCAAGAAGGATATATTGGCCTTGGAGGGGGTGCAGCGCAGATTCACTAGAATGATACCAGGGCTAAAAGGGTTAAATTAAGACAAGTTGCAGAGACTCGGCTTGTATTCCTTTGAATATAGAAAACTAAGGGGTGATCTAATTGAGGTGTTTCAGATGATTAAAGGATTTGATAGTTTCTCTATCCACCCTATTTCCTCTGGGTGGGGTGGGGTGGGGTGGGGTGGGGTCATCCAGAATAAGGAGGCATAATCTTAAAATTAGAGCTAGACCATTCAGGGGTCCTTCACACAAAGGGTAGTGGAAATCTGGAGCACTCTCCCCCAAACAGTTGTTGAGTTCAATTCAAAATTTCAGAACTGAGATTGATAGATTTTTGTTAGGCATGGGTATTAAGGGTTACGGAGTTCAGATACAGATCAGCCATGATCTGATTGAATGGCGGAACAGGCTCGGGGGCTGAATGGCCTCCTCCTGTTCCTATAAATTCACTGTACAATACTTCTGAACCATGGATCTGTTGGAAAGACCTATGGCCAGATTGGAACTTGACACAATGCAATAAGTGACATCAATACAGCGATTTCTATTACAGGGAAACACTGCAGCAAGCCCAGAATTAACAATCATATGGCCGGCACTAGACTCAGTAAGCGTACTTAACTCAACACCCGATATCAATCATCGCACATGGCACCATAGCCTTAATAGCTATTACTTGCCTCCTGTGACCACTACAGGTATGGAGTGAGTGGGAGGGAGGGGCAAATTGATTCATACTAATGGACGTATACTTCTTAGTGAGTACAGGGCAGTCTCACTATTGCAAAGAGAATAAAGACAGGCCATCTTCTGATACAATCCTGGTCACCCATTGGCCTCTCAGCTATTGACAGAGCAGGGAAAAGATTAAAAACAAGTACTTCAGACAGGATTCTCAGCCAAGAAACAATACCACATTCTCACCTGAGAGCCAACGCAGTTGACCACTTGTAACCCCCTGTCCAATTGCAATACATCTTCTTTTGAAATGTGTGATTGCCTGAGGAATAAAATAAAAATCGCAGACTTTAATCTGAGAGTCAGAGACATTTTACACTTTATGTTCATTTATATCAGGGTAGCCCTGTCAGTGTGGTTGAAAATCAATCACAAAGGCGTACTTTGAACCTGAAAAAATTAAACAAGAAACCTATGGTATAACAGTCACACAAATAACCTGTCAAGTTTTAGATCACTGACGAACCTCACCAACACCAAGTGGTGGGCTCAGATCCATTTGTACAAAACAGACATACCACAGCTCCCAGGTGGCCTAGTGAATAAGTGTATCACATCACGGCACCACTAAACAGACAAGTCGGCCCAGCTTTGATCCTTAGTCTGTGCTGAGTTAATTGGTCACATCAAGAGCTGCAATGACAAGGTTAGCATTGGTCTCAACAGCCTACCTCTGCAGAAAGTGCAAGCAGTGGTTCTGTAGGTCAAATACTGAACACTAAAAGATTCAACCAAAGGAAAGTATAACTAGAACGTGAAAGAGCCTTCTACTTAGGAACATAGGAACAGGAGTAGGCCTATGAGGAGAGATCGAGTAGATTGGACCTATACTCTCTGGAGTTTAGAAGAATGAGAGGTGATCTCATTGAAACATACAAGATTCTGAGGGCGATTGACAGGGTAGATGCTGAGAGGTTGTTTCCCCCTGGCTGGAGAGTCCAGAACTAGGGGGCGGCATAGTCTCAGGATAAGGGTTCGGCCATTTAGGACTGAGATAAGGAGAAATTCCTTCACTCAGAGGGTTGTGAATCTTCGGAATTCTCTACCCCAGAGGCCTGTGGATGCTCAGTCATTGAGTATATTCAAGACAGAGATCGATAGATTTTTGGGCACGAAAGGAATCAAGGGATCTGGGGATAGGGCGGGAAAGTGGAGTTGATGTAAAAGTTCAGCCATGATCTTATTGAATGGCGGAGCAAGCTCGATGGGTCGTATGGCCTACTCTTGCTCCTAATTCTTATGTTCTTATTTAGCCCCTCGAGTCAGTTCATCCATTCAGTGAGATCATGGCTGATCTGTGATCTAACTCCATATACCTGCCTTTGTCCCATATCCCTTAATACCTTTGGTTAACAAAAATCTATCAATCTCAGATTTAAAATTAATAATTGATCCAGCATCAACTGTCGTTTGCAGAAGAGAGTTCCAAACTTCTACCACCCTTTGTGTGTAGAAGTATTTCCTAACTTGACTCCTGAAAGGCCCGGCTCTAATTTTTACGCTATGTCCCCAGTCCTAGGGTCCCCAAACAGCGAAATAGTTTATCTCTAGCTACCCGATTAGTTTCCCTTAATATCTTGAAACGTCGATGAAATCACCCCTTAACCTTCTAAATTCCAGGGAATACAACCCTAGTTTCTGTAAGCTCTCCTCGTAATTTAACCCTTGCAGTCCAGGTATCATTCTAGTAAATCTACGCTGTGCTCCTTCCTAAGATGTGGTGCTCAGAACTAAACACACTACTCCAGGTGTGGTCTAACTAGGGCTTTGTACAGCTGTAGCATGATTTCTAACCCCTTGTATTCTAGTCCTCTAGATATAATGCATTCCATTAGCCTTTTTGATTATTTTCTGTACCTGTACATTTTAATGATCTATGTACATGGACCCCCAAGTCTCATTGGAACTCCACTGTTTCTAGCTAGTTATTCCACAGGCAATAATCAGCCGGAACTATTTTTTTTCATTTGAAAAAACTGCTATAATTTAAACGAACTAACACACTCACTCATGCACAGCACCAGCTCTCTCTAAAAGGCCACTTACCAAGACAATGCACATGTTCCAGAACTGTGCAGTTGGAAATAGAATATTCCCGCGGGCACTGCACAGTCTTGCACTTGGTGGTTTCTTTGCACTGGTACTCAGTGGGTGGCAGTTGCCAACAGAACCGACAGATCATTGTTATTTGAAATGTTTTTTGTTCCTTCTTATTTTCATCCTGAATGTGAAAACAGTGAGATACCAGAAACATAAACAAAGGGGAACAAATGATTGATTATACCAAATAAAGGGAGTGGTTCAACAAATCGACAGCTGGACAGGTATCATGGACAATGTCACACCCTTCTATCCACTGAATGCCCCCCCTCCACTTTCCACCATCAATGGCAGAGCCTCCAGCCCTCTCTGCCCTACCCTTTGGAGCCTTGCACCTTGTTACTTCTCTCCTTGGGTTCAAATGCCTATCTTTTCAACCACACAATCAGTCATCTCCCCTAACTCTTCTACTACTACCCAGCATCTGTTGTTCCTGTGTGAAGCACCGTGATGTTTACTATATTAAATGTGCTATTATATTGCAGGTTGTATTAAAGACTTAAAGTAAACAAATAAAAGTAGGGCAAAAATTTAAAGATTTATATTGCCCACAAGCCCAGACTTTGTACACAAGGGTTACTTACTATGCACTGTACATCTGGTTTGACTGTACAGTTAAATGATGCGTCCTTTCCATAGATACAGTTCGAATGTAGCATACAATTCATACAAACCGGCGGCAATTTGCTGCACAGCCCAGCACTGGGGCAGTTCGACAGGTAAGGTGGCACCGTGGTTACTGCTAGAAACAGTCACAGGGAAAATTACATAGAGTCATCAATGTGTCAAAGGGAAGCTGCATTTTAAATTTAGACAGATCTCTCATATGGCAATCTTTCCTTAACGTAGAATGAGTCTATTTTAAAAAACTTTAACGACAGAAGAGGAATAGAGCAGATAAAAGTGACATTTTTATTCTATATTTGCTTACCAGTGATGGTGCCGAGGGTGCTGGATGGAAGCACAGTACCTTTGGATTGCATCATCCCGTCAGGTTCCTTGGTGCTCAGGGAGTCTGTGGGAGAATATTTACACTGTGTTCAGACTTAAACTTACATCTCATCCCCCAACATACCAGCATCACTTCAGAAACAGACCATATGCTACGGTATCGAATGGACAAATAGCAGGAACTGCTCGGCAGGTCAGGCAGCGTCTGTGGGGAGGAGGGTGGGGTTCGTGTTTCAGGGCAATGACCATCAGGTGTTACAGATGAACAGTTTAAAGAAGGCCGGGGGAGGATGAAAGCTGCATTGAGGTGCAGGGCAAGAGAGGGTGAAATGACAGATGTTTTTTCCCCTGTCGGTTGTGATTCCCTCCACAGTTGAATAGCCCGCCCTCACTCGCCGAATGGCAGCTCGGGGACGGTGAGGAACCGCCGCGGCCCCGGCCAAGCCCCAGAGAGGCGTCACTAGCCGGCGAGAGCTGGTGTTAACAGTGCCCGCTGTGGCTATCGGCCACTCGGCGAGGCCCGAGGCCATGGGGATGGGATGGGGATGGTCACCCGCGGGCCTGTCAGCCGCTCCGGGCCCGCACTCACCGCCCCCGGCGGTCCGCATCCCCGACCTTCACCGCTCCCCCGGCGGACCTAGGCCCCAGCCACGCACTCACCGACCCTCAGCAACCCGAGCAACTGCCACAGAACTAGGGCCCAATCCAAAACCTTCCGCACCGCCATCGCGCCCGACCTGGAGCCAATGACACCCCAGGAATAACTAACCAATCACAAGCGGTACAGAGAAAACAGCCAATCACAGCCCACACAGAGAAAGTAGCCAATCACTGCCCACACCGGGAATGCAGCCAATCACTGCCCACACCGGGAATGCAGCCAATCACAGGCCACACAGGGAAAGCAGCCACTCACAGCCCACACAGGAAGAGCAGTCAAGCACAAGGTGTATGCGGTCTTCAAACAAGGTGGCAATCTGCAATAACTTAGAATGCTGCAGATCCGCAGCAAGGTTAGGAGTACTGGGCACTTTCCATACCTTAGGAGCCTACTGTCAATAAGGGCGGATGTCGATGACTAAGTCCAACACTGCCCTCAGTGTGCCAGTGCAGCCTTCGGTCGCCTGAGGTAGAGTGTTTGAAGACCACACACAACCTGCCGGAAATAAAAGGGATCAGAGGATCTGGTAAGAGGGAGGAGCTGAGGGAAATCCTTATTAGTCGGGAAAAGGTATTGGGGAAATTGATGGGACTGAAGGCTGAAAAATCCCCGGGGCCTGATGGTCTGCATCCCAGAGTACTTAAGGAGGTGGCCTTGGAAATAGTGGATGCATTGACGATCATTTTCCAACATTCCTTAGACTCTGGATCAGTTCCGATGGAGTGGAGGGTGGCCAATGTAACCCCTCTTTTTAAAAAAGGAGGGAGAAAGCAGGGAATTATAGACCGGTCAGCCTGACATCGGTCGTGGGTAAAATGATGGAAGCAATTATTAAAGATGTCATAACAGACCATTTGGAAAGTGGCGACATGATAGGTCCAAGTCAGCATGGATTTGTGAAAGGGAAATCATGCTTGACAAATCTTCTGGAATTTTTTGAGGATGTTTCCAATAGGGTGGACAGGGGGGAACCAGTAGATGTGGTGTATTTGGACTTTCAGAAGGCCTTCGACAAGGTCCCACACAAGAGATTGGTGAGCAAAGTTAAAGCACATGGGATTGGGGGTAATGTGTTGACGTGGATTGAGAACTGGTTGGCACACAGGAAACAAAGAGTAGGAGTAAATGGGTACTTTTCAGAATGGCAGGCAGTGACCAGCGGGGTACCGCAGGGTTCGGTGCTGGGACCCCAGCTGTTTACATTATATATTAATGATTTGGACGAAGGGATTAAATGTAATATCTCCAAATTTGCGGATGACACTAAATTGGGAGGCAGTGTGAACAATGAGGAGGATGCTAGGAGGCTACAGAGTGACTTGGACAGGTTGGGTGAATGGGCAAATGTATGGCAGATGAAGTACAATGTGGATAAATGTGAGGTTATCCACTTTGGTGGTAAAAATAGAGAGGCGGACTATTACCTGAATGGTGGCAGATTAGGGAAAGGGGACGTGCAACGAGACCTGGGCGTCATGGTACATCAGTCACTGAAGGTGGGAATGCAAGTGCAGCAGGCAGTCAAGAAAGCAAACGGAATGATGGCCTTCATAGCAAGGGGATTTGAGTACAGGAGTAGGGAGGTGATGCTACAGTTGTACAGGGCCTTGGTGAGGCCACACCTGGAGTATTGTGCGCAGTTTTGGTCTCCTAACTTAAGGAAGGACATTCTTGCTATTGAGGGAGTGCAGCGAAGGTTCACTAGATTGATTCCTGGGATGGCCGGACTGACATATCAAGAAAGATTGGGTCAACTGAACTTGTATCCTCTGGAGTTCAGAAGAATGAGGGGTGATCTTATAGAGACATTTAAAATCCTGACTGGTTTAGACAAATTAGATGCGGGCAGAATGTTCCCAATGGTAGGGAAAACTAGAACCAGGGGTCACAGTCTAAGGATTAAGGGGAAGCCATTTAGGACTGAGCTGAGGAGGAACTTCTTCACCCAGAGAGTGGTGAATCTATGGAATTCTCTTCCACAGAAGGTTGTTGAGGCCAGTTCGCTAAATATATTCAAAAGGGAGTTAGATATAACACTCACAACTAGGGGGATCAAGGGGTATGGCGAGAAAGCAGGAATGGGGTACTGAGGTAGCATGTTCAGCCATGAACGCATTGAATGGCGGTGCAGGCTCGAAGGACCGAATGGTCTACTCCTGTACCTATTTTCTATGTTTCTATGTACAGCAGGCACCTCAAAGCACTGGAGAGGTACCACCAACGCTGCCTCCACAAGATCCTGCAAATCCATTGGCAGGATAGGCGCACCAACATCAGTGTACTCGCTCAGGCCAACATCCCCTGCATCGAAGCTTTGACCACGCTCAATCAGCTCCGATGGACGGGCCACATCGTCCGCATGCCCGATACGAGACTCCCAAAACAAGTGCTCTACTCTGAGCTCTGACTGGCAAGAGAGCCCCAGGTGGGCAGAGGAAATGCTTCAAGGACCCCCCTCAAAGCCTCCTTGAAAAAGTGCAACATCCCCATTGACAGCTGGGAATCCCTGGCCCAAGACCGCACAAAGTGGAGGAGAAGCATCCGGGAAGGCACCGAACACCTCAAGTCTCTTCGCCAGGAGCAAACGGAAGCCAAGCGCCAACAGCGGAAGGAGCGCACGCCAACCCGCGCACACCACCCAGCCGCCCCTTCAACCACAGTCTGCCCCACCTGTGACAGAGACTGTAGGTCCCGCATTGGACTCATCAGTCACCTGAGAACTCATTTTTAGTGTGGAAGCAAGTCATCCTTGGTTCCGAGGGACTGCCGAAGAAGGAAGAAGTACTGGGCATGTGATCAAACTGGAATTCTTGGGGACCTTCAATAAAACAATGGGTTTTATTCCCAGCTGCTGGAGACAAAAAATGGTTCACTCAGGTGGGACCCATCAATCAGGCTGCTTCAAGTCTGATTCAAGAGACTTGAGCACGCAAATCTAGGCCGATACTCCCACTGCAGTACTGAGAGAGTGCTGCACTGTCGGAGGTGCCGTCTTTCAGATGAGATGTTAAACCAAGCCCCCGTCTGCTCTCTCAGGTGGATGTAAAAGATCCCACGGCACTGTTTCGAAGAAGAGCAGAGGAGTCCTCCCCGGTGTACTGGCCATTATTTATCCCTCAGTTACCATCACAAACAGATTATCTGGTCAGCAACATGTTACTGTTCGTGGGAGCTTGCTGTACACAAATTGGCTGCTGCATTTCCTACATTACAACAGCGACTACACTTCAAAAGTACTTCATTGGCTATAAAGCGCTTTGGGACATCCAGTAGTCATGATAGGTGCTATAGAAATGCAAGTCTTTCTTTTCTTTTGGTACGCAGAGGCAGACTCTCTCCCCTCTGAAACATGAGCTTGCCTTTTATCTCTTAGACACTGTTGGAGCTGCTGCGTGTTATGTTTTTTAATTAGGCCCATAACATATGCTGCCTTTAAGGGGGAACACAATCTTGGAGCCCCATCCAAATGCTGCCCCTGTTTTGTATAGAAAAATATATACTAGCCTCAGGAGAATTTTGATTTTTTTTTTACAAGTCATATATTTTGTTGTCAGCCGAGTGCCAGACACACATAGAAACTGTCCCATGACACAGGTAGAGTTCCTGGGTGCTGGTTACGAAGTGCACACTCACTACCTGTAGTGACACACATTACCGACCTAATCCAGAAAACCGAAGCACAGGTTGACAAAAGCCAAGGCTTAGGCCACTGAATTGTGCCCAAAATGTTCCAGGAGTTTAAACAGATAAAACAAGGTCATGGCCTCAGACACAGACAGGGTCCCAGACACAGACAGACAGGGTCATAGACACAGACAGACAGCAGGTGTACTTGGTACCAAACTTTCATCACAGATGTCAACCTGGAGACACTTCCACTCCAAAGACCCTGTTTAACTATTCTTCCTCCTCCTCCCCCGCCCCCTCTCCATAAAAGGATAGTTCGGATTGGCCAGAGAAACCCAATCCCAGCAAATCACTATGGCTTTGGATGTCAGTTTCCACTTGCAGTGATGGGTTCGGATTGGCCGGCAAAATCTCTCGTTAGTTCATAGCTGCCACTGTTTCCCAATGTCAGGAATGGAGCAGCCCAGGAGTGAGATACATCAACTCAAATGTCTCCATGCTGACAACAAGATTAAATCTTACAAGTCAATAAAAATTTTCCCGAGGTTCTAAAAAAAGGGGGATGTTGAACAAAAGGTACAGCACTCCATCTGGATGCTTTTCTCCTTTAAGATCTCCATGGTAATGCTATTGAATCTAGTCCCAAGTGATACCAGTCATATAACGAGATGGATAATAGCAGGTACAAAGCTGCCCTGTGCTGGTTGTTGTGGGTACAGTATCTGGGGAGTGGAAAGGACGGGTTAGTGAGGAATGGGACTGAAGCACCATGAGCTCCAGGGCTTGAAGTGATGTAAATGCATCACAGGGAGAGCCACAGCGTTCAGAACCCAAATTCGGGCTTACAGTATATAAAGATCATACATTATAATGTATATCTTTATATAATGTAAAGATCAGCTACCTCAGCACACACCTGGGATTGAACCCGAATCTTGTGGCCCTTATAGCTTAGGACCGCACCAGGTGACACACGTACCCACTGAACCATCGGAGAGAACAGATTCACACACGAGTCAGGTGACCAGGGAGCTGCACAGAATCAGCAACATTTTATTCAATAAAAACTGATATTCTGATTTCTGTTTTTTGATTTAATTTAGTCTTACCTCCTCCATGCACTGGCACATGCAGTGAGCTGCAGCGGTGATCCTGATCTTTGTTTCGTTTGTTAGATATTTAATTTAGCTATATCTAAGACTATTTCATTTAACAACAGACAAATCCCAGAATCAGATCAGCAAAGTTTCACATCTTCGTTATAGAATTCTTTCCAGCCCAGAACATCAACACTGCAGCTTCAATTAATGAGATGTTCATTTTTAATCTTTCCTAATGGTCTCTTGGTTCTGTTCTGAGTATTTCACAGTTTCTTCATCCATCCAACAATCATGATGGGAAATTAAAACTCTTCCTCAGCCCTCACTGTACGCAGTTGCTGCAGCCTCTTCATTTTCTCTATAGTTGCTGCCATGGAGAGCTCGCCGTGTACCTTGTTATCTCTTGTACGGATGTTCACCGAATGTCTCGCTTTCTCCCTCTCCCCAACCACTGCAGACAAAAGAGATTTGATAAAAATCGACAACTTCCAGTGCAGCTCAATAATGGTGGAACAAAACTTCTGCAGTGGACATTTAAACAAACCAAGACACAGTGCAGGTAATGACACTGGGTCACCAATTCTTGCAGTAGATGAAAGGACTTTAACACCTCAACTATTCTAGTTGATTGCTCTTTCCACATGTACGCTCGCACCAATATGTGTAAATCGGAACGTCAGAGGCCTCCACTGAGCTCTGCCCAATTTTACCTCCGTCACAGTTCCTTCTGGGTTGAGTCCTGTTGCTGAGAAGATGGCAGTGTTGTCCTTTGGCTGGCAGGAGTTCCACGACAGTGGGCTTCTGGGACACCTGCTGTCCCGGCTCCTCCCTGCTGGGGACACCCTCTGTCCCTCCACCATGTCACCTCCATGCTGGGGACATCCTGTCCTTCCACCCCGGCACCTCCATGCTGGGGACACCCTCTGTCCCTCCGCCCCGGCACCTCCATGCACAGCTGAGATTGGGAACTTACTCAAGTAGAGAAAACCCAACCTGCATCGTTCCAATGTGTGTTGCTGACGTCAGAGTGCCGCACACTAGGGGATACACTGGACCACCGGGGCAGGGGGGTGGGGTTACACTGGTGCACCTCCTGATTTTACAGCAATGTTTGGAAGCTGTAAGAATGCAGAGAGCTGGTTGAACAGTGAAGCAGTAGACCTGCTCCCCATGAAAATACAGCACTGATTACGAGACAATTTCCACAATAAACGCAAAACTAGATTAACATAGAAACATAGAAGATAGGAGCAGGAGTAGGCCATTCGGCCCCTCGAGCCTGCTCCGCCATTCGATGAGATCATGGCTGATCATCCAAACTCAGTACCCTGTACCTGCCTTCTCCCCATATCCCTGAAGGAACAATCTGGGACCACAGCTTTACCTGGGGACCCTTGACGGGATCCCAGAATCGATGCTGTGTCACTTGTGATTGCCATCTTGGCTGGGTAACCCGGGCAGGATCTCTCCACATCCCACCAGTGCAGCACCCACTGAACTGACCCAGTAGCTGCATCCGCTGTTATACAGATGTCTGGGAACTGGACCCAAGAGATTAAGGACAGTGCAGGGGGGCAGGGGAAGGCGGGGGGGGTGGAATGGACAAAATGCTATCTCCGAGTAGAGTGGAAGCATCTGGTTTGATTTACCTAGGATGAAATTGTACTGAGCAAGTTGAGCATTCCGAATCTTCTTATTCAGCAAACAGCCGGGATCCAGGTCCGCATCAGCCATGAAACCGGCTGCAACCAACTCTTGGCAAACCTAAAAGAAACCAGCTTAAGGACCTGTTCATATAAAGATAAGCCCACCCTTTCAGTGTCACATACAGCCCCACAACTCTGCTCACCCTCCGACCATACTCCTCACAGCCTGGTCCGACAGGGACTACCATAACCTGGCGGGGGGATAGCCAGAAAGGCCTAGATTAAAACAAGCAGAAACAGTCACAAGATCACTCACAATAATTAACTACTTTACATTTTATGTACGTAAACGACAGGAACTTGCTCCTTACAGGTACGATCTCAGCTTCTGAATACTTCTCTACACCTCATTTTTCATTTGGTGAACTTTTCACCTCAAGATAAGGAGCTGGGAAATGGAACACTTGGGTATCAGGTGGGTAAGGTAGTGTAGTGGTTATCTTACTGGACTAGTTATCCAGAGACCTGGACTAATAATTCAGGAAATGAGAGTTCAAATCCCACCATGGCAGTTTGAGACTTTGAAGGGATATGGGGATCGGGCGGGAAAGTGGAGTTGAGGTCAAAGATCAGCTATGATCTTAGTGAATGGTGGAGCATGTTTGAGGGGCCGTATAGCCTACTCCTGCTCCTATTTCTTATTTCAAACCCCCGAGAGTCAACACTGAACTCGAGCTCCAATAATTCAAACATTTGATGCAAGTCAGGCCACGAACAGCTGCCGTTCGATTCCAAGCCAGGGGTGAGCTTGGTCTCACCTTCCTATTTCTGATTAATAGACACCATTACTTTTACAAGTGGTTTTTAATAATAAAGGTGATTAATATTTGAAACAGTAGGGTCATTCAAGCAGACCATAAATCAAACCAAAGCGGGCTTTCAATGTCCTTTTAAGTAGCAGATGAGAGCATGGAATGAATAGTTAATTTAAAAATTGGTGCGTTTATAAAAAGTGAGTTTATGTGATAAGTTAAGAGTTTTGGGAAAAAGCAGGAGAGGCAGCCAACTGCAGCTCGGTTCTGAACACAGTACATCCAGGGAGTTGGGCCGCAGTCCGAAATCCCGCAGCTTCCCTCCCCCACCTCCACACTGCAGACTGTGAGGAGGAGCTGAGCACAGGAGGGAAAGGCTCTGTAGCCGGTTTATAAATCTCAGCAGAGGGAGCGCAGTCACTGGGTTGAGCAGGCGATGTTCATCGATCCCCTTCTAGTGAAATCTCCCATCAAAATTCATGGGTCAGTCATGGAGCAGCAGCAACGCACAGTGCCTGGGGAGGAAGGGAGGGGGAGAGCGAGACACGGGGAAAGACTATTAGAAGGAAGGTCAACCTGGGTTCAGTGGGATAATTACAAAGGCCTGCGAATAGGCCGGTGTCACCTTTCCCAGGGATGGGCTGTGAGGCAGACTGGATGAGGGATAAATCATTAAAAGCTCTGGTCTAATCCTGACTGTCCATCTGTTGCCACTTTAAGCTCCTGTAATGTTTGCACTGACATCAATAATCTCCAAATTAACGTTTACTCACCAGCTGCCTTTGTTCACCCAACAGCATTTTGTTACACTCAGAATATCTGATTATTTGAACATATCGGCCACTTCTGCAGGTAACACAGAGCTGGACAGGAAGTGAAACACCTCCAGTATTAACAGGGCCTCAGACACCGGACACACACCTCCAGGATCTGGGCTCCAAACCAGCACAGACTGATGGGATCGAAGTCTCCCTGGCTGGAAGGGCTGTTTGTGAAATAAGTGTCAATCCAGTACCGAGGGGGCAAAGGCCCAAAGCAGAAAATTGCTTCTAATTCAACAGGAACTGGCAATCATGCTCAGAGCCCAAACAAGGGCTGGTGTGTGGAATGCAAAAATGTCACATTGGGCACAAAACCTTCAGAAAAAGGGACTGATGATCAGAGAGACCACAGCATCAGCTAGATACTTAGCTGTCACAGAGAGGAGCAACAGCACCTTTCCATTAAACTCCACCATACTTGGGAAAGGGATAAATTTAATTCAACAGTTGTCACAACAGCTCCTGCGCATTGCCAATATATTCAAATTAACAGCTTTGGTTTTTGAACAGGAACAACAAAGGATATCAAGACTCCAGTACTCAGTCATTTACTAATTGTTGCTTCTGTTGCTGTTTTCCCCGGGGGAGTGTCAGTATTTACAGGGAGTCCCTGGGATTGTGTCAGTATTTACAGGGAGTCCCCGGGAGTGTGTCAGTATTTACAGGGTCCCCGGGAGTGTGTCAGTATTTACAGGGTCCCCGGGAGTGTGTCAGTATATTCCTGCAATCTGGAGTCAGGAGTCCAATTCCCCCCACAGCAAGTGATTCCAGTCCCACGCTACACGATTGCCTTGTGTATATTGGCTACATTGCAGGAATAAATAGTAAGTCAGGATTCTCATGACGGCGAGCTGAGCTTGTAATATAACAACACCCTGACCCAGGAACCAGTGTCCCTCTCCGGCCAGCTGATAGAGAGACCGGCAGAACTTCTGGGTGAAACACTCTCTCTGTAGTGTCTGGGGTTGGAAACGTTACCATTTCCCGGCGTAGTTCTCGGCGAGGATAGCCACCATGCGTTCCAGCGATCCCAGCACAGCGCGATGAATGATAACCGGCCGGCTTCCATCCGCTCCATCCTTACTGCAGAGAGCATGAAAGTGAACCAGCGACAGCATCACAAAGACAAGGGTCTCCTCCCACACCCCCGCCCGTTTACTCTCCCACCTCCCCGAAACCATCACTCTGACTGTGATACTGGTCCGTAGGTTCTGCCACTCCCCAGGAGCTTACCCGAGTCACCATCCTTCACACGTGAACCCAAGCTAGCTATTCAACCGTGGAGTGCTGCACCACCAAACCTGATCCTGTACCAACACACACAGTGCGTCCTGCAGGGGTCGCTCGACAGTGAACCCTGAGTGATCTTCCTCCCTCCCTAATCCAGGCCCGAGCCCAATTACAACAAACCTCCTGCTGCCCAAGCTGTGATCAGCTCACTCAGACAGAGTGACCTGAGACCGACCCAGTCTGCATAGCTCGATCCCACACCAGCGCTGTATTTACCCGCAGAGCCACCTTCGCCCCCACCAACCCCACACAGGCCGGGGCGAGGAGGGGAGCCACAATAACAACATCTCCAAACTGCACTCACCCAACGTACGTCAGATTAAACCTAATGGGCAGCTGGAAGTCCAACTGGATGGTGGCACACTGATGGTACCGGCCTAGAGCATCCTTCATCTCAATGTCGATCTGCAGTGAATTAGAGAATGAGAAAGTTTCGAGCAGATGACGATTTCTCAAAGCTCACACCTGACCTGCCCCACACTAACCTTCGGTCCGTAGAACGCTCCATCTCCTGCAATCAGTCTCCAGCGCTCACCAAACGCATTCAAACTGCACTCCAACTGCTAAACCACAGGAAATAAAAATTGAAAACTCAGCTCCATCTGCAGCTTGCTTTACTTTTATATTTGTTTAAAACTTGTCTTTAATAACTTTCATGCTCATTGAAGTATAGATGTCAGTACTGGGCAATGCAACACTTTCCCATTTCAGGTTCCCAGTGTCACTATCAAACACTCCCAAGGCAGGTACAGCTCGGGTTAGATAGAGAGTAAAGCTCCCTCTACACTGTCCCATCAAACACTCCCAGGGCAGGTACAGCACGGGTTGATTGTAGTTCAGTGTATGTTTAATATGATGTAAACAACCTGGAGCCTTCCTTTTCAGTAGGGAATGTGACGACTCCTAAATCCAGAATTCAATGTATCAGATATTTTTTTTTAATTAGTTTTCTTTTTAATGGGAAAAGGACGTCGCTGGCAAGATAAAACAAAGTTGGTTTACGAGGCTCTCTCTATAAAGGTTAAATCCAGCTGCCCTGGTGTGAGACTGATGGGGCCGAGGTGAATGCAGCCTCTCACAGGTGATGTTATGCCAGCTCACCATCAGTACCGATTGCTGTTCTTCCACCCTTAACCAGCACAGTCCGGTGATCACTTGCCTTTTCCGCCTGATTCCACATGTTCACATCTCCCAGAAACTTCTCTGGCCGTGTGGAGAGGTTGAGCTGGAAATTGAAGCCAAACACTCCATACACCGAGCGGAGAAAGTCCAGGCATCCCCTCATCTCTTCCTCAATCTGAAATAGGAGCAAATCCTCACCAATGCATGCGGAAAAGAACAGTCACTAACTCCGGATCGGCAAAAGGACAAACCATCCCTTAAACACAATACAACTGGCAGATCCTGTGCCAGAGGGAGCAGGAGGTCCAGGGCTGGGCTGTGCTGAGTTAGCTGACCTCGGCTGTGATGGAAATTAGGGTGTTACCACTCGCCTCAGTGTCCCTGGGCTAGGGAAAAGAAAACTCAGCCAAGGGTCTTGCTCCTGATCACTGTCCAGCGACACCTGCTGGGCCAGGCCTGCATGTAAAGATCCGGAATAGCCGGACAATACTCCCTGTCTCGACCCTCGAGAATAAAGGCCCATCATTTACCAAAGGGCACCTGGTGCCATGGAACTGCCCCCAGCAATAGTGTGCACAGAATCAGCACCTTCAGGAACTGTACCCCAGTGAGAGTCAGCACCTTCAGGAACTGTTCCCCAGTGAGAATCAGCACCTACAGGGGAATAAATTAAGACAAAACAATGGGAATGAAGTTCAATGTCTGTTCAGATGTTACAAAGAGCCACCTCTGATACAGAATAAAATGGTGTGTGAGATCAGAGTGTAGAATTTCGCTCACCTGCTCCATCGTACAGAAGATATGGGCATCATCCTGCTTGAACCGGCGCACTCTGGTTAATCCGGTTAATGCCCCCGAAAGCTCGTTGCGATGAAGAACACCAAAGTCAGCTAACCGGAGAGGGAGCTCACGCCAGGATCGTGGCCGATGGTCAAACATCAAACTGATAGAAACAGAGCGTCAGAGCAGAACATTCTAGCACATTTAGTCCAGTACACCGCTTCCCTTCAGGAGGCGCTGCACAACCGAAGCCCATCACTTCCTGTCTGACACTGATCAATCTCAGTCCACACATTAGATGCAGCTTATCGCATTTGTATTGGCTTCATTCCTGTGTCTGGGGTAATGCTGAACCGTCAGGGGGCCTGGCCCCAGGATTGTACCAATATTGTGGGACCATTGGTAGAAGTTGCTGGATTGTTGCAAAAACCCCAACACCTTTGAGGGAAGGCGATCTCTGCCCAGCCTCAACAGGTGGCTGCAAATCCACACTGTGTGCTGGACTCTCAGGGTACTAGAATGGCAACAAACACTGGCTCACCAACGACCCAATAAAGATGCTCACGACAAACTGACCTCTGACAAACTGTCAAAATATCTGCCGAAAAGTATAAAAATATTAAAATATTCTAACAGCCGCCTTTGTGTTTAACACGTACCAGTGACCCGGGCAGTTCATGGGCTTCAGTGCAAATAACTCCTTCTCTACCTCAAAGCTGAACATGTTCTCGCTGTAGTGCTGCCAGTGGCCAGATGCCTCCCACAGACGGCTGCTGTATATATTTGGAGAGACCACTTCAGTGAATCCTCGCCTTCGATACTCCTCCTGCAAGTACAGACCGACAGTCAAGAACATTTCTATAGTGCCTTTCATGACCCCAAGACGTCCCAATGAAGTACTTTTGAAGAGTTGTCACTGTTGTAATGTAGGAAAGGCTGCAGCAAGATCCCATAAACAGCAATGAGAGAATCTGTTTTAGTGAAGTTGGTCGAGGGCAAGTATTGGCCAGGACACCGGGGGAGAACTCTCCTGCTCGTCTTCAAAAAGTACCATGGGATCTTTTACGTCCTCCTGAGAGGGCAGATGGGGCCTCAGTTTAACATCTCATCCGAAAGTCGGCACCTACAACAGTGCAGCGCTCCCTCAGTACTGTATTGAATTGTCAGCCTGAATTTTGTGCTCAAGTCTCTGGAGTGGGACTCGAACCCACGACCTTCTGACTTAGAGGCGAGAGTGCTACCCACTGAGCCAAGCTGACAGGTACCAGCTGCCACAACACAAGTACTTATTTAAAAGATAGGTTTGTCTCCATTTGCCCCCTGCTCCCCCGGAGGATCAATGCTCATCACCCTTACCGTGCAACTCAAGCAAATCGCTTCTTCTCACGCGAGCTCAGGCAGTGAGTGTCCACAGGCTATTCCACTGTACGAAGCATCACAGCAGAGCCCTATCCTGTTCTCACCCAAACAAGGGTCAGTGGGAACACTCAGGAACAGCAACTCTGGCTGATTTTTCTCCTTCCTAAAGCCATGGGCACGGAAGCCCTTTACGGCTGAGTGAGTACAGACTGCATGTGGAACCTGGGACTGTCCTGGTCCGCACCAGGTGGTGCAACCACCGAGGGACCTGAAAGAATACGGACTAAGCTAGGTGCGCCTTCCACCTGTCTGCACATTGCCCCACAAAGCACCGCATTGCCCCGCTTCAGTGATTTCTATTAACAAATCTGTGGTAGTACAACTGGTGTGTGTATGAGGCACCTACCCGTATAAATGCCGTCAGCGTGTTGTAAATAGAAGCACCTCTCGGGAGAAAGAAACAGCTCCCGGGGCTGAGCTCATGGAAGAAAAACAATTCCTGCTCCTGTAAAGCAGATGGAAGTGAAATGAGGGTGAGCAGTGATACAGCCCCTAGGCACAAACCATCCAGTGACCAGAGACCCCAGTCAACGCGAGGCTAACAGAAACAAACACAGAAACTCATTAAATCTTACAGTCGTGGTTTATTTCCAGCTATTCCCGGCCCAGTCTACTGGGGTCATTCCGGTCGCCTGTCATTTTAATTCTTCGCCCCATTCCCACTCTGACCTCGGTCTCCTACACTGTTCCAATGAAGCTCAACGGAAGCTCGAGGAACAGCACCTCATCTTTTTATTAGGCAATTTACAGCCTTCCGGTCTCAACACTGAATTGAACAATTGCAAATCATAACCACTGCTCCCATTTTTTCCAGACGGCAGCTGTTGGTAAAGATTCCTCGACACTCATCTTTTGTTTCTTTGCTTGTCCCGTTACTATTATAAAGGATGTGATAACAGGACACTTAGAAAATATCAATGGGATTAGACAAAGTCAACATGGATGTATGAAAGGGAAATCGTGTTTGACAAACCTACTGGAGTTTTTTGAGGATGTAAATGGTAGAATAGATAAGGGAGAACCAGTGGATGTGGTGTATTTGGATTTTCAGAAGGCCTTTGATAAAGGCTCACATAAGAGGTTAGTGTGCAAAATTAAAGCACATGGGATTGGGGGTAATATACTGGCATGGATTGAAAATTGGTTAACAGACAGGAAACAGAGAGTAAGAATAAATGGGTCTTTTTCAGGGTGGCAGACGGTGACTAGTGGGGTATCGCAGGGATCAGTGCTTGGGCCACAGCTATTCACAATTTATATCAATGATTTGGATGAGGGAACCAAATGTAATATTTCCAAGTTTGCTGACGACACGAAACTAGGTGGGATTGTGAGTTGTGAGGAGGATGCAAAGAGGCTTCAAGGCGATTTAGACAAGTTGAGTGAGTGGACAAATACATGGCAGATGCAGTATAACATGGATAAATGTGAAGTTATCCACTTCGGTAGGAAAAACAGAAAGGCAGAGTATTATTTAAATGGTGATAGATTGGGAAATGTTGATGTACAAAGGGACCTGGGTGTCCTTGTACACCAGTCACAGAAAGCAAACATGCAGGTGCAGCAAGCAGTTAGGAAGGCAAATGGTATGTTGGCCTTCATTGCAAGAGGATTTGAGTACAGGAGCAAGGATGTCTTACTACAGTTGTACAGGGCCTTGGTGAGACCACACCTGGAGTACTGTGTGCAGTTTAGGTCGCCTTACCTAAGAAAGGATATACTTGCCATAGAGGGAGTGCAGCGAAGGTTCACCAGACTGATTCCTGGGATGGCAGGACTGTCATATGAGGAGAGATTGGGTCGACTGGGCCTGTATTCACGAGAGTTTAGAAGAATGAGAGGGGATCTCATTGAAACGTATAAAATTCTGACAGGGCTAGACAGACTGGATGCAGGGAGGATGTTTCCCCTGGCTTGGGGGTCTAGAACGAGGGGGTCACAGTCTCAGGATACGGGGTAGGACATTTAGGACTGAGATGAGGAGACATTTCTTCACTCAGAGGGTGGTGAACCTGTGGAATTCTCTACCACAGAAGGCTGTGGAGGCCAAGTCATTGAATATATTTAAGAAGGAGATAGATAGATTTCTAGACACAAAAGGCATCAAGGGGTATGGGGAGAGAGCGGGAATATGGTATTGAGATAGAGGATCAGCCATGATCATATTGAATGGCGGAGCAGGCTCGAAGGGCCAAATGGCCTACTCCTGCTTCTATTTTTCTATGTTTCTATGTTACCATCTCCTTTTGTCTTGCACCATCATCCTTTTTGTAATTTAATCTCTCCTGCCTTCCACCCTATCACAGACCTTCCCCTTTACTGTTTCCTTCCCTCCCTCTTTCCCTGTCTCTGTACTTGCTTATACCTGTTACATCTCTAACCTTTTCCCATTCTGACAAAAGGTCATCGACCTGAAACGTTAACTCTGTTTCTCTCTCCACAGATGCTGCCTGACCTACTGAGTATTTCCAGCATTTTCTGTTTTTATTTTAGAAACAGACAGATCTCTGGATTAAAAGGAAAGACAATGTACAGTGTCAGTGTGGAGCCCGTTAGCTTGCAGTAGACAGAACTGCCTTCTCCTTTGTGACACTTGGATCGTCCAAGCTCTACATGAGGATTTACCTCCTCTTTCCTGCTGTACTCGTGTCGCTGACTATGGACTATGGCCGGGTTTGCTGCACTGATTTGCATGTTACTTTCAACCTGAACTCTGCAACACAACACAGAACATTTCCCATACCCGTCCAATCTTTCTGTGATCCCGGTTCTTGGCTTCCTCCTGGAATCGCTCCCATTCCTTCAACATCTTGCTGTCAGGAAACGAGATCCCGTAGATTCTCTGCAGAGTCTCCATGTTGGACTTTCCTTCCCAGTAAGTCGAGGAGTTCTGCAAATTTACAGAACACTAGTTTCCCTTTGTATAAAACTCACTCCAATTTCAAAACCAATTCTGTGCCATTTACTTTAAAATTAACGCAATGTCTCCCTGGTCTGGAATTGGAGATCGCGCGCGCGCTCACCTTATAAATTCTGAAGGCTTTAATTCTGCCAGTGTGCCTAACATGGGGTCCCCTGCACAAATCGATTAATGGGCCACACCTATGAGAGAGCAGAGTTAGGGTCAGAGCAAGAGTCAGGGCCACGATCAGAGCAAGGGTCAGGGGCACGATCTCTGCCAAGTTGACTGATCTCAACCTGGAGGTAAGGGTGCTACAATTGGCCTAGACCACTGGGATAGGAAGGGAATCCAGCAGTCATCCTGCTCTCTCTCCCAGTGACTCCCGCAGGAAAAGGTGTGTGTGTCAGGAGAGGACAGACTTGGGGTCAGCTATGATGCTCCCCATGGTCAGATTGCCTCCTGGCACTTGTTGTGCAAACCCACACACCAAGATTGAGCAGCAAAATCCCAAGTAAAGACCTGCTGCACGGCCATGTGTTGCTGTTGGGGAAACTGTGCCAATCTTGCACTCCATCCCGTTGCTTTTTAACCCAAAACTGTCCCCAATTCGGTAGCAACAGGCACAGCACCCACACCAAGTGGCCACAATTGGTTATAACATTAAAGGATCGGTAAATACAAAGGGTCATTAGAACCAGGGATTACTGAGCGAGCCTGTGAAGTAATCCAGCTCCCGAGTTAGTAACTAGGGTGCGCTTGCGTTAACGGGGGGCACGCTTATGTTAATCCTGCTCCCTAACCCTCAGCCTCAGTAACTGTTCCCAGCCACGTATGCTGATGAAGTTGTCAGACTCGCTGTTTAAAGAAAAATATTCAGAAATCAAGAATAAACATCACTGTGATATGTTTTAAGGAGTGCCAATGGCTGGGTCCCTCTTTAAAGTTATAAATCTTCAGGAATGGGAGAGATTTCAATTCCCAGTTGCAGACTGACAGATGGACCAGCGTCAGTGAGTAGCCTGTCCTGAAAGCACCCAATAATTTACCAATCTCAGTCCCAAACCCATCACAGGACAGGACCGGACCAGTGGACAGATCATTTTATGCTTAAACTGTAAGCCTTGTCCTTTGTGGATTCAAGATCATGCTGAATTGTTGCCCCCCCACCTTTACCCCCTCCCCCGCTGCCCCGAGTTTCCAGCTGAAACATAAGAGTCAAATGTTCCCGATTCTGATGTGGTGACTTATCAAATCCTCCCCCCCCCCACTCCCAAATCACGGGTAAATTAGTAACTGATGGTGCAATTCACAGCCCCTTCACCTGTATACTGTGGTAGTCGGCGTGTCCACCTTCTCGTTTAATATCCGTACCTTAAATTTGTTGTACTGAGAGAGAGAAAAGAAAGATTTACCAGCAGCTAAAGCAGCTTTAGGAAAATTCAAGATGCGCGTAATCCAGATCCCCACACGGGACATGACACTCATTTACAAAGTTAAATTCCAATAACAGAAGCCGTTCAGCCCATTGAGCTCATCCATCCTCAGAAATCTACAAGTCCCTGAGCACAGCCTCCAGCTGCCTGTTATTTTACCCCAGTCTGCTGCCCAAAGACCATTCCCAGTGTTGGTCAGTGTGTGAAGGGCTTCCTCGGTCTCGTACTTGGTGTCTCCGTCCTCCAGTCTGAAACAGTGCTCAGGTTTAATGGTTCTATCCCGTTACTATCCTTTATACAAGATCCCCTCTCATTCAGCTCCTCTCGAGACCGTTCCTCATAACTCAGGCCCCCAGATACCAGGGGGTCAAGGGTCAGCCTGGCAGCCCCTTTCTCTGCACCATCTCCAGGACTTGGCTGTTTCCCTCAGTGACCAGAACTGAACAGAGGAGTCAGTGTGCAGCATGGTCACAGTTGTCTACACACGGATAGACTGTAAAGCACAGCGGGTGGGAATGGAGCCCTGGACCAGTCGTCCCTCAGTCCAGGCCCAAGTTACACTGCAGTGCCTCAGAGACCTGGCAACAGACCATCTATCCTCTCAGAGAGCAGTCAAGACACAGCACAGGACAGGAAATAAATAGTGAATATTACCTTAAACATTTCAAGCAAAGTCTGCTTGCTGACCTCCAGTCTCTCAAATGTCTGACAGTCCTTCATGATCGACTTGCAGATATTCTCCAGGTACGGAAACTCGTTGCTGGATACTCCTCTGAGAAACAGAAGACCATGTAAGAGGGCGAGAGACGCATGCAAATCAGTGCAGCAAACCCGGTCAATGGACCAGGGGCTGGGGGTACAGGCCCAATGGACCAGGGGCTGGGAGTACAGGCCCAATGGACCAGGGGCTGGGGGTACAGGCCCAATGGACCAGGGGCTGGGGGTACAGGCCCAATGGACCAGGGGCTGGGGGTACAGGCCCAATGGACCAGGGGCTGGGGGTACAGGCCCAATGGACCAGGGGCTGGGGGTACAGGCCCAATGGACCAGGGGCTGGGGGTACAGGCCCAATGGACCAGGGGCTGGGGGTACAGGCCCAATGGACCAGGGGCTGAGGGTACAGGCCCAATGGACCAGAGGCTGGGGGTACAGGCCCAATGGACCAGAGGCTGGGGGTACATGCCCAATGGACCAGAGGCTGGGGGTACAGGCCCAATGGATCAGGGGCTGGGGTACAGGTCCAATGGTGCCAGCGACCCTCAGGCACATCAAGCAGACGGCATTTGTCACATTTACCAGGTTGTGGTGACGTGCTATTCGACTCTGGGGGCATCAGAGTGGAGTCCTGCAAATCCATGTAAAAAACGCACTTTCAATTACTCCTGGATTTACTTCAATACGAACATGAAAACTTGCTTGGAAAGAGCTTATCAGACACACTGAAACTCTACCTGTCTCCCAGGAACATGTCGTAATAGAATCCAGTCTCTATGGGTGGGCCGTAACACAGGCAGCCCCCGTAATACCGCTCCATGGCTTCTCCCAGAACATGTGCGCTCGAGTGCCAGTACACCTGCAATATAGACAGTGATCAGCTTGCACCATCCTAGCTCAAACTACATCAATTAAATGAAATTATACGGATAGAGAGCCCGTGGCTCAGTGCGTTAATCCATATGTACTGTGACAGAAAGATAGACTATTACAGCCCCATTTCTTTCCTGCCACAGGAATTGGTGCTTAACTGACTTCAGAATGTGCCAGCAATTAGAATTTGTGGCCTTAGAGGGGTAAGCCCGTTAAACACAGACCCACTTTACTGAGAGTAATACACAGCATGACCCTCCTGTCCTTGTGATCACTACTACAGGAGAGCCACTAGTAATACAAAACAAGGTTTTAAAATCCCAAACTGCCTGCAGCTGTAAAATACAGACAGCAATTAGCTCACATGCAAATAGTGGGTTTCACAATAACCTCACTCTTAAATTCCATCGAAAGATTACCTGAAATTGCCAAACTGTGGCAGATAACTTACAGCTCGCGCCTCCGGGTCTTCAAATTTCAGCAGCTCAAGACTGGCATCTCCTTCGAGGGGCCGATCCAGATCCCACAGCTCACCACCGACCTTGGCTATAACGGAACTCTCCGCTAATCCCCGGCTACAGTCAGGGTGCAAACCAACACAACATTTTTATACCACATTCCTCATATACACCTGATCTATCAAATGCAAAGGTGATTCTGATCCTGAACAGTAAATACCATAAATCAGACCCGTATACAAGTCATCACCCCGCCTCCCCCACCAGCTTCCAGCTCATAAAAACCGTGACTGGATTCTGCAGTGTATGGCCGTGAGCCGGAGTGGGTGCTCCAGGAGTTTGCTGTGTGTGTGGGCCATGAGCCGGAGTGCGTGCTCCTGGATTCTGTAGTGTATGGGCCGTGAGGCGGAGTGGGTGCTCCTGGAGTTTGCTGTGTATCGGCCGTGAGCCAGAGTGGGTGCTCCTGGAGTTTGCTGTATGGGCCGTGAGCTGGAGTGGGTACTCCTGGAGTTTTGCAGTGTATGGGCCATGAGCCGGAGTGGGTGCTCCTGGAGTTTGCTGTATGGGCCATGAGCCGGAGTGCGTGCTCCTGGAGTTTGCTGTATGGGCCGTGAGCTGGAGTGGGTGCTCCTGGATTCTGTAGTGTATGGGCCGTGAGGCGGAGTGGGTGCTCCTGGAGTTTGCTGTATGGGCCATGAGCCGGAGTGCGTGCTCCTGGAGTTTGCTGTATGGCCGTGAGCTGGTGTGCGTGCTCCTGGAGTTTGCTGTATGGCCGTGAGCTGGTGTGCGTGCTCCTGGAGTTTGCTGTATGGCCGTGAGCTGGTGTGCGTGCTCCTGGAGTTTGCTGTATGGGCCATGAGCCGGAGTGTGTGCTCCTGGAGTTTGCAGTGTATCGGCTGTGAGCCAGAGTGGGTGCTCCTGGAGTTTGCTGTATGGGCCGTGAGCTGGTGTGCGTGCTCCTGAGTTTTGCAGTGTATAGGCCATGAGGTGGAGTGCGTGCTCCTGTAGGTTGCTGTGTGTATGGGCCATGAGGCGGAGTGCGTGCTCCTGGATTCTGTAGTGTATGGGCCATGAGCTGGAGTGCGTGCTCCTGGATTCTGTAGTGTATGGGCCGTGAGGCGGAGTGGGTGCTCCTGGAGTTTGCTGTATGGGCCATGAGCCGGAGTGTGTGCTCCTGGAGTTTGCAGTGTATCGGCTGTGAGCCAGAGTGGGTGCTCCTGGAGTTTGCTGTATGGGCCATGAGCCGGAGTGCGTGCTCCTGGAGTTTGCAGTGTATCGGCCGTGAGCTGGTGTGCGTGCTCCTGGAGTTTGCAGTGTATCGGCCGTGAGCTGGTGTGCGTGCTCCTGGAGTTTGCTGTATGGCCGTGAGCTGGTGTGCGTGCTCCTGGAGTTTGCTGTATGGGCCGTGAGCTGGTGTGCGTGCTCCTGAGTTTTGCAGTGTATAGGCCATGAGGTGGAGTGCGTGCTCCTGTAGGTTGCTGTGTGTATGGGCCATGAGGCGGAGTGCGTGCTCCTGGATTCTGTAGTGTATGGGCCATGAGCCGGAGTGCGTGCTCCTGGATTCTGTAGTGTATGGGCCATGAGCCGGAGTGCGTGCTCCTGGATTCTGTAGTGTATGGGCCGTGAGCCGGAGTGCGTGCTCCTGGATTCTGTAGTGTATGGGCCATGAGCCGGAGTGCGTGCTCCTGTAGGTTACTGTGTGTATGGGCCATGAGCCGAGTGCGTGCTCCTGGATTTTGCACTGTGTATGGGCCATGAGTCAGTGTGTGGTACTATTCCTGTATCATGTCGATCATTTGCGAGTGGCTAGTTTCACCAAAGTGCAACATTGTCAGAAACACACACTTACAGAGAGCGAGCTCTGAAAGATATCACAACAGTGTGGTGTAACACGGCAATTTATGGCTAGCAGACACCCATGGCACTGCTCAGTTGGTTGTAACGCACCGCGCTGTATAATAGGGGTGTGACAAGGGCAACATTACAGGGAGTAAGTATGACTTAACAGGCAGTGCACGTTTATCACAAGAGTTTTAACATCTTAGTAGTGAATCTTACATCATATTCCTGATGGGAAGTCAGCAAATGGTAAAGCGGGAGAGGAGTTAGTGAGCAGTTCAGGGAGGAAAGGGAACGCTGGGTGTACCGAGGAACCAGAGTGAAACAATCAGAATTCAGCTGGTCAGTGAGAAATGTGTGTGGGGAAGGGTAGTGGGAGGGACACGAGGGGGCGGATAATGGGATCTTGGGGAAAGGGAAGCTGAACAGGGAAGTCAGAAATATGGATTGTGGGGTAATGTTATTGGGGGCAAGTTGTTATGTCGGGCGACAGTGGGGTAATGGGGTATGTAAGGCAACAGTGGGGTAATGGGGTATGTACGCTGACAGTGGGGTAATGGGGTATGTAGGGTGACAGTGGGGTAATGGGGTATGTACGGTGACAGTGGGGTAATGGGGTATGTAGGGTGACAGTGGGGTAATGGGGTAAGAGGGTGACAGTGGGGTAATGGGGTATGTAGGGTGACAGTGGGGTAATGGGGTAAGAGGGTGACAGTGGGGTAATGGGGTATGTAGGGTGACAGTGGGGTAATGGGGTATGTAGGGTGACAGTGGGGTAATGGGGTATGTACGGTGACAGTGGGGTAAGAGGGTGACAGTGGGGTAATGGGGTATGTAGGGCGACAGTGGGGTAATGGGGTATGTAGGGTGACAGTGGGGTAATGGGGTAAGAGGGTGACAGTGGGGTAATGGGGTATGTACGGTGACAGTGGGGTAATGGGGTATGTACGGTGACAGTGGGGTAATGGGGTATGTAGGGTGACAGTGGGGTAATGGGGTATGTACGGTGACAGTGGGGTAATGGGGTAAGAGGGTGACAGTGGGGTAATGGGGTATGTAGGGTGACAGTGGGGTAATGGGGTATGTAGGGTGACAGTGGGGTAATGGGGTAAGAGGGTGACAGTGGGGTAATACATAGATACATAGATACATAGATACATAGAAGATAGGAGCAGGAGTAGGCCATCCGGCCCTTCGAGCCTGCTCCGCCATTTAATGAGATCATGGCTGATCCTTCAATTCAGTATCCCGTCCCCGCCTTCTCTCCGTAACCCTTAACCCCTTTTGCCTGTAGAAATATATCTAATTCCCTCTTAAATATATTTAATGAGCTGGCGTACACTGCCCTCTGTGGCAATGAGTTCCACAGGTTCACCACTCTCTGAGTGAAGAAATTCCCCCTCATTTCTGTCCTAAATGGTTTAGCCCTTATCCTTAAATTATGTCCTCTAGTTCTGTTCTCACCCGCCAAGGGAAACATTCCTTCTGCATCTAATCTGTCTAGACCTGTCAGAATTTTATACACTTCTATGAGGTCCCCTCTCAATCTTCTAAACTCCAGTGTGTACATCCCTAAACTACATAGTCTCTCCTCATAGGTCAATCCCGCCATTCCTGGTATCAGCCTGGTGAATCGCCGCTGCACCCCCTCCATGGCAAGAACATCTTTCCTCAGATGAGGCGACCAAAACTGTACACAGTACTCGAGGTGTGGTCTCACCAGTGCCCTGTACAGCTGCAGCAAGGTATCCCTGTTCCTGTATTCCAACCCTTTTGCTATGAAGGCCAGCATACCGTTTGCCTTCTTGACCGCCTGTTGCACCTGCATGCTCGCCTTCAGTGACTGGTGTACAAGAACACCCAGGTCTCTCTGTACTTCCCCCTCTCCCAATTTATTGCCATTTAAATAATAATTTGCCCTCCCGTTCCTGCACCCAAGGTGGATAACTTCGCACTTGTCCACATTATAGTGCATCTGCCATTTATCCGCCCAATCACCCAGTCTGTCCAAATCGCTCTGGAGCTTCCTGGTCTCCTCCTCTGAGCCCACCCCCCCTCCTCGTTTAGTGTCGTCTGCAAATTTGGAAATGCTGCATTCGACTCCCTGATCCAGGTCATTAATATAAATTGTGAACAGCTGGGGACCCAGGACAGATCCCTGTGGTACCCCACTTGTTACTGCCTGCCATTCAGAAAATGAGCCGTTTATTCCAACTCTCTGTTTTCTATCTGACAGCCAGTTCTCTATCCACGTCAATACTTTCCCCTTTATCCCATGAGCTTCAATTTTCCATGCTAATCTTTTATGTGGGACCTTATCGAAGGCCTTTTGGAAGTCCAGGTACACCACATCTACTGGCTCTCCCCCATCTATTTTACCAGTTACTCCCTCAAAAAATTCCAATAGATTAGTCAAGCACGATTTACCCTTTGTAAATCCATGTTGACTCTGTCCTATCCTGTCCCCATTTGCTAAGTGCTCGGCTATTTCATCCTTAATGATGGACTCCAGCATTTTGCCCACAACTGATGTAAGGCTTACAGGTCTGTAATTACCTGCTTTTTCCCTACCCCCCTTTTTGAATAGTGGGGTAACGTTAGCTACCCTCCAATCCATGGGCACTGTTCCCGAGTCTAATGAATTCTGAAAAATCATGCTTAGTGCATCCGCTATCTCTAGGGCCACCTCCTTCAGTACCCTAGGATGCATGTTATCAGGCCCTGGGGATTTGTCCGCCTTCAATCCCTTTAGCTTCCTTAACACCATATCCTTAGAGATATTGATTTGCGTCAGTTCCTCCTTTGCCAATGTCCCTATTTTTCCCGATATCCCAGGGAGGTTTTTTGTGTCTTCCTTCGTAAAGACTGACCCAAAGTATGCATTTAGTTGGTCTGCCATTTCCTTATTTCCCATTATATATTCCCCCGTATCTGACTGCAATGGACCAACTTTGGTTTTCACCAGTCTTTTCCTCTTGATATACTTATAAAAGCTTTTGGAGTTAGTTTTTATATTTTCCGCCAGCTTGCTTTCGTAAGCTATTTTGTAGGGTGACAGCGGGGTAATGGGGTATGTAAGGTGACAGTGGGGTAATGGGGTATGTAGGGTGACAGTGGGGTAATGGGGTATGTAGGGTGACAGTGGGGTAATGGGGTATGTAGGGTGACAGCGGGGTAATGGGGTATGTAAGGTGACAGTGGGGTAATGGGGTATGTAGGGTGACAGTAGGGTAATGGGGTATGTAGGGTGACAGTGGGGTAATGGGGTATGTAAGGTGACAGCGGGGTAATGGGGTATGTAGGGTGTCAGTGGGGTAATGGGGTAAGAGGGCGACAGTGGGGTAATGGGGTATGTAGGGCGACAGTGGGGTAATGGGGTATGTAGGGTGACAGTGGGGTAATGGGGTATGTAAGGTGACAGTGGGGTAATGGGGTAAGAGGGTGACAGTGGGGTAATGGGGTAACAGGGTGACAGTGGGGTAATGGGGTAAGAGGGTGACAGTGGGGTAATGGGGTAAGAGGGTGACAGTGGGGTAATGGGGTAAGAGGGTGACAGTGGGGTAATGAGGTAAGAGGGTGACAGTGGGGTAATGGGGTAAGAGGGTGACAGTGGGGTAATGGGGTAAGAGGGTGACAGTGAGGTAATGGGGTAAGAGGGTGACAGTGGGGTAATGGGGTAAGAGGGTGACAGTGGGGTAATGGGGTATGTAGGGTGACAGCGGGGTAATGGGGTATGTAGGGTGACAGCGGGGTAATGGGGTATGTAGGGTGACAGTGGGGTAACGGGGTAAGAGGGTGACAGTGGGGTAATGGGGTATGTAGGGTGACAGTGGGGTAATGGGGTATGTAGGGTGACAGTGGGGTAATGGGGTATGTAGGGTGACAGTGGGGTAATGGGGTATGTACGGTGACAGTGGGGTAATGGGGTAAGAGGGTGACAGTGGGGTAATGGGGTATGTAGGGTGACAGTGGGGTAATGGGGTATGTAGGGTGACAGTGGGGTAATGGGGTATGTAGGGTGACAGTGGGGTAAGGGGGTGACAGTGGGGTAATGGGGTATGTAAGGTGTCAGTGGGGTAATGGGGTATGTAAGGTGTCAGTGGGGTAATGGGGTAAGAGGGTGACAGTGGGGTAATGGGGTATGTAAGGTGTCAGTGGGGTAATGGGGTATGCAAAGTGTCAGTGGGGTAATGGGGTATGTAGGGTGACAGTGGGGTAATGGGGTATGTAGGGTGACAGTGGGGTAATGGGGTATGTAGGGTGACAGTGGGGTAAGGGGGTGACAGTGGGGTAATGGGGTATGTAAGGTGTCAGTGGGGTAATGGGGTATGTAAGGTGTCAGTGGGGTAATGGGGTAAGAGGGTGACAGTGGGGTAATGGGGTATGTAAGGTGTCAGTGGGGTAATGGGGTATGCAAAGTGTCAGTGGGGTAATGGGGTATGTAGGGTGACAGTGGGGTAATGGGGTATGTAGGGTGACAGTGGGGTAATGGGGTATGTAGGGTGACAGTGGGGTAAGGGGGTGACAGTGGGGTAATGGGGTATGTAAGGTGACAGTGGGGTAAATGGGTATTGGGGACTGGAGATATTTGTGGAGGTAGAGCGTGAGATGCGACTAATTTAAGTGCCCCGGACTCGGAGTATCCGATGCTGCACGTTGAGTGCACAGTACTAAATGACCAGGGACTGGACTACAGACGGGATCATACTTGTGGCTTTACCGAATTAGACAGGCAACCTGGTAAGGTGTTGTCTTCCACGATTCCCCGCTAATCTCCGTGCCGTCTGGCAGTGTGACGGTGATAACTCTGCTGTGCTGCGCAGCCCGCTCACCGAGTATGGAATCATGCTCTCGTTTGAGTCTCTCGTAAAGGTGTAAACGCTCCTCAACATAGGCCGGCCACTCGCCCCACTGAAAGCACAACCACAGCAGGGTTAGACAGCTCCCTCCCGCACCCAGTACCGCAGGGGCAGAGTATCGGCCCCATGGGAGGGATGGTTCAGTCATTTCCCCCCCAAATAGCTCCCCAGCCTCTTTTGAAGGCTCCTTGTGGGTGTGGTTTCCCCAAACAGCAATTCTTCAACTGTGAAAGCTATTCGACTGTGGATACATCACAGGCATGCTCAATCCTCTCCTCACCCGCCACCCCCCTCCACCCCACCCATACCTCCCCCCCGAAATTCCCAAACACTCACTTCCCCACAGGAGTGATGGGAAGTCATCAGGGCAGGATCCTGGCAGATTTTTCCCATTCCCTGGCGTAGCTCTACCTCACTACTTCTTCTCTCGACCCCTCCACGGTCTCTAAATTGTCAGACTGCTTGTCCGACATACAGTTCTGGATGAGCAAAAATTTTCTCCAATTAAATATTGGGAAAACAAAAGCCATTGTTTTCGGTCCCCGCCCCAAACTCTGTTCCCTAGCCACTGACTCCATCCCTCTCCCTAACATCTGTCTGAGGCTGAACCACACTGTTTGCAACCTTGGTGTCATATTTGACCCTGAAATGAGCTTCTGACCACATATCCGCAGCATAACAAAGACCGCCTACTTCCGCCTCCGTAACATCGCCCGTCTCCGCCCTTGCCTCAGCTCATCCGCTGCTGAAACCCTCATCCATGCCTTTGTTACCTCTAGACTTGACTATTCCAACGCACTCCTGGCTGGCCTCCCACATTCCACCCTACGTAAACTTGAGGTCATCCAAAACTCGGCTGCCCGTGTCCTAACTCGCACCAAGTCCCGTTCGCCCATCACCCCTGTGCTCGCTGACCTACATTGGCTCTCAGTTAAGCAGCGCCTCGATTTCAAAATTCTCATCCTTGTTTTCAAATCCCTTCCTATCTCTGTAATCTCCTTCAGCCCCACAACCCCCGAGATATCATCGCTCCTCTAATTCTGCCCTCTTGAGGATCCCTGATTATAATCGCTCAACCTTTGGTGGCCATGCCTTCTGTTGCCTAGGCACTAAGCTCTGGAATTCCCTGCCTAAACCTGTCCGCCTCGCTACCTCGCTTGTCTCCTTTAAGACGCTCCTTAAAACCTACCTCTTTCACCAAGCTTTTAGTCACCTGCCCTAATTTATCCTTATGTGGATCGGTGTCAAATTTTTTGTCTTAAAATACTCCTGTGCAGCGCCTTGGGACGTTTTACTACGTTAATGGCGCTATATAAATACAAGTTGTTGTTGTTGCAGTAGAGTCAGAGAAGCCAATTACAGAACCCCAACTGTTCCCTTGGGTGAGATCAGTGAGCCCAACATAGCCTGAGGATCAAATCTAGTAACAGGCCAGTCACTCAAACAAATATCCTGGGAGGAGCAACTCTGAGCGACACAGAGAACCGCTCACAGGATGTGATGCTGAGATGGTCAAATAGTTAATATTGCATCTTAGTTGAAAGATGTTAGTCTCAGTTGGTAGCACACTCACCTCTGAGTCAGAAGGTTGTGGGTTCAAGTCCCATTCCAGGGACTTGAGCACATAAAGCTCGGCTGACACTCCAGTGCAGTGCTGAGGGAGTGCTGCACTGTTGGAGGTGCCGTCTTTCAGATGACACGTTAAACCGAGGTTCCGTCTGCTCTCTCAGGTGGGCATAAAAAAATCCCATGGCAGCATTTCGAAGAAGAGCAGGGGAGATATCCCCGGTGTCCTGGCCAATATTTATCCTTCAATCAACATAACAAAAACAGATTATCTGGTCACATTGCTGTTTGTGGGACCTTGCTGTGCGCAAATTGGCTGTCGCGTTCCCACATTACAACAGTGACTCCACTTCAAAAGTACTTAATTGGCTGTAAAGCGCTGAGACACATCTGTTAGTCGTGAAAGGGGCTATATAAATGCAAGGCCCGTATTTTCCGATGCCTACGAGTGTGTACGGACTGTGTACACACCCGTAGGGACATCAGAAATGCCGGTTTCAGGCATGTGAAGCGCATGCGCAGAAAACTGACATTTCCGATCTGTCAAGAATGCTCGACAGATCGGACGCCTGCCCAAGAGAAGGGCCTCTGCGGGGAGAGAGTTCCGCTTTCTGCAGAACCTCCACCCGCAGAAAACCCTTAGAAATCTTACGCCTGGTAAAAGCAAGCGTCAGGCCTGCTTTTACCAGCATAAGAGTTGAAAAAAAGTTTTTAAAAAACCACTCATTTATAATTTCAAAATACTTTTAAAAAAGTTAAGTTTATTTTTAGCCCCGTAAAAAACATTACTTTTTTCAAAAAATTAAATTTGTTTAAAATATTTAATTTATTGTAATTTTAACTCATTTTAAAAACGTGATTTGTTTTTAAAATTTATTTAATGTTTTACTGTGTTTTTGGGGTGATCGCCATTCATATATTTGACAGGTCTATCTGTCAAAAGTATGAAGGGAGATTCCCTTCTCCTATTGGTTGGCCTGCCCACGTGATCCCAGGGACGCTTGCGAACTGCATGCGCCTCTGGGATATGTGGGCCCTGCGCATTTCGAGTTTGGAGAGGCCCAGGAGCGGATGTGTCAGGACCTCGGGAGCCCTCAGGTAAGTTCGTAGATTTTTTTCCCCGATAGGAGGCATCCGCACGCAGGAAGCCTATCGGAAATTACGGGCCAAAGTCTGTCTTTCTTTTTTCTTAAGAAGGGGGATAGAACATGTCCAGGGAATTATAGACCAGTCAGCTTAACATCGGTGGTCAAAAAAAAAATGGAATCCCTACTAAAGGAGAAAATAGAAGAGCATCTAGAAACCAGAAACATAGTAATGAATACGAACATACGAATTAGGAGCAGGATTAGGGCCTTCGAGCCTGCTCCGCCATTCAATATCATGGCTGATCCGATTACTCCACATTCCCGCCTACCCCCGATAACTTTTCACCCCCTTGCTTACCAAGAATCTATCTACCTCTGCCTTAAAAATATTCAAAGACTCTGCTTCCACCGCCCTCTGAGGAAGAGAGTTCCAAAGACTCACGACCCTCTGTGAGAAAAAATTTCTCCTCATCTCTGTCTTAAATGGGCGACCCCTTATTTTTAAACAGTGACCCCCTAGTTCTAGATTCTCCCACAAGAGGAAACATCCTCTCCACATCCAGCCTGTCCAGACCCCTCAGGATCTTATACGTTTCAATCAAGTCACCTCTTACTCTTCTAAACTCCAGCGGATACAAGCCTAGCCTGTCCAACCTTTCCTAATAAGACAACCCGCCCATTCCAGGTATTAGTCTAATGAACCTACTCTGAACTGCTTCCAACGCATTTACATCCTGCCTTAAATGAGTCGTCCAATACTGTACACAGTACTCCAGATGTGGTCTCACCAGTGCCCTGTATAACTGAAGCATAACCTCCCTACTTTTGTATTCAATTCCCCTCGCAATAAACGATAACATTCTATTAGCTATCCTAATTACTTGCTGTACCTGCATAGTAACCTTTTGCAATTCATGCACTAGGACACCCAGATCCCTCTGCATCTCAGAGCTCTGCAATCTCACCATTTAGAGAATATGCTTCTTTTTTATTCTTCCTGCCAAAATGGACAACTTCAGCATGGATTTCAAAAGGGAAAGTCTTGCTTGACCAACCTCATAGAATTTTTGAAGGGGTAACAGAGAGAGTAATGCAGTAGATGTAACTTATCTAGATTTCAAAAGGCCTTCGATAAGGTACCCCATAATAGACTGATGAACAAGGTCAGAGAATGCGGAGTCAGGGGACAAGTAGCAGAATGGATAGCTAGCTGGCTTCAAGACAGAAAGCAGAGAGGAGGGGTAAAGGGTAGCTATTCACAGTGGCAGAAGGTGGGTAGTAGTGTTCCACAAGGATCAGTGCTGGGACCACTGCTGTTCACAATTTACATTAACAATTTAGACTTTGGAATCAAAAACAATTTCTAAATTTGCAGATGACACCAAATTGGTGGGGGTGGGGGGGTTAGTCAATACTGAGGAGGACTGCAACAAATTGCAGGAGGACATTAATAAACTTGCAGAATGGGCATATAATTGACAAATAAAGTTCAATACAGATAAATGTGAGGTATTACATTTTGGTAGGAAGAATAGAGAGGTCACTTATTACTTGGAGGGTGCGAGTCTAGGTGGGGTAGAGGAACAAAGGGATCTCGGAGTACAAATACACAAATCACTTAAAGTTGCGACACAGGTTAGCAAGGCCATAAAAAAGCAAACCAAGCACTCGGGTTTATTTCATAGAGTAATAACGGCACAGAAGGAAGCCATTCGGCCCATCGAGTCCATTCCGGCTCTCTGTAGAGCAATCCAGTCAGTCCCATTCCCCCGCTCTATCCCCGTAGCCCTGCAAGTTTATTTCCCTCAAGTGCCTATCCAGACTCCCCTAGAAAACATTGAGTGTCTCCGCTTCCACCACTTCCGTCGGCAGCGAATTCCAGGTCATCACCACTCGCTGCATAAAAAAGTTTTTCCTCACAGCCCCCCTGTATCTCTTGCCTAAAACCTTAAATCTGTGTCCCCTAGTTCTTGTACCATCAACTAGTGGGAACAGCCTTTCCCCGTCTAGCCTATCCAAACCCATCATAATCTTGTACACCTCTATCAAATCACCCCTCAACCTCCTTTGCTCTAATGAAAACAAATCCAGCTTCTCCAACCTGTCCTTGTAGCTAAGATCCCCCATCCCCAGAACCATTCTGGTAAATCTCCTCTGCACCCTCTCAAGGGCCTTCACATCCTTCCTAAAGTGTGACGACCAGAACTGGACGCAATACTCCAGTTGTGGCCTAACCAGCGCTTTTTAAAGGTTCAGCATAACTTCTCTACTTTTGTACTCAATACCTCGATTTATGAAGCCCAAGATCCCATATGCTTTGTAAACCACTCTCTCAATATGTCCTGCCACCTTCAGGGACCTATGCACATTAACTCCCAGGTCCCTCTGTCCCTGCACACTCTTTAAAACTGTGCCATTAAGTGTATATTGCCTCTCCCTGTTCCTTCTGCCAAAATGCATCACCTCACACTTCTCTGCATTAAATTCCATCTGCCACTTGTCTGCTAGCCTTTCTATGTCCTGTTGCAGTCGATTGACATCATCATCACTGTTTGCTACACCCCCAAGTTTGGCGTCATCGGCAAATTTAGAAATTCTACTCTGTATTCCAATATCCAGGTCATTTATATATCTCAAAAAAAGCAGTGGCCCCAGCACTGACCCTTGGGGAACACCACTGTCTACCATCCTCTTGAAAAACAGCCATTTACCACAACTCACTGTTTTCTGTCCTTAAGCCAATTCCTTATCCAAGTCGCCACTGACCCACTTATTCCATGAGCCTCAATTTTGTTAACCAGCCTTCTAAGTGGTACTTTGTCAAACGCCTTCTGAAAATCCATGTAGACAACATCCATTGAATTCCCTTCATCAATCCTCCGTTACTTCATCAAAAAATTTAATTAGATTAGTCAAACACGATCTTCCTTTGACAAACCCGTGTTGGCTCTCCTTAATTAGCTTAAACCTCTCCAAATGCCTGTTAATTTTTTACTTGATTATTGTTTCTAAAACTTTACCCACCACTGATGTTAAACTGACCGGCCTGTATTTACTAGGATTGTCCTTACACCCTTTCTTGAACAATGGTGTCACATTTGCCACTTTCCAATCCTCAGGCACCTCCCCTGCATCTAGGGAAGATTAGAAAATTATGGCAAGCCCTTCCGCTATCTCCTCCCCGAATTCCCTTAGCCACCTGGGATGCAGCCATCTGGACCAGGCGACTTGTCCACTCTAAGCATACCCAGCCTTTCTAGTACATCCTGTCTATCAATTTTCACCCCTTCCATTGCTTCTACCTTTTCCACTTCTACCGATACTTTATCAGCATCCACCTCCTTAGTAAACATCGATACAAAGTACTCATTGAATATTCTAACCTTGCCCTGCGCCTCTAAGCATATATCACCTTCATTGTCTCTAATAGGCCCCACCTCACCTCTTACTACCAGCTTACTGTTTACATGCCGGTAGAAGATTTTTGGGTTCCCTTTTATGTTAAACGCCATTCTACTCTCATATTCTCTCTTTGCCAATCTTATTTTCATCTTCACTTCCCCTCTCAACTTATCGTATTTGGTCTGGTTCTCCCTTGAAGAATTCACCTGACATGCATCATACGCCCTCTTTTATGTTTCATCATCTTCTCTATCTCCCTCATCATCCAAGGAGCCCTTGCTTTGGTTCCCTTACCCATCCCTCTTGTTGTAATGTACCTAGCCTGTACTTGGAACATCTCCTCCTTAAAGATCACCCATTGTTCCGTTACAGTTTTTCTGGTCAGTCTCTGGTTCCATTTTACCCTGGCTAGATCCTTTCGCATCCCAGAGGTATAGAATTGAAAGGTAGGGAAGTTATGCTGAACCTGTATCGAACTTTGGTTAGACCACACTTATACTGCGTACAGTTCTGGTCGCCATATTATAAAAAGGATATAGAGGCACTGGAGAGGGTGCAGAGAAGATTTACAAGGATGATACCAGAAATGCGAGGGTATACATATGAAGAAAGGATGAACAGACTGGGTTTCTTTTCTCTTGAAAAAAAGGGTGATGGGTGACCTAATAGAGGTCTTTAAAATTATGAAAAGTTTTGATAGAGTGGGTACAGATGAGGTGGAGGGCTGTTGTAGGCTGCAAAGAGACATTGATAGGATGCAGAGCTGGGTCGAAAAATGGCAGATGGAATTTAACCCTGATAAGTGCGAGGTGATTCATTTTGGTAGGGCAAATTTGAATAAGGATTACAGGGTCAACGGCAGGGTTCTGAGGAACGTGGAGGAACTGAGGGATCTGGGGGTTCATATCCACAGATCTCTGAAGTTTGCCACTCAAGTGGATAGAGCAGTAAAGAAGGGCTATAGTGTGTTAGCGTTTATTAACAAGGGGTTTGAGTTTAAGAACCGTGAGGTTATGCTACAACTGTACAGGACCTTGGTGAGACCACATTTGGAATAGTGTGTGCAGTTCTGGTCACCTCACTATAGGAAGGACGTGGAAGCATTGGAAAGAGTGCAAAGGAGATTTACCAGGATGCTGCCTGGTTTGGGGGGGGAGGTCTTATGAGGAAAGATTGAGGGAGCTAGGGCTTTTCTCTTTAGAGTGGAGGAGGATGAGAGGCGACTTAATAGAGGTTTATAAGATGATGAGGGGGATAGATAGAGTGGATGTTCAGAGACTATTTCCTCGGGTGGATGTAGCTGTTACAAGGGGGCATAACTATAAGGTGCATGGGGGGAGATATAGAAGGGATGTCCGAGGTAGATTCTTTACTCAGAGAGTGGTTGGGGTGTGGAATGGACTGCCTGCTGTGATAGTGGAGTCGGACACTTTAGGAACTTTCAAGCGGTTATTGGATAAGCACATGGAGCACACCAGAATGATAGGGAGTGGGATAGCTTGATCTTGGTTTCGGACAATGCTCGGCACAACATCGAGGGCCGAAGGGCCTGTGCTGTACTGTTCTATGTTCTATGTTCTATGTTCTATGTTCTATGTTCTATGTTCTATGTTCTATGTTCTATGTTCTATGTTCTATGTTCTATGTTCTAGAACGTTTCCACTTGTGGGGAAGAGCATAACTAGAGACCATCAATATAAGATAGTCACCAAGAAATCCAATAGGGAATTCAGAAGAAACATCTTTACCCAAAGTGTGGTGAGAATGTGGAACTCGCTACCACAGGGAGTGGTTGAAGCAGAAAGTATAGCTGCATTTAAGGGGAGGCTAGACAAGCATATCAGGGAGAAGGGAATAGAGGGTTATGCTGAGTTAGATGAGGAAAGACGGGAGGAGGCTCGAGTAGAGCATAAACGCCAGCATGGACTGGTTGGGCCGAATGGCCTGTTTCTGTGCCGTATATCCTATGTACATCAGTCGTGTGGTGAACAAACTGAAAGACACAAAACCATCAAGTCCCAGAGTGGGCCACAGCTCCTTGGACAGACCCGGGTGCAATCTGCACTCTCAGAGACTCTTCCCCACCTATTAAATCCTGTGAAAGGATTGTGTCAAGTCTCAGCTCACCTCTCAGAGGTAAATCAGAATACAGAAGTAACCTCACGTCCTCCAGCAAGCACCCACCCAGTTCCCTTCAGCCTGACCCCCTCTCACTGTCAGCAACCAAGGAACCATCTCACACAACACTGCATAGAATCATAGTATGGTTACAGCAGAGAAGGAGGCCATTCAGTCCGTCAGGTCCATGCCAGCTCCCTGCAAGAACACTTCAGCTAGTCTCACTCCCCTGCCCTTTCCCCGTAGCCCTGCACATTTTTCTCTTTCAGGTACTTATCCAACTCCCTTTTGAAAGCCGTGATTGAGTCTGCCTCCACCGCCCTTTCAGGCATTGCATTCCAGATCCTAACCACTCGCTGAGTAAAAGAGTTTTTCCTCATGTCGCCTTTGGTTCTTTTGGCAATCACCTTAAATCTGTGTCCTCTGGTTCTCGACCCTTCTGCCAATAGGAACAGTTTCTCTATCTACTCTGTCCAGACCCCTCATGATTTTGAACACCTCTATCAAATCTCCTCTCAACCTTCTCTGCTCGAAGGAGAAAAACCCCAGCTTCTCCAGTCTATCCATGTAACTGAAGTTCGTCATCCCTGGAACCATTCTCGTAAATCTTTTCTGCACCCTCTCTAACCTCTTCATATCCTTCCTAAAGTGCAGTACTCCAGTTGAGGTCAAACCAGTGTTTTATACAGGTTCATCAGAATTTCCACGCTTTTGTACACGATACCTCTATTCATGAAGCCCAGGATCCCATAAGCTTTTTTAACTGCTTTCTCAACCTGCTCTGCCACCTTCAACGATTTGTGCACATATATCCCCAGGTCTCTCTGTTCATGCACCTCCTTTAGGAATCTGCCACTTGTCCATCCATTCCACCAGCCTGTCTATGTCCTCTTGAAGTCGATCACTATCATCATGTTCACTATACTTCCAAGTTTTGCGTCATCTGCAAATTTTGAAATTGTGCCCTGTACACCCACATCCAAGTTATTAATATATATCAAGAAAAGCAGTGGTCCGAGAACCAACCCCTGGGAAACACCACTGTATACCTTCCTCCAGTTGGAAAAACAACATTCACCACCACTCTCTGTTTCCTGTCACTTAGCCAATTTCATATCCATGCTGCCACTGTCCCTTTTATTCCACGGGCTTCAACTTTGCTGGCAAGCCTATTATTTGGCACTTTGTTGAATATCTTTTGGAAATCCATGTGCACCACTTCAACCGCATTGCCCTTATCAACCCTCTCTGTCACCTCATCAAAAAACTCAATCAAGTTGGTTAAACACGATTTGCTGGCTTTCCTTAATTAATCCACACTTGTCCAAGTGACTGTTAATTTTGTCCCTGATTATTGTATCTAAAAGCTTCCCCACTACTGAGGTTAAACTGACTGGCCTGCAGTTGCTCGGTTTATCTTTACACCCTTTTTTGAACAAGGGTGTAACATTTGCAATTCTCCAGTCCTCTGGCACCACCCCCGTTTCGAAGGAGGATTGGAAGATTATGGCAAGTACCTCCGCGATTTCTTCCTTCACTTCCCTCAGCGTCCTAGGATACATCCCATCTGGTCCTGGTGACTTATCGACTTTAAGTACAGCCAGCCTTTCTGGTACCTCCTCTTTATCAATTCTTATCCCATTCAGTATCTCCTCCTTCACTATGTTTATGGCAGCATCTTCTTCCTTGGTGAAGACAGATGCAAAGTACTTATTTAGCACCTCAGCCATACACTCTGCCTCCATGTAGCCCAGATCCCTCTGTTTTTCTACTCCATTTTGAACACTTATTTTCCAAGGAATATGTAGCCTCCTTATTTTTCCTACCAAAATGTACTACTCGCACTTATCTATGTTGAAATTCATTTGCCAATTACACACCCATTCTGCAAGGTTATTAATGTCTTTCTGTAGTGCTGTGCAGGTTAGTTCTGTGCTCACAGTCCAAGTTGTGTTTAATTCTTAGTGGGGAACAAGAATGATCTGGGACCCGGTCTGTTCAGGGAACCAGAGTCCCCAGGGCCTGGGACAGTCAACTTTCTGAGAAATCTGTACAAGTTACTGGCTGGAGCAGTTCCTGGGACCAGTCCCACACCCACCTCATCCACCATCAGTAACTGGGACAGTCTTTGCTTCCTACTTCTCACTCAAAGCCATAATCATTTTCATCACTCTTCAGAGCAGCACGAATGAAATGCGTGACTGCAGTACACCATGCTGTCCATTTACCCTCTGATCCCAAAACAAGCGCTCTACTCGGAGCTCCGGCACGGCAAGAGAGCCCCAGGTGGGCAGAGGAAACACTTCAAGGACACCCTCAAAGCCTCCTTGAAAAAGTGTAACATCCCCACCGACACCTGGGAATCCCCGGCCCAAGACCGCACAAAGTGGAGGAGAAGCATCCGGGAAGGCGCCGAACACCTCGAGTCTCTTCGCCGGGAGCAAGCAGAAGCCAAGCGCAGGCAGCACAAGGAGCGCACGTCAACCCAAGCACCCCACCCACCCGCCCCTTCAACCATCGTCTGCCCCGCCTGTGACAGAGACTGCAGGTCCCGCATTGGACTCATCAGTCACCTGAGAACTCATTTTTAATGTGGAAGCAAGTCATCTTCGGTTCCAAGGGACTGCCTAAGAGAAAGAGAACCCTGGGGAAACTCTCAGGGTTATAGGGGGGCAGCTACAACCACCCCGATACCCATGCAGTGTCCCAGGATGGTACCTAGTTTATCGCGAGGGCTGATTGAAATACCTCTGTTGATTTGGTGTCTCCTTGAGGTGGATCGTTCTTTTCCTTCTTGCTCTTAATTTGCCTGGCCAGCTGTTGAGAGTCAGCCTCAGTCTGCGGGTTAAACCAGAGCAAAACCTAAAGCAGTTGCCATAACGCGACAGTCCCCGAATACTGGCAATCTGGACTACACGTTCTGAAGGGTAAATAGTCAGAGATTGTAATCACTGGTCAGTGAGACAGTAACAAGAGGCACAAATTGATGATGGTCACAAAAAATATTGAAATGGAACCTATGTATTTTGCAGCAGAGCTCACTGAACAGTAATTGGGAGCAGGAACCGAGGCTTGTTCCCCTCTAACCCACTGGCACGAAGGGCAATTGTACCCACATACTGTTACCCTGGCTGGAATCAGCTGACACAGCAAACATCAGCAGACTATTTACTGACTGGCTAAATAATGAATAAACCGCCCAAAACACACAGGGCTAGTTTAAAACTAAAAGGAGAGTTGGCGAAGTATTCTGCCGAGCATCACTGGAGTTTAATGAAGCACAGCTAGTTTCAGAGGCCATGTGTATTGTAGACGTGTACGCTCAGCAGCAGCAGATCTTCTGAGCCCGAGAAATGCGACCTGGGTCAGCGAACTCACTGAAGGGTATTTACCCAATCACCAGCAGGACCGAGAATTGCAAACAGCTCCCAGTCAGCATGGTAGTGCCCAGTTTCTACAGGGGGCAGGGGCAGGGTCAGCGGCCAGTCACAGTGACCATACCTGAGTAAAAATGTCCAGCGGAGTATTCGGACTCCGCGATCCTACCTGGGCTCCGGAGGCGGTGCTGTGTGGCGGTGAGGCCCGGGCGGTGGGCGGCCCTCTCCCCAGCTCCGCCCGCAGGCTCCGCTCCAGGTGCAGCCGCCGGTACTTGAGTTTCTCGTTCTCCTCTCTGAGGCTCCGCAGCTCCGGGCCGCCCGCCGGCTCCTCGTCCTGGCGCTGCAGCCGCTCCATCGCCACGCTGAGCCAACGGACCTGCGCCTCCTGCCCAGCCAGGCGCTGCGCCAAAGCCGCCGCCGCCATCCCGCTCGCCCCCGGCCCCGCACTGAGCGCTCCCGGCACCGCGCAGCCGCACTGAGCGCTCCCGGCACCGCGCAGCCGCACTGAGCGCTCCCGGCCCCGCGCAGCCGCACTGAGCGCTCCCGGCCCCCGGCCCCGCACTGAGCGCTCCCGGCCCCCGGCCCCGCACTGAGCGTTCCCGGCACCGCGCAGCCGCACTGAGCGCTCCCGGCCCCCGGCCCCGCACTGAGCGCTCCCGGCCCCGCGCAGCCGCACTGAGCGCTCCCGGCCCCCGGCCCCGCACTGAGCGCTCCCGGCCCCGCGCAGCCGCACTGAGCGCTCCCGGCCCCCGGCCCCGCACTGAGCGTTCCCGGCACCGCGCAGCCGCACTGAGCGCTCCCGGCCCCGCGCAGCCGCACTGAGCGCTCCCGGCCCCCGGCCCCGCACTGAGCGCTCCCGGCCCCGCGCAGCCGCACTGAGCGCTCCCGGCCCCGCACTGAGCGCTCCCGGCTCTCGGCCCCACACTGAGCGCTCCCGGCACCGCGCAGCCGCACTGAGCGCTCCCGGCACTGCGCAGCCGCACTGAGCGCTCCCGGCACCATGGGAACAGGAGAAGGCCGTTCAGCCGCTCGAGCCTTTTCCGCCATTCGATGAGCTGCTGGTTGATCTTTACCTCATAACCATCTGCCGGCCGTTTCGTATCCTCAATACCCAACAAAATCTATCAATCTCAGTTTTGAAGTTTTCATTTGACCCCCCAGCTTCAACAGCTTTTTGGGGGAGAGAATTCCAGAATTCCACGACCCTTTTGAGTGAAGAAACGCTTCCTGACATCTCCCCTGAACGGCCCCCACCGCACTCCCGCCCCCATCCAGTCCCCGTCCCAGTCCCAGTCCAGCCACCGATTGCACCGGGACAGCTCCAGTTCCAGCACCGGGACAGCTCCAGTTCCTGCTCCGGAATAGCTCCAGTTCCTGCTCCGGAATAGCTCCAGTTCCAGCACCGGGACAGCTCCAGTTCCAGCACCGGGACAGCTCCAGTTCCTGCTCCGGAATAGCTCCAGTTCCAGCACCGGGACAGCTCCAGTTCCAGCACCAAAACAGCTCCAGTTCCAGCACCAAAACAGCTCCAGTTCCTGCTCCGGGACAGCTCCAGTTCCTGCTCCGGAATAGCTCCAGTTCCAGCACCGGGACAGCTCCAGTTCCAGCACCAAAACAGCTCCAGTTCCAGCACCAAAACAGCTCCAGTTCCTGCTCCGGGACAGCTCCAGTTCCTGCTCCGGGACAGCTCCAGTTCCTGCTCCGGGACAGCTCCAGTTCCTGCTCCGGGACAGCTCCAGTTCCTGCTCCGGGACAGTTCCAGTTCCAGCACCGGGACAGCTCCAGTTCCAGCACCAAAACAGCTCCAGTTCCAGCACCAAAACAGCTCCAGTTCCTGCTCCGGGACAGCTCCAGTTCCTGCTCTGAAACAGCTCCAGTTCCAGCACCGGGACAGCTCCAGTTCCAGCACCAAAACAGCTCCAGTTCCTGCTCTGGAATAGCTCCAGTTCCAGCACCGGGACAGTTCCAGTTCCAGCACCGGGACAGCTCCAGTTCCTGCTCCGGAATAGCTCCAGTTCCTGCTCCAGTTTGGCAAACAATGTGAAATATTCACCTGCAGATGCTTTGGGCACAGACTAGACACTTTCATAAGGAGTGTATAGCAAAAGCTGGAGTTCCTTGGCTACGTAGAGAAAATAAAATGAGACTTAAAAAAAGAGGCTGATGCCAATTCTAGGCCTAATTATATGAAAATAGTAAATATCGAGGGGAAGCAAAAAAGGTAGAAAGGGTATAAGGAAAGACACGGATCAAAAAGGGAAATAGCAAAGAATTTTATAAACACAAAAAAGGACAAAATGGTTAAAGAAATGGTAGGGCTGATTAGAGATGAAAAACAAAATCTTCTCATGGAGGGTGAAGGAATGGTGGAGATACTAAATGAGGACTGTGGTAGTGAGAATAAATGGTACAGGACCAGGTGAAGCAATTAGCTGAGATAACTCCAGATAAGGTCGGAATAAAAAGGTTAGTGGCTCCAGCTCTGACGGCTGCATCCTAGCGTGAAGTCAGAGAGGGAACCGCAGAGGCTGTGACTATGGTCTTTCAAACATCCTTAGACATGGAAGTTGTACCAGAGGTCTGGGAGATGCCTCTGTAAGACCTCTGTTCAAAAAGGGAGACCTGGATAATCCAAGTGACGATGGAGTAGTCAGCCTAACATCGATCGTGTCACACGACTTGTGTGTATCCCCGCTGGAGTGGATCTAATCACAGAACAAATGGGAAACTGTTCAACCTCCGTCGCCTCCAGTCCAGATCCAAGGTCATCCCTTCCTCTGTCGTCGAATTACAGTATGCAGACGACACTTGCGTCTGCGCACACTCGGAGGCCGAACTCCAAACCATCGTTAACACCTTCACCGAAGCGTACAAGAGCATGGGCCTTACACTAAACATCCATAAGACAAAGGTCCTCTACCAACCTGCCCCCGCCACACAGTACTGCCCCCCGATTATCAAAATCCATGACAAGGCCTTGGACAACGTGGACCACTTTCCATACCTCGGGAGCCTACTGTCAACAAGGGCAGACGTCGATGACGAAGTCCAACACCGCCTTCAGTGTGCCAGTGCAGCCTTCGGTCGCCTGAGGAAAAGAGTGCTTGAAGACCAGGACCTCAAACCCAGCACCAAGCTCATGGTCTACAGAGCAGTAGTGATACCCGCCCTCCTGTATGCCTCAGAGACATGGACCAAGTACATCAGGCACCTCAAAGCACTGGAGAGGTACCACCAACGCTGCCTCCGCAAGATCCTGCAAATCCATTGGCAGGATAGGCGCACCAACGTCAGTGTTCTCACTCAGGCCAACATTCCCAGCATCGAAGCTTTGACCACGCTCGATCAGCTCCGATGGACAGGTCACATCGTCCGCATGCTCGATACGAGACTCCCAAAACAAGCGCTCTACTCGGAGCTCCGACACGGCAAGAGAGCCCCAGGTGGGCAGAGGAAACGCTTCAAGGACACCCTCAAAGCCACCTTGAAAAAGTGCAACATCCCCACCGACACCTGGGAATCCCTGGCCCAAGACCGTACAAAGTGGAGGAGAAGCATCCAGGAAGGTGCCGAATACCTCGAGTCTCTTCGCCGGGAGCAAGCGGAAGCCAAGCGCAAACAGCGGAAGGAGCGCACGTCAACCCAAGCACCCCACCCACCCGCCCCTTCAACCACCGTCTGCCCCACCTGTGACAGAGACTGTAGGTCCCGCATTGGACTTATCAGTCACCTGAGAACTCATTTTTAATGAGGAAGCAAGTCATCTTCGGTTCCAAGGGACTGCCTAAGAAGAAGAAGAGAAGAAGAAGGATTCTAGTGATCAGAATACAGGATAAAATTAATTCTCACCTGGAAAGATATGGGCTAATTAAAAATAATGGGCAGGTTGTGTCTAACAAATTGAACAGAATTCTTGAGGAAATAATGCAGTGTATTGATACAGGAAATGCAGTGGATGTTGTGTATATGGATTTTCAAAAAGCATTTGATAAGGTGAGCCAAAGGAGAATTGTAATAAAGTGAAGGCACACTGCTAAAGGGAATGTGGCAGCACGAGTAGTGAGTTAGTTAGAGGAGAGGAAGGAGAGAGTTGTGGTTAATAGATGTTTTTCAGACTGCAAGGACAAACAGTGGAGTCTTCCAGGGGTCAGTATTGGGACCATTGTTATTCTCAAATTTTATAAATAATGTGGACTTGGGTGTAGAAGGCTATATAGAGAAATGGATTGGGCATATAAAAATCAGATGACATTTAATGCAGAGAAATGTGAAGTGATACACTTTGGGAACAAGAATAAGGAGGGGACAAATACACGAAATGGTAAAACTTTAAAGGAAGTCGAGAGGGAGACTCAGGGGGTTCAGATCTTTTAAAATGGGAGGGTGACTTGTTAAAATTGTAAAGAAGCGTTGATTGGGGAACGAGGATGACTGACACAGCTGCTCCCCGGGAACACGCAGCATTCTACCATTCTGGGCACACCCCAAGCCCCAAAAGCTTTTGTTTTACTCAGGGTGGGATCTCCGGCACAACAAGCGGTGGATTCAGAGAGAACATAAAGAGCAGGAAATATCTTGCCTTATAAAATAAAATTAAATAAAACTACGTATTTTCAGAGTAATGACACCAAACAAAACCGTCTAAAGGCAGCCTGATCTGCGGGCATCTACGCTTGCAATTAAATCAGAGAATTTGAATTTCTGGCAGTGAGGGGCCATCAGACTCAGTGATTCCATAGACCCTGGACTGAAGCCCTGATTAACTGGCTGACAAACAAACAATGAACTGTACCCCACTGAGAGTCAATGCCTGTGGAACCCGTACTGCAGCAAGAGTCAGTGTCTGTGGAACCCGTATCCCAATGAGAGTCAGTGTCTGTGGAACCCGTACCCCAGTGAGAGTCAGTGTCTGTGGAACCCATACCCCAGTGAGAGTCAGTGTCTGTGGAACCCATACCCCAGTGAGAGTCAGTGTCTGTGGAACCCATACCCCAGTGAGAGTCAGTGTCTGTGGAACCCGTACCCCAGTGAGAGTCAGTGTCTGTGGGACCCGTACCCCAGTGAGAGTCAGTGTGTGTGGAACCCGTACCCCAGTGAGAGTCAGTGTGTGTGGAACCCGTACCCCAGTGAGAGTCAGTGTCTGTGGAACCCGTACCCCAGTGAGAGTCAGTGTCTGTGGAACCCGTACCCCAGTGAGAGTCAGTGCCTATGGAACCCATACCCCAGTGAGAGTCAGTGCCTATGGAACCCATACCCCAGTGAGAGTCAGTGCCTATGGAACCCATACCCGAGAACCTTTGGATGAGGACGTGAGAAAATTGGAAGGATAAGATTAACCCTTTCCATTTCCCACCACCCTGTTATCAAAACCATGAAGAGTGGATTCAGGTCAGACTGACCAAGGAGCACAGATTCCTGCTGGGATGAGTCAGACTTAATCAATCAATGGTGGGTGAGGATGATTGAAAATCCCTAACTTGTCATAATCCTCTTATCCATTGAGCACGGAGTGAGCTCCTTGTGTGTCTGTCTGCTTCAGTCTCTGTTTGTGTCAGAGATCTACTGTAAACAGATCTCACAATGTGTCAGTCTCGCCAGCTGCCAAATGATGTGCATTTTATTTGCTGATCAGTGCATCGCTAAAGCACAGGAAGAAATTTTGGTTTCATTTCTAAGTGACTACATGTTCCGTGACACCACACTCTGCTGGCTGGGCAAACCAGAGAGGAGATACAACCAGACATCATGTGTACAGCAGAGGAACATTGGGCTGCTGAGAAATCACCGCGAGAGAATCAGGAGAGAGCTGGATGTGAGCAAAATCCTTCTGCACCTGGTGAATTGCAAGGTGTTCTCTCTGGCAGAGCACCAGGAGATCCTGTCCCATCAGTGTAGAGGCCAACGGGCAGATGCCTTCATGGAGAGACTTTGTTTGAAAGGTCCCCACGCGTTCTCTGTCTTCTGTTCTGCCCTGGAGGATGTCTGTCCCACTCTACTTCCTTGCTTCACTCTGGACTGTGAAGGTGAGGCCCTGGGCTCTCCAATACTCATTACAGGTCACACAGACACAAACCTGCAGTGCTGCAAACACCCAACAGGCCAGTCAGCACCTTACAGAGAAAAACACAGCTCAATGATTCGGGTGGGACTCTTCATTACAACGCAAGCTCACCACTGGATCGTTAACCTGTTGTTAACATGTTACACTGGACTGTACGGCACTGTTACACCGGACTGTACGATACTGTTACACTGGACTGTATGGCACTGTTACACCGGACTGTACGATACTGTTACACTGGACTGTATGGCACTGTTACACCAGCTGTACGATACTGTTACAATGGACTGTACGACACTGTTACACCAGCTGTACAACACTGTTACAATGGACTGTACGACACTGTTACACCAGCTATACGATACTGTTACACTGGACTATACGACACTGTTACACCAGCTGTACGATACTGTTACACTGGACTGTACAACACTGTTACACCAGCTGTACGATACTGTTACACTGGACTGTACGACACTGTTACACCAGCTGTACGATACTGTTACACTGGACTGTACAACACTGTTACACCGGACTGGACGACACTGTTACACTGGACTGTACGGCACTGTTACACCAGCTGTACGATACTGTTACACCAGCTGTACGATACTGTTACACCGGACTGGACGACACTGTTACACCAGCTGTACGATACTGTTACACTGGACTGTACAACACTGTTACACTGGACTGGACGACACTGTTACACTGGACTGGACGACACTGTTACACTGAACTGTAAGACACTGTTACACCGGACTGTACGACACTGTTACACTGGACTGTATGACACTGTTACATCGGACTGTACGACACTGTTGCACTGGACTGTACGACACTATTACACTGGACTGTACGATACTGTTACACTGGACTGTACGACACTGTTACATCGGACTGTATGACACTGTTACACCGGACTGTACGACACTGTTACACTAGAGTGCTAGACACTGTTATATTACACTGCATGACACTGTTATAGTCCAGAAAATGTTGTAAAAACACAGCAGGTTAGTCGGAATCTGAATGAGAAAAGTCTGGTGAATTTGTGACTATGTTGGGCTGTAATTTGTTGTGGATCTGTAGTTTATACCCAGGGTGCATTTTGCTTTTGAAGAAACCAACAGAAAACCTTAGAATGAGGCCTTTAATAACAGAGCAGAGCTCCCAGCTTTCAGCTCCTGGTGTTAATCATTCAAGCAAACACATACTATGTGCAGAACGAACAGAAATGAAGCTGATTAAATACGTTCAGTGTAGTGTGTGTGTTTTTAGGCTGTGAATGCCCTGGGTTAGTCCAGCATCTCTCTGCATAACACAGCAGCTCGCAGACAGGTCTCTGTGAAATTGATCGATCTTCTCACCTGTCTGGAGACTTAAAGCCGTCAGTCCTGTTAATCCAGAGTGGGGTTTAAAGGGGCTGTGTGCTAATCACACGGCAAACCTGTATCTGTACAAACAGCCTGAGGCTGGGGATCACTCCTGTCACCTAGCTGGGAGAATGGTTCAGGCAGTGTATGTTGCTTATCACAGACCTCCCCTTTTGTTCTTTTATTCCTTCCCCCAGCCTCCCACTGGCTTTTTTATCTGTTTCATTTCCTGCTTTTTTCTCAGTTCTGACGAAGGGTATTCAACCTGAAACGTTAACTTTGTTTCTCTCTCCACGGATGTTGCCTGGCCTGCTGAGTTTTTCCAGCGTTTTCTGTTGTTATTTCAGTTTTCCAGCATCCGCAGTATTTTGCTATTGTATCAGTGTATGTTGTGTATTGTCTTGTTAACATTGTCCCTAAAAAGAAAAGCTTTGGAGTGAGCTTTGGGGCAGGTGACAGGCCTGTAACTGAAGCACCGGGGGATGGGGGTTTGTGTTTATCAGTAAATGACCTCATTACATCACATTTAATTAAGTGTTAATCGGCTGATGAATTATTCATGTATGACAATTTACAGCACAGTGTCTCAGTGTGGAACTGCACCACCTGTTGTACAAACCCACACAGACCAGAATGGTGCCAGGTTCCATCCCTGCTCCTGAATTAACTGATTCCCCTCCCTAGCCCAGGGGAGCTCAGCATAGACCTGGAAGGTGCTGGAACCTGTGTTACTGACAGTCACTCGATGGGGAACTGCTGCCAAACGAAACCCAAAAGCGTGACCCATAGCCAGACCTGCAGTGTAACACACCCCAGCCACTGGTGTGGGATGTGCCTATAATTACAGGCCGCACTGCTCTTCCACAACACACTCCCCGACAGGGCCTGAGCTCGCTCTTATGCTAATTTCAAGAAACCGTAATTGGAATCTTCACCAAGTATCTGTGCTGCCAGAAAGAAAGAAAGACTTGCATTTATATAGCGCCTTTCACGACCAGCAGACGTCTCAAAGTGCTTTACAGACAATGAAGTACTTTGGCCTGATTGTGGTGATACTGTCACCATTTAAACCTTTCCTCAAGTTCTCCCAACACCTGCAATCTGCTGTTCTCCAGGATTTAAGAAGCAGTCGGAATGTCTCTGGGCCCACCGTGTGCCGTCATTAACTGAGTGTGAGCAGTGGGCACAGACAGTCGGGATAAAGGGTTCATTCTCTAATTGGCAGGATGTGACGAGTGGTGCTCCCCAGGGATCTGTTCTGGGACCTCAGCTTTTCACCATATATATCAATGACCTGGATGAAGGAATAGAGAGTTGTATATCCGAGTTTGCGGATGACATTAAGTTAGGCGGCACAATAAGTGTTGTAAATGGGAAGAGGAAGTTACAAAGGGACATAAACGGATTAAATGAGCGGGCACAACTGTGGCAGATGGAGTTTAATGTGGGCAAGTGTGAGGTCATCTACTTTAGATCTAGGAAAGACAAATCAGAATATTTTCTTAAAAGGCAAGAGACTAGGAATTGTGGAGGTGCAAAGATTTGGGAGTCCATGTACACAAATCACTAAAAGCCAGTGGACAGATACAAAAAGTAATCAAAAAGACTAATGGAATGTTGGCCTTTATCTCAAGGGGGGCTGGAATACAAAGGGGAGGAACTGATGCTTCAGTTGTACAGAGCTCTGGTCAGACCCCATCAGAAGTACTGCATTTAGTTCTGGGCACTGCACCTCAGGAAGAATATATTGGCCTTGGAGGAGGTATAGCACAGATTCACCAGAATGATAGCAGGGCTTAAAGGGTTAAATTATGAGGACAGGTTGCATAAAGTTGGCTTGTATCACCTTGAGTTTAAAAAGTTGAGGGGTGATCGAATCAAGATGTTTAAACTGATAAAAATGGTTCAATAGGGTAGATACAGCACCAGATAATCGTGAACAGCAAACATACTGGCAGCACCAGGTAATGGTGGAGTGTGAGTATCAGGGACGTTACGTTCCACTCCAGTCTTTGTTTAATATTAAAGGTGGGGAAGAAAATCTGAGTCTTGGGAGCAACAATTTTTTAAACATTTTCTTTATTTTCTCAGCTCCATTTTTTGGCCGATTCAAGGAGCCTTTGTCCTGTGAAAAGACCATCAGAGAGGAGCAGGAATGGAAAGCACCACGATTGAGGGGCAGACCCAGCCCAGGGGCGCAATGGCAGTCGCCTGCGGGTAAACGCTCCGTCTGCTTTAGCGAGCAGCGGTAAGTCAAGTCTCAGTTTGATCAACCTGGCATCAGTGTCGTATTGTACTGGAGAAATTAATGGGACTAAGTGGCGACAAATCCCCTGGACCTGACGACCTGCATCCTAGGGTTTTAAAAGAGGTAGCTGCAGAGATAGTGGATGCATTGGTATTAATCTTCCAGAATTCCCTAGATTCTAGAACAGTTCCCAAGGATTGGAAGGTAGCAAACATAACCCCGCTATTTAAGAAAGGAGGAAGAGGAAAAAATGGGAAGCCATGATCTTATTGAATGGCGGAGCAGGCTCGAGGGGCCTTATGGCCTACTCCTGCTCTTATTTCTTATGTTCTTATGGGCCAGTTAGCCTGACATCAGTGGTAGGCAAAATGCTAGAATCTATTATTAGGGACGTGGTAACAGGGCACTTAGAAAATCGTAATGTGATAAGGCAGAGTCAACATGGTTTTATGAAAGGGAAATTGTGTTTGACAAATCTGTTCGAGATTTTTGAAGATGTAACTAGCAGGATAGATAAGGGGGAACCAGTGGATGTGGTGTTTTTGGATTTTTAAAAAGCATTCGATAAGGTGCCACACAAGAGGTTATTACACAAAATTGGGACTCATGGGATTGGGGGTAATATATTAGCATGGATTGAGGATTGGTTAATGGACAAAAAACAGAGAGTAGGAATAAACGGGACTTTTTCGGGTTGGCAGGCTGTAACTAGCGGGTTACGGCAATGATCAGTGCTTGGGCCTCAGCTATTTACAATCTATATTAATGACTTAGATGAAAGGACTGAGTGTAACGTATCCAAGTTTGCTGATGATACAAAGTTAGGTGGGAAAGTAAGCTGTGAGGGGGACGCAAAGAGGCTGCAGAGAGATATAGACAGGTTGGCTGAGTGGGCAAGAACATGGCAAATGGAATACAATGTGGGGAAGTGTGAAGTTATCCACTTTGGTAGGAAAAACAAAAAAGCAGAATATTTTTTAAATGGTGAGAGACTGGGAAATGTTTGCATTCAGAGGGACCTGGGTGTCCTTGTCCATGAATCACAGAAAGTTAACATGCAGGTACAGCAAGCAATTAAAAAAGCAAATGGTATGTTAGCTTTTGTTACGAAAGGATTAGAGTATAAGAGTAAAGAAGTCTTACGACAATTATACAGGGCATTGGTGAGGCCACACCTGGAGTACAGTGTACAGTTCTGGTCTCCTTACCTAAGGAAAGACATATTGCCTTAGAGGGAGTCCAACAAAGGTTCACTAGGCTGGTTCCTGGGATGAGGGGATTGCCCTATGAGGAGAGATTGAGTAGACTGGGCCTATATTCCCTAGGGTTTAGAAGAAAGAGAGGTGATCTAATTGAAACATTCTGAGGAGGGAGGGTGAACAGCCAGAGGTCGTGGTCCATATTGGTACCAGTGACATAGATAGAAAGAGGGATGAGGTCCTGCAGGCAGATTTTAGGGAGCCAGGAAAGAGATTAAAAAGCAGGACCTCAAAGGCAGTAATCTCCGGATACTCCCAGTGCCACGCGCGAGTGAGTATAGAAATAGGAGGATAGCGCAGATGAATGCATGGCTGGAGAGATGGTGCAGGAGGGAGGGCTTCAGATTCCTGGGGCATTGGGGCCGGTTCTGGGGGACGTGGGACCTGTACAGGCCGGACGGGTTGCACCTCAACAGAGCCGGTAACAATATCCTCGCGGGGATTTGTTAGTGCTGTTGGGGAGGATTTAAATTAAGTTGACAGGGGGATGGGCACCAGGATGTAGCATGAGAAAGAAGAAACAAAGGGCACAAAGGATTGGGAGAGACCGATAATACTAAAGTAAGAAATAGTAAGGTATTAGGTGGGGTCAGACTAAGAGAGAACACAGGATGGTCTGAGATAGGTTTACAGTGTATGTATGTGAACGCAAGAAGCATAGTAAATAAGGTTGGTGAGCTGCAGGCGCAAATAGCCACCTGGGAATATGATGTCGTGGCAATAACAGAGACCTGACTCAAAAAAGGGCAGGATTGGGTATTAAATATTCCTGGATATAGGGTGTTCAGGAAAGATAGGGAAGGAAAGATAGGAGGTGGTGTGGCAGTATTGGTTAAGGAGAATATTACAGTGCTGGAGAGAGAGGATGTTCTGGAGGGGTCCAGGACAGAATTTATTTGGTTAGAGTTAAGAAATAATAGAGGTGCCATTACACTACTAGGTGTATTCTATAGGCCACCAACTAGTGGGAAAAATATGGAGGAGCAAATTTGCAGAGAGATTACAGAGAGATGCAAGAACTATAGAGTAGTGATAATGGGGGACTTCAATTATCCTAATATAGACTGAGATAGTAATAGTGTAAAGGGCAGAGAGGGGGAGGAATTTCTGAAGTGTGTTCAGGAGAACTTTCTTGATCAGTATGTTTCCGGCCCAACGAGGAAGGAGGCATTGCTGGATCTGGTTCTGGGGAATGAGGTAGGTCAAGTGGAGCAAGTGTCAGTAGGTGAACATTTAGGGAACACTGATCATAGTATCATAAGGTTTAGATTAGCTATGGAAAAGGACAGGGAACAATCTAGAGTAAAAATATTTAATTGGAGGAAGGCCAATTTCAGTGGGATGAGAACGGATCTGGCCCGGGTAAATTGGAATCAAAGATTGTCAGGCAAAACTGTAGTGGAACAATAGGCTGCCTTTAAAAGAGGAAATAGTTTGGGTACAGTCGAGGTACATTCCCACTAGGGGGGAAGGAATGGCAACTAAAGTCAGAGCTCCCTGGATGACGAAAGAGATAGAGAGTAAGATGAAGCAGAAAAAGAGCGCGTATGACAGATGTCAGGTCGAGAATACATCTGAGAATCAGACTAAATATAGAAAGTTCAGAGGAGAAGTGAAAAAGAAAATAAGAAGGGCAAAGAGAGGGTATGAGAATAGAATGGCAGCTAACATAAAAGGTAATCCAAAAGTCTTCTATAGGCATATAAATAGTAAACGGGTAGTAAGAGGAGGGGTGGGGCCGATTAGGGACCAAAAAGGAGACCTATGCATGGAGGCAGAGGGTATGGCTGAGCTACTAAATGAGTACTCTTTGAGTACTCTGTCTTCACCAAGGAAGTAGATGCTGCCATAGACATAGTGAAGGAGGAGGTAGAGGAGATACTGGATGGGATAAGAATTGATAAAGAGGAGGTACTAGAAAGGCTGGCTGTACTTAAAGTAGATAAGTCACTTGGACCGGATGGGATGCATCCTAGGACACTGAGGGAAGTGAAGGAAGAAATTGCGGAGGTGCTGGCCATAATCTTCCAATCCTCCTTAGAAATGGGGGTGGTGCCAGAGGACTGGAAAATTGCAAATGTTACACCCTTGTTCAAAAAAGGGTGTAAAGATAAACCGAGCAACTGCAGTCCAATCAGTTTAACCTCGGTAGTGGGGAAGCTTTTAGAAACAATAATCAGGGACAAAATTAACAGTCACTTGGACAAGTGTGGATTAATTAAGGAAAGCCAGCACGGATTTGTTAAAAGCAAATCGTGTTTAACCAACTTGATCGAGTATTTTGATGAGGTAACAGAGAGGGTTGATGATGGGCAATGATGTTGACGTGGTACACATGAATTTCCAAACAGCGTTCGACAAAGTAGGCTTACCAGCAAAGTTGAAGCCCATGGAATAAAAGGGACAGTGGCAGCATGGATACGGAAATGGCTAAGTGATAGGAAACAGAGAGCAGTGGTGAACGGTTGTTTTTCAGACTGGAGGAAGGTATACAGTGGTGTTCCCCAGGGGTCGGTTCTCAGACCACTGCTTTTCTTGATATATATATTAAGGACTTGGATGTGGGTGTACAAGGCACAATTTCAAAATTTGCACATGACACAAACCTTGGAAGTATAGTGAACAATGAGGAGGATAGTGATAGACTTCAAGAGGACATAGACAGGCTGGTGGAATGGGCGGACACGTAGCAGATGAAATTTAACGCAGAAAAGTGCGAAGTGATACACTTTAGTCGAAAGAATGAAGAGAGGAAATATAAACTAAAGGGTACAATCCTAAAGGGGGTGCATGAACAGAGAGACCTAGGGGTATATGTGCACAAATCATTGAAGGTGGCAGGGCAGGTTGAGAAAGCAGTTTAAAAAAGCTATGGGATCCTGGACTTCATGAATAGAGACATAGTGTAGAAAAGCGTGGAAATTCTGATGAACCTGTATAAAACACGGGTTCGGCCTCAACTGGAGTATTGTGCCCAATTCTGGGCACCGCACTTTAGGAAGGATGTGAAGGCCCCAGAGAGGGTGCAGAAAAGATTTACGAGAATGATTCCAGGGATGAAGGACTTCAGTTACGTGGATAGACTGGAGAAGCTGGGGTTGTTCTCCTTCGAGCAGAGAAGATTGAGAGGAGATTTGATAGAGGTGTTCAAAATCATGAGGGGTCTGGACAGAGTAGAGAGAGAGAAACTGTCCCATTGGCAGAAGGGTCAGGAAACAGAGGACACAGATTTAAGGTGATTAGCAGAAGAATCAAAGGCGACATGAGGAAAAACTTTTTTACGCAGCCAGTGGTTAGGATCTGGAATGCACTGCCTGAAAGGGTGGTGGAAGCAGACTCAATCACGGCTTTCAAAAGGGAGTTGGATAAGTACCTGAAAGAAATTTTTTTGCAGGGCTACGGGGAAAGGGCGGGGGAGTGGGACTAGCTGGGTTGCTCTTGCAAGGAACCGTACGGGCTCGATGGGCCGACTGGCCTTCTTCCGTGCTGTAACCATTCTATGATTCTATGATAAAATTCTTAAGGGACTTGACAGGGTTAATGCTGGGAAAATGTTTCCCCTGGCTGGGGAATCTAGAACACGGGGTCACAGTCTCAGAATAAGGGGTCGGCCATTTAGAACTGAGATGAGGAGAAATTTCTTCACTCAAAGGGTTGAAAATCTTTGGAATTCTCGACTCCAGAGGGCTGTGGAGGCTCAGTCATTGAGTATATTCAAGACAGAGATCGATAGATTTTTGGGAACTAAGGGAATTAAGGGATATGGGGATAGTGCGGGAAGGTGGAGCTGAGGTAGAAGATCAGCCATGATCTTGTTGAATGGCTCGAAGTGCAAAATGGCCGACTGCAGCTCCTATTTCTTATGTTCTTATTCTTGGGGTGAAACTGGCTTCAGTGGAAAGGAAAATGAATATACGTTGACACCACGCCCGATTTACAGGCACCCGAGCATGCCACATGGCTGACAGCATGACGCGATCATTCCGCGCCAGAACAACACCACCCGCCATATTGGTAAAGGCCCCAGTAGAGGCGTCCAGGGCCCGTGCCTGAAACAGGCTTTAGGCCCTTTCTTTATGCAAATAGGGGAGCTAACGCCTGTTTGAGGCCCTTTCCCGATATTGAGCTGCCTGAACGCAGCCGGTCAGGCAAACCTGGTCAACTCGCGGCCTAACCAAAGGACCGCTGGAGGCCTCCGCCAGGTAGAAATACTTAACTGAATGTGGAGCCAGGAGGAGCAGGAGTGATCGGTCAGAATCGCAAAGTGTTTCAGTAACCTCCAGTGTACAGAAGGAGCCATCTGCTTTTCCATTTCATTAATTATTCGTTGGGTTCCGGGTTTTTTGGATTCTGATTTTAGGTCCCGAAGGTGCTAAACTCACATTTGTGATTTCTTGTCTCAATCAAAGACAATCATCTCCTGCCCCAGAAACACGCTGCAAAATCATTCTGGGTTATTAGTCTGAGAAGATGGTTGGTGTTGAACACTACAGGCAGGATTAGCACTGTTCTGGGACTGACTGACATAACAGATCATTGCTGACAGCTTGGGCCAGCTCGCTACTGGCCGTTGTCTCTCTCGTCTTCACAATTCCTCAGGGAATTTCTGTCTGCGTCAGTTTTTCGTTGAGAAAAGGTTTTAGCAAAGAGTAGAAACAGCTCAAGAAATAGCAGCTGCTCGGAGCCGAGTGGTTTGTCTTGTCTGGTCGTGTTGTGTAGGATTTGTTGCGTATTTAGTGCAGCGTCGTTTCAAACATCGAAAAAATGAAGTATCAGAAATATCTGAGTGTGCTGCAGATCTCACTGGGAGTGACTCCATCAAACAGGAGCTCAGTGCTGCCTCACAAAAGGGCGTTGTGGTGAGTGTCTCCTAGATTCGCAATGTTCACCATGTTATACAGCAGTCTCTGTCCCTACAATGTCAATGTTAGATGCAGCAATAAGCATTGAAACATATTGTACTGAAATAGCATTAAATAGGAGCGTCCTTTATTAATCTGAGGGTGAAGATGGGATTTAACCCGGTGATATTCACCCTCTGTGTTTCTGTTGTGGCTGATTCCTGTTGGCAGATCTCAGGATTTAAAACAACAGTAAACTCCGACTGGTACATTTATTTTTTCATTCTTATTTCCTGTCTTTTTATTTTCATGCTGGAACAGACATTTCTGTAAAACCAGCTCCTCACTTTCCCTGCTGTCTGAATTATTTAATGTACATCACCTCCTGCTGCAGTTTGTGATAAAATATTTAAAGGGGTTTTTGGTGCAGATTTAACACTCACAATCTTTTTCAAAAAGTGCAACATTTTAATCGAACCACTGTTTATTTATGCAATGTGCAGTTACATTTCACTAATTTATGTCGATAATCCTCAAACCATTCTGCCTCTCACTTCTACATCAGGACCACTTTTAAAAAGAGCAGAAAATTCCCCCTTTCTGTAATCATAATGTGTCTGTAATTAGTGAAATATTAAAAGTCCTCTCTCATTCACATAGACAGTTCACCCCAGCACCTTCAGGAACTGTACCCCAGTGAGAGTCAGCACTTTCAGGAACTGTACCCCAGTGAGAGTCAGCACCTTCAGCAACTGTACCCCAGTGAGAGTCAGCACCTTCAGGAACTGTATCCCAGTGAGAGTCAGCACCTTCAGGAACTGTACCCCAGTGAGAGTCAGCACCTTCAGGAACTGTACCCCAGTGAGAGTCAGCACCTTCAGGAACTGTACCCCAGTGAGAGTCAGCACCTTCAGGAACTGTACCCCAGAGAGAGTCAGCACTGTCAGGAACTGTACCCCAGTGAGAGTCAGCACCTTCAGGAACTGTACCCCAGTGAGAGTCAGCACCTTCAGGAACTGTACCCTAGTGAGTCAGCACCTTCAGGAACTGTACCCCAGTGAGAGTCAGCACCTTCAGGAACTGTACCCCAGTGAGAGTCAGCACCTTCAGGAACTGTACCCCAGTGAGAGTCAGCACCTTCAGGAACTGTACCCCAGAGAGAGTCAGCACTGTCAGGAACTGTACCCCAGTGAGAGTCAGCACCTTCAGGAACTGTACCCCAGAGAGAGTCAGCACCTTCAGGAACTGTACCCCAGTGAGAGTCAGCACTTTTAGGAACTGTACCTCAGTGAGAGTCAGCACCTTCAGGAACTGTACCCCAGTGAGAGTCAGCACCTTCAGGAACTGTACCCCAGTGAGAGTCGGCACCTTCAGGAACTGTACCCCAGAGAGAGTCAGCACCTTCAGGAACTGTACCCTAGTGAGAGTCGGCACCTTCAGGAGAGGTAGAAACCAGACAATATTCTCTACCAATTGTCCTTTCCCACCAATACCCAATTACTGCTTTTTCATACAGGGTCAGTGAGCTCACTGCATCCTGTGTGCTGGAATATTCTCTGAGTGTAATTTTCTTTCTCCTCAGGGTGGTTCCAAACCCTGCTACGTCGCTCAGTGCCGCAGAAGCTGCCAATCAGGGGAAACCAAAACTGTCCCTGAGATGCATCAAGACCCGAGGGCAATGCAGCAAAAGCCATGGCTGCGGGGGATTCCCAGAGTTCTGCGTGAGTTCTCGTTATATTCGAATTGCTGTTGTGTTTCTGTGGCGGTAACCTGAGCTGGGAATGTTGCTTGTCTCAGAATGCAGGTAGACAGACATCGGCTTAAACCTGCCGTACCGAGGTGTGACAGGAGGTTCCTCAGCTCACTTGTTCCTTCTTCCCAGGTGCCATTTAAAATTAAATATTTTTCAGCCTTTGACCCGAGGTCTGATTTCTGATTCAATTACTTCTTGAACAGAGAATTCTGGGGCCTGAAATTCAGCAATCAGTCACGACTAATCCCCGCCCATTCTTTGCTCTGCTGAAGTTTGCAGTTAGTGTGAAGCAGGAGATGGACACTGCCGTTAGAAACAAGTGATCTCTGGGCCGTCTCACACGCAGTTCCCCCGCCATCTGGTGTAAACCATGTCCAGGGAGCCAGGTGTCTCAGGGAGCCAGGTGTCCCTGGAGCCAGGTGTCCGGGGGAGCCAGGTGTCCCGGGAGCGAAGTACCCGGGGAGCCAGGTGTCCCGGGGAGCCAGGTGTCCCGGGGAGAAGTGTCCGGGAAGCCAGGTGTCCCGGGAGAGAAGTGTCTGGGATAGAACTGTCTGGGGGAGCCAGGTGTCCCGGGAGAGAAGTGTCCGGGGAACCAGGTGTCCCGGGGAGCCAGGTGTCCCGGGGAGCCAGGTGTCCCGGGAGAGAAGTGTCTGGGATAGAACTGTCTGGGGGAGCCAGGTGTCCCGGGGGAGCCAGGTGTCCCGGGGAGCCAGGTGTCCCGGGGGAGCCAGGTGTCCCCGGAGCCAGCTGTCATAAGAACTTAAGAAATAAGAGCAGGAGTAGGCCATACGGCTCCTCGAGTCTGCTCCGTCATTCAACAAGATCATGGCTGATCATCGACCTCAACTCCACTTTCCCGCCCGATCTCCATATCCCTTGATTCCCCTAGAGTCCAAAAATCTATTTATCTCAGCCTTGAATATCCTCAAAGACTCAACATTCACAGCCCTTTGGGGCAGAGAATTCCAAAGATTCACAACCCTCTGAGTGAAGAAATTCCTCCTCATCTCGGTCTTAAATGGCCTACCCCTTATCCTGAGACTATGCCCCCTAGTTCTAGACACTCCAGCCAGGGGAAACAACCTCTCAGCATCTACCCTGTCAATCCCCCTCAGAATCTTGTATGTTTCAATGAGATCACCTCTCATTCTTCTAAACTCCAGAGTATAGGCCCATTCTACACAATCTCTCATCCCAGGACTCAATCTAGTGAACCTTCGTTGCACCGCCGCCAAAGCAAGTATATCCTTCCTTAGATAAGGAAACCAAAACTGTGCACAGTACTCCAGGTGTGGTCTCACCAAGGCCCTGTACAATTGCAGCAAGACTTCCTTACTCTTATACTCCAACCCCCTTGCAATAAAGGCCAACATGCCATTTCCTTTCCTTATTGCTTGCTGTACCTGCATGCTAGCTTTCTGTGTTTCTTGCACAAGGACACCCAAATCTCTCTGAACACCAACATTTGAAAGTTTCTTACCATTTAAAAAATATTCTGTTTTTCTATTCTTCCTACCAAAGTGAATAACCTCACATTTCCCTACATTATACTCCATCTGCCACCTTACTGCCCACTCACTTAGTCTATCTATATCCCTTTGCAGACCCATTGTGTTCTCCTCACAGCTTACTGTCCCAACTAGCTTTGTATCATCAGCAAACTTGGATACATTACACTCGGTCCCTTCATCTAGGTCATGAATATACATTGTAAATAGCTGAGGCCCCAATACTGATCCTTGCGGCACCCCACTAGTTACAGCCTGCCAACCTGAAAAAGATCCGTTTATCCCTACTCTCTGTTTTCTGCCCGTTAACCAATCCTCTATCCATACTATTATATTACCCCCAACCCCGTGAGCCCTAATCTTGTGTAATAACCTTTTATGTGGCACCTTATCGAATGCCTTTTGGAAATCCAAATATACTACATCCACTGGTTCCCCTTTATCTACATTACGTCCTCAAAAAACTCTAATAAATTTGTCAAATACGATTTCCCTTCATAAAACCATGTTGACTCTGCCGAAACATGTTATGATTTTATAAGTGCCCTGATACCACTTCCTTAACAATGGATTCCAGCATTTTCCCAACAACTGATGTCAGGCTAACTGGCCTGTAGTTCCCTGTTTTTTCTCTCCCGGATAGCCAGGTGTCCCAGGGAGCCAGGTGTCTGGGGAGCCGGGAGCCAGGTGTCCCAGGGAGCCAGGTGTCTGGGGAGCCGGGAGCCAGGTGTCCCAGGGAGCCAGGTGTCTGGGGAGCCGGGAGCCAGGTGTCCCAGGGAGCCGGGTGTCTGGGGAGCCGGATAGCCAGGTGTCCCAGGGAGCCGGGTGTCTGGGGAGCCGGGAGCCAGGTGTCCCAGGGAGCCGGGTGTCTGGGGAGCCGGATAGCCAGGTGTCCCAGGGAGCCGGGTGTCTGGGGAGCCGGGAGCCAGGTGTCCCAGGGAGCCGGGTGTCTGGGGAGCCGGGGAGCCAGGTGTCCCAGGGAGCCAGGTGTCTGGGGAGCCGGGGAGCCAGGTGTCTGGGGAGCCAGGTGTCTGGGGAGCCAGGTGTCTGGGGAGCCAGGTGTCTGGGGAGCCGGGGAGCCGGGGAGCCAGGTGTCCCAGGGAGCCAGGTGTCTGGGGAGCCGGGAGCCAGGTGTCCCAGGGAGCCGGGTGTCTGGGGAGCCGGGGAGCCAGGTGTCCCAGGGAGCCAGGTGTCTGGGGAGCCGGGGAGCCAGGTGTCTGGGGAGCCAGGTGTCTGGGGAGCCGGGGAGCCAGGTGTCTGGGGAGCCAGGTGTCTGGGGGAGCCAGGTGTCCCAGGGAGCCAGGTGTCTGGGGAGCCAGGTGTCCCAGGGAGCCAGGTGTCTGGGGAGCCAGGTGTCCCAGGGAGCCAGGTGTCTGGGGAGCCGGGGAGCCAGGGAGCCAGGTGTCTGGGGAGCCAGGTGTCCCAGGGAGCCAGGTGTCCCAGGGAGCCAGGTGTCCCAGGGAGCCAGGTGTCCCAGGGAGCCAGGTGTCCCAGGGAGCCAGGTGTCCCAGGGAGCCAGGTGTCTGGGGAGCCAGGTGTCCCAGGGAGCCAGGTGTCCCAGGGAGCCAGGTGTCCCAGGGAGCCAGGGGTCCCAGGGAGCCAGGTGTCTGGGGAGCCGGGGAGCCAGGTGGCCTGGTCGCTGGGGATTGAAGGACAGAGTCGGCCCATTTGAAGGCTGCAAAGATACAATGATTTTTAGCACATTCCTGGAACTTTTTTGGGGTTTTTTCTAGCTGGTAATTTCCCAATCGGGAGCTTTGTGAAACTCGTTCTAAATTATTTATTTATTGCCCCAATATTGGGAGCAGTGGATTGCTAAAGAATGCTCCAATCGGACATGAGTGCAAGAAGAGGAGGGTCTACAGATGGGCACGAGGCAGATCAGGCTCTGTGTCCACCTGACAGCACCTGCACACCCACATCTGTAGACAGAGGTGCACATACCTGGATTTGGCAGACAACATAGAATCATAGAATGATACAGCACAGATGGAGGCCATTCGGCCTATCGTGTCTATGCCAGCCCTTTGTGGAGTGAGAAACAGAATTAACGTTTCAGGTCGATGGATGACCTGTCGTCAGAACTGGAAAAATTTAACAGGTTTTAAGCAAGTGCTGAGGCACTGGTATGGAAGATGGCATCATCAGAACAGATGCGACGGAGAGAGCAGAGAAGGGAGGGAGAGGTGGAAAGAACAAAAGGGAAGGTCTATGATGGGGTGGAAAGCAGGAAAGATGAAATGACAAAAGGGATGATGGTAAAAGGAGATGTAACCTGCTTGTGCTCCCGAGGCCCAGCAGAGGGCGGTGACGCACTGCACTGCCAGGCTCACTGCTTCCTCAATGGCACAGCTGTGCTGATCAGTTGATCATTTCTGCAGCGATTCAGTAGAATTCGATGGAAGTTACAGGATGGAAAAAGCCCATTCAGCCCAACCATCCTCCACACAAGCAGTATCTTAATCCCATGCACCCACCCTATTCCCACATCCCTTGATCCCCCTTTCCTTCAACCACCGATCTAGCCTGTTCTTCAATGTTAACGTGGTCTCTGCTTCAATCACTAGCCCATTCTCACAACCCTCCGTGCAAAAAATGTTTCTCCTGCTCTCTGCCCTAAATCTTTTGCATTTAATCACCTATCTATGTCTTGTTATTTTAGAGCCCTCGATCTCAGTTTCTATCTACCCTATACCATCCCTTCTTGATTTTAAGCACCTCTATCAAAACACTCCTTACTCTCCTCTGTTCTAACAAAAACAGCCCCAATTTTTCAAGTCTTTGTATATCCTCATACTAGGCAGCATACTAGTGAATCTGCGCTGTCCCCTCTCTGTTGCCTCAATGGGTGCGTAAATGACAAATTAATTTCAATATAGATAAGTGTAAGGTGGTGCATTTTGGTAGGAGGAATAAGGATGCCGCATACTCCTTGGAAAATAAGAATCTAAATGGGGTAGAGGACCAAAGGGATCTGAGGGTACAGATTCACAAATCATTATAAGTAGCGATGCAGGTTAATAAGGCCATAAAAATGTAAACAAAGCACTGGGGTTTATTTCTAAAGGGATAGAATTGAAAAGTAGAGAAGTTATGCTAAACTTGTATTGAACCTCGGTTAGACCACACTTGGAGTACTGTGAACAGTTCTGATCTCCATATTACAAAAGGGAATATAGAGACACTGGACAAGGTGCAAAACAAGATTTACAAGGATGATCATAGAATCATATAATGGTTACAGCACAGAAGGAGGCCATTCGGCCCGTCAAGCCCGTGCCGGCTCTCTGCAAGAGCACTTTTTTTCGTTCAGGTACTTGTCCAATTCCCTTTTGAAGGATGTTCTTGCCATGGAGGGAGTGCAGCGAAGATTCACCAGGCTGATACCCGGGATGGCAGGAATGGCGTATGAGGAGTGATTGGGTCGATTGGGCTTATACTCACTGGAGTTTAGAAGAATGAGAGGGGATCTCATTGAAACTTATAAAATTCTAACAGGACTAGACAGACTAGATGCAGGAAGGATGTTCCCGATGGCGGGGGAATCCAGAACCAGGGGTCACAGTCTAAGGATAAGGGGTAAGCCATTTCGGACTGAGATGAGGAGGAATTTCTTCACCCAGAGAGTGGTGAACCTGTGGAATTCTCTACCACAGAAGGTAGTTGAGGCCAATTCATTAAATATATTCAAGAAGGAGTTCGATATATTTCTTAAAACTAAAGGGATCAAGGGATATGGAGAGAAGGCAGGGACAGGGTACTGAATTTGGATGATCAGCCATGATCTCATTGAATGGCGGAGCAGGCTCGAGGGGCTGAATGGCCTACTCCTGCTCCTATCTTCTATGTCTATGTTTCTATGAAAGCCACGATTGAGTCTGCCTCCACCACCCTTTCAGGCAGTGCATTCCAGATCCTAACCACTCACTGCGTAAAAAAGTTTTTCCTCATGTCGCCTTTGGTTCTTCTGCCAATCACCTTAAATCTGTGTCCTCTGGTTCTCGACCCTTCTGCCAATGGGAACAGTTTCTCTCTCTCTACTCTGTCCAGAACCCTCATGATTTTAAAATGATACCAGAACTGAGAGGTTATACCGATCAGGAAAGATTAAACAGGCTGGGGCTCTTTTCTCTGGAAAAGAGAAGACAGAGGTGATCTGACAGAGGTCTTTAAAATTATGAAGGGGTTTGATAGGGTAGACGTAGAGAAGATGTTTCCACTTGTGGGGGGAGTCCAAAACTAGAGGCCATCAATATAAGATAGTCACTAATAAATCCAATAGGGAATTCAGGAGAAACTTCTTTACCCAGAGAGTGGTGAGAATGTGGAACTCGCTACCACAAGGAGTAGTTGAGGCGAATAGCATAGATTCATTTAAGGGGAAGCTAGATAAGTACATGAGGGAGAAAGGAATAGAAGGATATGCTGATCGAGTTTGATGAAGAAGGGTGGGAGGAGGCTCCTGTGGAGCATAAACATTCGCATGGACCTGTTGGGCCGAATGGCCTGTTTCTGTGCTGTAGATTCTATGTAATTCTCTGTAACTTAGTGTGAATTCCAAAACTGCGCACAGTATTCCAACTGTGGTCTTTCTAAAGTTTTATGTAGTTTACATATATTTTGACTTTTATATTCTATATCTCTTTCCATAAAACCCATGATTCCATCAGCTTTCTTTATGGTCTTATCCACTTGAGGTGCTGCTTTTAATATCATGTCTTGTGAACTTCCAAATCTTTCTACTCTTCCACATCACCCAGCCTTCCTCCATTCAATGTATAATTATAACTTTCACTGTTTTTACCAAAATGTACCACCTCACATTTACTTGACAATGAATTCCATCGACTACTTTTTTCCCCATTCCACCATGTTATCAATATCCCCTTGCAGCTTCTTTATGTCTTCAGAATTATTTATTATGCCTCCTATTTTCATATTGTCTGCAAATTTGGACACCACTCCCTCCAGCCTTATATTCAAATCCTTGATATACACAGTGAGCAGCCCTTCACTCTGTAAATCCCATCCATCCAAGTCTTGAATACTCCTAACTCCTCCCCTCCCCCCCACCCCTCCCCCGGACAGGTTACAAGAAAACTCTTGTTGTCTATTGATAGTTCTGACATCGAAAGATGATCCCTCTCTCACATCGAGTCTCCAACTTCTCTTTGTCGAACCTTTCTTGTCTCTATTTCACCAATACCGTGATGGTCAAGGCTCCACTGAACTTTCCTCTCTCTTTCCTGGTCTGCTCCTAATCCCCTGCAGCAGCCCCCCCCACCTCTCCCGACCTTCAATACTCTCTGCAGTGACTCAAACAAACTCATTCTCTCCCAGGATCTCCAAACCATGGAACTTCTCACATCCCTCAGTCTGCTGGCTTTAACTCCCAGACCTGGTGTCACTCTCTGTTGATCCCTGGTTTATCCTTTTTCTTCTTTGTGTTGAATTGATTGATATTCTTGTCAGGGGTTAAAGAAGGTCACTTTGTGAGGGTGGAATAGAAAAACGAGTCAAGTTTGGCTCCTTCGGACTCTGACCTCTGTGCACTTAGCAAAATGAGTGGGAGCGAGTGACATCTGGTATCAGTGTCTGACCTGGTTATTTATTTCTCCATCCTGAACCTCTGTATCCTGACGATCAAAGATCTGGGCCCACTACCACAGCCTAAGTTTGGATTTCTCCTGGGATTTTCCGATTGTTGGGATATTAATGGGATCGGGAAGCGTGTCCTTGGCCTCCCAGCTCCTGTACTTGAGATGATTGATGTATTGAGCTGTGCAGCCAGCGACTCTCCGATTAGGCAGGAATGTACCAGTTATTTCAGCAATGTGTGGGACCCAGATCCCAACCCATGGGCTGCAGTATGTGAGGCAGCTTTACAAAAGACTCAGCCCAGAGTAATGAGTGCAGACACATACAGGCAATCAGACACACACACACACAGACACACAGAAACACACACACACACACATACAGACACCACAGATATACACTGGGGTTAATGCATTAACATCAATTTTATAAGAGGCAAAAACAAAAAGCAGGAAGTGCTGGAAATGAGGGAGTGAGCCTCTGGAAGACCAGTTAACATTTTTGGGGAGCTTCTCTTTAGACCCTCACCACCACTTTCAGACACTCACTGGCACACTGCCAGGTTCCAACATTTTAAGTGTTTAGTTCAGTTTTACATTAAACTATCTGTTTTTTACAAATCAAAGATGTAGTGTAATAAAATAATCAAATAAATTATTACAATCTGCAGATTGACTGCTCAGGGTGTTCGGGTTTATGATGAGGTTTGTAGCAGTAACACACAATGTGATTAATAATCATCAGACCTTGATGACCTGGACCCCCTCGGGGACCCCTGCAAGCTCGACTACAACAAACCTGCTGCAGATTTTCTGCATTTGTTTCTCTAACACAAAATGCTTCCGTCAGTACTACAGGAAAGTGATAACAATGGACCCGATTCACGTTTCCTGATTGGAGACAATTGGACAGTTTCCTGGTCAGTAAAACAGCTGCTGAAGAAATGCACCAAGTCTGGGGCCACAGCCTGCCTGCACCAGGAGAGCTGTGAAGCACCGAGAGATCATAGAATCCTAGAATAGAGTCATAGAAAATTACAGCACAGAAGGAGGCCATTCGGCCCATCTTGTCCATGCTGGCCGAGAAAGAGCTATCCAGCCTAATCTCACTTTCCAGCACTTGGTCCAAAGCCTTGTAGGTTACAGCACTTTAAGTGCATATCCAAGTACTTTTAAATGTGATGAGGGTCTCTGCCTCTACCATCCTTTCAGGCAGTAAGTTCCAGACCCCCACCACCCTCTGGGTGAAATAATTTCTCCTTAAATCCCCTCTAAACCTCCTACCAGGTACTTTAAATCTATGCCCCTTGGTTATTGGGAAGGGAAATAGGTCCTTCCTATCCACTCTATCTAGGCCCCTCATAATTTTATACACCTCAATTAGGTCCCCCCTTAGTCTCCTCTGTTCCAAAGAAAACAACCCCAGCCGATTCAATCTTTCCTCATAGCTAAAATTCCCTAGCCCAGGCAACATCCTCGTAAATCTCCTCTGCACCCTCTCTCGTGCAATCACATCCTTCCTGTAATGTAGTGACCAGAACTGCACGCAGTACTCTAGCTGTGGCCTAACTAGTGTTTTATATAGTTCAAGCATAACCTCCCTGCTCTTGTATTCTATGCCTCAGCTAATAAAGGCAAGTATCCGTATACCTTCTAAACCACCTTATCTACCTGTCCTGTTACCTTCAGGGATCTGTGGATATGCACTCCAAGGTCCCTCTGATCTTCTGCACTTCAGTGTCCTACCATTTATAGTGTATTCCCTTGCCTTGTTAGCCCTCCCCAAATGCATTACCTCATACTTCTTCAGATTGAATTCCATTTGCCACTGTTCTGCCCACCTGACCAGTCCATTGATATCTTCCTGCAGTCTGCAGCTTTCTTCTTCATTATCAACCACACGGCCAATTTTTGTATCATCTGCAAACTTCTTAATCATACTTCCTACATTCAAGTCCAAATCATTGATATATACCACAAAAAGATCTATGGCAACAGTGAAAGCAGTGAATATTAGAGATGAAAATTGAAACCGAGTGTGTCAGAAATAGAAAAAGCCTTCATTCCCTCTCTCACCCCACTGTGGAAGCACCTTCACCACACAGACTGCAGTGGTTTAGAAGGTGGCTCACCACCATCTTTTCAAGGGGCAATTAGGGATGGGAAATAAATGCCGACCTTGCCAGCAATGCCCACATCCCAAGATTTAATATTTTTTAAGTAGGCTCGGTGCTGTGGAAGAGCAGAGGGAATTGGGGTACAGGTTCGCAGGATGTTAAAGGCAGCACCTCAGGTTCATATGCAGAGCATCAGCAGCAATACTGCAATATTTTTAATTAAATAAATATTACAAAGAGTGGGAGCCCTTTAACTCCCCATGTGGTGATTTCCAGCACCAGACATAGGGATGAGGCAGCTGCTGTGAGAGAGGGAGTAAAGGCTATGGCAATCTGTTCTGCTTGATTCAGGGCTGAGGGGAGTCTCATCCTACACCTGAAAAACCTAACAAATGGGCAAAAAAGTGTATCTTTCTGTCTGCCCTGTAACAACATGAAATGGGCAAAATGCTAGAGTCCATTATAAAAGATGTAATAGCAGAGCACTTGGAAAACAGTGACAGGATCGGACAAAGTCAACATGGATTTACAAAAGGTAAATCATGCCTGACTAATCTATGGAATTTTTTGAGAATGTAACTGGTAGAATAGATAAGGGAGAACCAGTGGATGTGGTGTATATGGACTTTCAGAAGGCTTTCGATAAGGTCCCGCATAAGAGATTAGCGTGCAAAGTTAAAGCACATGGGATTGGGGGTAAGGTACTGATTTGGATAGAGAACTGGTTGGCAGACAGGAAGCAAAGAGTTGGAATAAACGGGTCTTTTTCCAAGTGGCATCAGTGACTAGTGGGGTACCGCAGGGATCAGTGCTAGGACCCCAGATATTCACAATATATATTAATGATCTAGACGAGGGAACTAGATGTAATATCTCTAAGTTTGCGGACGACACAAAGCTGGGTGTGCGTGTGTGCTGTGAGGAGGATGCAGAGAAACTCCAGTATGATTTGGACAGGTTGGGTGATTGGGCAGATGCATGGCAGATGCAGTATAATGTGGATAAATGCGAGGTTATCCACTTTGGTGTCAAAAACAGGAAGGCAGATTATTATCTGAACGGCAATAGATTGGGAAAAGGGGAAGTGCAACGAGACCTGGGAGTCCTTGTGCACCAGTCGCTGAAGGTAAGCATGCAGGTGCAGCAGACGGTTAAGAAGGCATATGGTATGTTGGCCTTCATAGCGAGAGGATTCGAGTACAGGAGCAAGGATGTCTTGCTGCAGTTGTACAAGGCCTTGGTGAGACCACACCTTGAGTATTGTGTGCAGTTTTGGTCGCCTTATCTGAGGAAGGATGTTCTTGCCAATGGAGGGAGTGCAGCGAAGATTTACCAGACTGATACCTGGGATGGCAGGAATGACGTATGAAGAGAGATTGGGTCGATTAGGCTTATATTTGCTAGAGTTTAGAAGAATGAGAGGGGATCTCATTGAAACTTCTAAAATTCTAACAGGACTAGACAGACTAGATGCAGGAAGGAAGTTCCCGATGGTGGGGGAGTCCAGAACCAGAGGTCACAGTCTAAGGATAAGGGGTAAGCCATTTAGGACTGAGATGAGGAGGAATTTCTTCACCCAGAGAGTGGTGAACCTGTGGAATTCTCTACCACAGAAGGCAGTTGAGGCCAATTCATTAAATATATTCAAGAAGGAGATAGATATATTTCTTTAGGCTAAAGGGATCAAGGGATATGGGGAGAAAGCAGGGACAGGGTACTGAATTTGGATGATCAGCCATGATCTCATTAAATGGCGGAGCAGGCTCGAGGGGCCGAATGGCCTACTCCTGCTCCTATCTTCTATGCTAAGACTTTTCAATGAGGAAATCCTGAGCATTTATCTCCAGTTGCACCTCGCACCCAATTCTGAAATGCTACCCCAGCAGTGGATGCCGACCTTTCTGTCACTACACCCTGTTCATTGGAACTCTCTCCCAAAACCACATTCCCTTGTTGCCTTCCTTTTTCCCTTTGAAAGCCTCTTGTTCCCACCCCCCCCCCCCCCCCCGCCAGCCCCCCATCTGCTTGGCATCCACCTCATTGAATGCAAGCTGTTTTGTTGAATGAGTGAAATCGATTATTTTTCGGCAATCCTCCATTCAGTGCTCTGTATTTCTCCCATGTTCTTGTCCTCTCATAAGAACATAAGAAATAGGAGCAGGAGTAGACCATTCGGCCCCTCAAGCTTGCTCCGCCATTCAGTAAGATCATGGCTGATCTTTGACCTCAGCTCCACTTTCCCGCCCGATCCCCATGTCCCTTGATTCCCTTAATATCCAAAGATCTATCGATCTCAGTCTTGAATGTACTCAACAACTGAGCATCCACTGCCTTCTGGGGTAGAGAATTCCAAAGATTCACAACTCTTTGAGTGAAGAAATTTCTCATCTCAGTCCTAAATGGCCGACCCCTTACCCTGAGACTATGACCCCTAGTTCTAGACTCTCCAGCCAGGGGAAACAGCCTCTCGGCATTTACCCTGTTTATCCCTCTAAGAATCTGATATGTTTCAATGAGATCACCTCTCATTTTTCTAAACTCCAGAGAATATAGCCCAATCTGCTCAATCTTGGCCCATTCTGCAATCTAAAGGCTCTGACTCTTGCTGAGATGTTCCATAGGAATTCTGGCCTCCATTACCTCTACCTTTCCGTATCTGGCTTGCTAGGATTGCAGAATGGGGCCATGACAATTCATGGTGGTGTTGCTGGGCTAGGGAGGGGAATAATCAGCCAGGGTTCTTGCTTCAGATCACTATCCAGTGACCTCTGCTGCAGATGTGTGTGTGAGTGGGCTGGACTTTGATCCACTGACCCTCATCTTCTCGGCTCACATGTAGACTGGCCACTTGGATGAGCTCCTAGAGGGCGCCCAGACTGTGGAAATTGTGCCCAAGCAAGAATCAGTGCCCTCTGCAGAGGATGGATAAATGCAACAAAATTTCCAAATATATTTACCAATAGGAATATAGGAACAGGAGGTCATTCAGCCCCTCGAGCCTGTTCCGCCATTCAATGAGATCATGGGTGATCTGCGACCTAACTCCATAGACCCGTCTTTGGCCCATATCCCTTAATACCTTTAGCTAACAGAAAGCTATCAATCTCGGATTTAAAATTAAGAATTGATCTAGCATCAATTGCCATTTGCGGAAGAGAGTTCCAAACTTCTACCACCCTTTGTGTGTGGAAGTGTTTCCTAATTTCACTCCTGAAAGGTCTGACTCTAATTTTTAGACGATGCCCCCTAGTCCTAGATTCCCCAACCAGCGGAAATAGTTTATCTCTAGCAACCTATCTGTTCCCCTTAATATATTGAAAACTTCGATCAGTTCAACCCTTATGATTTCTGTGTTTAATTGGATGGTAGATCACATGGTGAGTGTTATTACTTTAATAAAAACAGAAAATGCTGGAAATACTCAGCAGGTCAGGCAACATCTGTGCAGAGACGTTAACTTGGTTTCTTTTTCCACAGATGCTGTCAGACCTGCTGAGTATTTCCAGCATTTTCTGTTTTTATTTCAGATTTTTAGCCTCCACAGTATTTTACTTTTGTATGAGTATTATTACTTGCTTCTCTTTTGAGTTTGCATTCCATGCAGGCGAGTTCCATGACTCAGCACCTATTAAAGGTTTAACTTTTCTTACAGGAGTATATCATTTAATTGAAGTGAAATTGGTGGGATTCAATTAGTTTAATTTTAATTAATTAATTAAAGGGTAAGTCATGTCAGGAGAGCTCGGAGCCGTGATATGCTCCTCCTGCTATATGTGGGAAATCAGGGACACTTCCTGTGTCCCTGACGACCATGTGTGTGGGAAATGTATCCAGCTGCAGCTGCTGACGGACCGCATTGCGGCGCTGGAGCTGCGGATGGATGCATATTGGAGCATTCGCGACGCTGAGAACGTCGTGGATAACACGTTTAGCGAGTTGGTCACATCGCAGGTAAAGGGTGTACAGGCAGGAAGTGAATGGGTGACCACCAGGCAGATTAAGAGGTGCAGGCAGGTAGTGCAGGGGTCCCCTGTGGCCATCCCCCTCTCAAACAGATATACCACTTTGGATGCTGTTGGGGGGGATGACTTATCAGGGGAAGGCGGCAGCAGCCAACTTCCTGGCACCATGGGTGGCTCTGCTGCACAGGCTGGGAGGAAAAAGTGTGGAAGAGCTATAGTGATAGGGGATTCAATTGTAAGGGGAATAGATAGGTGTTTCTGCGGCCGCAATCGAGACTCCAGGATGGTGTGTTGCCTCCCTGGTGCAAGGGTCAAGGATGTCTCGGAGCGGCTACAGAACATTTTGGAGGGGGAGGGTGAACAGCCAGTTGTCGTGGTGCACATAGGCATCAACGATATAGGTAAAAAACGGGATGAGGTCCTAAAAGCAGAATATAGGGAGTTAGGAGGTAAATTAAAAAAGAGGACCTCAAAGGTAGTAATCTCAGGATTGCTACCAGTGCCACGTGCTAGTCAGAGTAGAAATAGGAGGATATTTCAAATGAATACGTGGCTAGAGGAATGGTGCAAGGGGGAGGGATTCAAATTCCTTGGACATTGGAACCGGTTCCGGGGGAGGTGGAACCAGTACAAACGGGACGGTCTGCACCTGGGCAGGGCCAGGACCGATGTCCTAGGGGGAGTGTTTGCTAGTTCTGTTGGGGAGGGTTTAAACTAAAGTGGCAGGGGGTTGGGAACCTGAGCAGGGAGACAGAGGAAAGGGAAACAAGGATAAAAGCTAAAGACAGGAAGGAGAAAAACAAAAGTAGAAGGCAAAGAACTCAACGGTTTAAATCAAACATGGTCACAGTAAATAATAATTCATATAGGTCTGAGAGCGTTAAAAAAACAAGCCTGAAGGCTTTGTGTCTTAATGCAAGGAGCATTCGGAACAAGGTGGATGAATTAGCTGCGCAAATAGAGGTAAATGAATACGATTTGATTGGGATTACAGAAACATGGCTCCAGGGTGGCCAAGGCTGGGAACTCAACATCCAGGGTTATTCAATATTTAGGAAAGATAGGCAAAAAAGAAAGGGAGGTGGGGTAGCATTGCTGGTTAAAGAGGGGATTAACACAATTGAAAGGAAGGATATTAGCTCTAATGATACGGAATCTGTATGGGTTGAACTGAGAAATAACAAGGGGCAGAAAACGTTAGTGGGAGTGGTATATAGACCTCCAAACAGTAATACGGAGGTTGGGGACGGCATTAAAAGGGAAATTAGAGAAGCATGCAGTAAGGGCACAGCAGTCATCATGGGTGACTTTAATTTACATATAGATTGGGCTAACCAAATTAGTAAAAATACTGTGGAGGAGGAATTCCTAGAATGTTTACGAGATGGTTTTCTGGAACAATATGTCGAGGAACCAACCAGAGATCAGGCCATCTTAGACTGGGTATTATGTAACGAGAAAGGATTAATTAGCAATCTTGTTGGACGAGGACCCTTGGGTCAGAGTGATCATAATATGATAGAATTCTTCATTAGGATGGAGAGTGAAGTAGTTGAATCAGAGACTAGGGTCCTGAATTTAAATAAAGGAAACTACGATGGTATGAGGCGCGAATTGGGTAGGATTGATTGGGGAATGTCACTCAAGGGGTTGACGGTGGATAGGCAATGGCAAACATTCAAAGACTGCATGGATGAACTACAGAATTTGTTCATCCCAGTGTGGTATAAGAATAAAACAAAAAGGGTGACTCAACCGTGGCTAACAAGGGAAATTAGGGATAGCATAAGATCCAAGGAGAGGGCATATAAATTGGCCAGAAAAAGCGGTAGCCCTGAGGATTGGGAGCAGTTTAGGATTCAACAAAGGAGGACAAAGGGATTAATTAAGAAGGGGAAAATAGAATATGAAAGTAAGCTTGCTGGGAACATAAAAACTGACTGTAAGAGCTTTTATAGATATGTGAAGAGAAAAAGGTTAGTGAAATCAAGTGTAGGTCCCTTGCAGTCAGAAGTGGGGGAAGTTATAATGGGGAACAAAGAAATGGCAGCCCAATTAAATGCATATTTTGGTTTTGTCTTCACAAAGGAGGACACAAATAACCTCCCAGAGATGTTGGAGAACATACGGTCTGATGAAAGGGAGGAACTGAAAGAAATTAGTATTTGCAGGGAAATGGTGTTAGGGAAATTGACGTTATTGAAGGCCGATAAATCCCCAGGGCCTGATAATCTACATCCTAGGGTACTTAAGGAAGTGGCCCTAGAAATAGTAGATGCATTGCTGATCATCTTCCAACATTCGATGGAATCTGGAACTGTACCCATGGATTGGAGGGTAGCTAATGTTACCCCACTATTCAAAAAGGGTGGTAGAGAGAAAGCGGGGAATTACAGACCGGTAAGCCTGACATCGGTAGTGGGGAAAATGCTGGAGTCCATTATAAAGGATGTAATAGCTGAGCACTTGAAAAACAGTGACAGGATCGGACAAAGTCAACATGGATTTACAAAAGGTAAATCGTGCTTGACTAATCTACTGGAATTTTTTGAGGATGTAACTGGGAAAATAGATAAGGGAGAACCAGTAGATGTGGTGTATTTAGAAACATAGAAACATAGAAACATAGAATCTAGGAGCAGGAGTAGGCCATTTGGCCCGTCGAGCCTGCTCCGCCATTCAATACGATCATGGCTGATCATCCAAATCCAGTACCCTGTCCCTGCTTTAATCCCCACAGTACACATAACCCACCCTACCCCCGTAACCCCACGTATTTAATTCCCCCTAACATATCCCATCCTATCCCCATAACCCCACATATTTAATCCCCCCAAACACTAAGGGTCAATTTATCATAGCCAAATCAACCTAACCCACACATTTTTGGACTGTGGGAGGAAACCGGAGCACCCGGAGGAAACCCACGCAGACACGGGGAGAATGTGCAAACTCCACACAGACAGTCACCCGAGGTCAGATTCGAACCCGGGTCTCTGGCGCTGTGAGGCACCAGTGCTAACCACTATGCCACCGTGTTGCCCACAAAAGGCTTTTGATAAGGTCCCGCATAAGAGATTAGCGGGTAAAGTTAAGGCACATGGGATTGGGGGCAAGGTATTGACTTGGATAGAGAACTGGTTGGCGGACAGAAAGCAGAGAGTAGGAATTAATGGGTCTTTTTCCGAGTGGCAAGCAGTGACTAGTGGGGTACCGCAGGGATCGGTCCTTGGACCCCAGCTATTCACAATATACATTAATGATCTAGATAAGGGAATTAAAAGTAATATCTCCAAGTTTGCAGATGACACAAAGCTGGGTGGGAGTGTGTGCTGCGAGGAGGATACCGAGAAACTCCAGGATGATCTGGACAGGTTGGGTGAGTGGGCAGAAGCGTGGCAGATGCAATATAACGTGGATAAGTGCGAGGTTATCCACTTTGGTGTCAAAAACAGAAAGGCAGACTATTATCTGAATGGCAATAGATTGGGAGAAGGGGAAGTGCAACGAGACCTGGGTGTCCTTGTGCACCAGTCGCTGAAAGTAAGCATGCAGGTGCAGCAGGCGGTGAAGAAGGCAAATGGTATGTTGGCCTTCATAGCGAAAGGGTTTGAGTATAGGAACAGGGATGTCCTGCTGCAGTTGTACAGGGCCTTGGTGAGACCACACCTTGAGTACTGTGTGCAGTTTTGGTCGCCTTATCTGAGGAAGGATGTTCTTGCCATGGAAGGAGTTCAGCGAAGATTCACAAGGCTGATACCTGGGATGGCAGGAATGGCGTATGAGGAGAGATTGGGTCGATTGGGCTTATACTCACTGGAGTATAGAAGAATGAGAGGGGATCTCATCGAAACATATAAAATTCTGACAGGTCTGGACAAACTAGATGCAGGAAAAATGTTCCCGATGGTCGGAGAGTCCAGAACCAGGGGTCATAATCTACGGATAACGGGTAAACCATTTAGGACAGAAATGAGGAAGAATTTCTTCACCCAGAGAGTGGTGAACCTGTGGAATTCTCTACCACAGAAGGTAGTTGAGGCGAAGTCATTAAATATATTCAAGGATGAGTTAGATATATTTCTTAAAGCTAAAGGTATCAAGGGATATGGGGAGAAGGCAGGTACAGGGTACTGAGTTTGGATGATCAGCCATGATCTCATCGAATGGCGGAGCAGGCTCGAGGGGCCGAATGGCCTACTCCTGCTCCTATCTTCTATGTTTCTATGATACTGGCATTTCAGAATTGACACACTGTTTGCACAAAACATCAGTTCCAATCGGCGACTGATAGAAGTGTCTCTCTGTGAGAAGGAAGGCAGGGAATCCACAGGACGTTGTATCTGAAACACTTGTGGTTTAAGAATTTCCTGCCACATTTCCCACTATAACTGAGTTTGGTCACATCAAATGCAACCAGCCCAGACTGACAGTGGCACAGATTCTGCTTTTCAGCCTCACACCACCTGCATTCACCCTCCCTCACCCCACCACCCTCCCTCCCTCCCCCTTCACTCAATCCACCCTCATTCCTCCCTCCCTCCACCCACCCTCACTCCATCCTCCCTCCTCGCTCCCTCCACCCTCCCTCATCACTCCACCCACCCTCCCGCACTCCTC